>NHNW01000034.1:0-452112 GCA_002786025.1 Zasmidium citrigriseum | reverse complement strand
TTATTCTAAATATCGAGGTATAGGAACCTATCTTTACGGAGAATACGGGTAATCGGTTTGTTTCGTTTATCGTACTAGATATTATCGCGTTCGTTAAGGTAAAGACCTTAATTCCTTATCTTTGTCCTAGATACTAAATTAGTATAGTAATTAGGGATATATAGAATATTATAAAGAATTAGGTCGATAGTCTTACCGTTTACCCCCTTTAGCGGTAGAGATACTCGTCTAATAGCGATAGCTCGTAGCTAAACGTTTCTAGTAAGTATCGTTCCTAAATTATCGGTTAGTACTAAGAGGACCTCGAAGTTTACGGTAGTCGGGTTATTAATAATATAGACGTTACTACCCCTATTAAGGAGCTAGTCTCGAGTAAATTAATAACGAGTAGCTAAGGTCCGTAAGGTAGTAATAGCGTTAGCCCGTCTAGTATTAGTAACGTCGCCTAGTTAGCGGCGAGGTTCCTTATCGTAAGAGGTTTACTAGCCTAAGATATCTTCTAGGATTCGAATAGTAGTAGGATCCTAGAACTTCTCGGCCTATAGCTTATAGAAGCCTTAATTCTATCTTAAGTACTTCTTATACGAGGTATACTACTTCTACTAGTCTAGTGTTATATTATTTAGCTTAGGTCGCTTCTAATAATTAACTATCTCGTATATTCCTAGGTTAGAGTAGGCCTTATTAGTAGGTTTACCTATAATATAGCCGTACCCCCGACGAGGACGCTAAGATCTAGGTAGTTATATACGTTCCTAAGGTTACGCTTATTAAGTATCGCTAGTTCGTAGTTACTTACTAAGAGTAGTATTAGCTTCTAAAGTAGTATTAGCCTAATACTACTTAATCTTTATAGGTTTACGTATAAGAAATCGTTAGACTTTCTTAATATATTCTAAGAGATTATTATACGTATCTACTACTAATCTTCCTTCTATTATATCGATAGTTTCTTCTACTATCCTATAGAAGTCGTTTATAAGATAGTTAGTTAACGGGTAGTAGGTATTCTTAAGCTTAAGTTTATATTAGGCCTATCTCGTTAGGAAATCGTAAAAGTCCTAAGATTTAGGTCCTCTTATAAGCTCGTCGTATTTAACTTAGAGAAGGTGTCGTCGAATATTAGCTAATAGTTCTATAGTTCTCTAAATATAGTCCTACTATCTAGCGATAGTCGTAATATTTATCCGGTTTATTAACTCTACGTACATTTAAGGGATCGTTCTATTAATATACGCCTTCTATTCTATCTTAACCTTATAGAAAGCGTCGTATACCGCCTTTTAAGACTAATATATACTCTAGTAGCTTAAGAAGTAGGTTATTCTCGTCTTATAGATATCGAGTAGTTCTTAAGATACGTTCTAAGGTAGAGGATTAGGTAGAGTTAGTATAATAGGTTCCTAAGGCTTAGCCGTATAAGGATTAACGTCGGGTATCTTAATATCTTCTTCGGATTCCGCTAGAGTATTAGTATTGCTAGCGGTTGTCGTTTAAGAGGTATCGGTTAGCTTAGCCTATTTTATATACTTCTAGACTCCGACTCTAATAGCTCGATCTTTTGTCTATTAAGCGTAATCGTCGAACTTCGTCTAGTTAGAGTAGATAATCTCCTTCTACTACTTCGTAGTAGCGAGAAGTGCTATAAGAGTATCGGTAGCGGACATAATAGGTAGTGTATCGTAGCGAAATAAAGGTTAGAGTTAATAAGCTAGCCTACTATTCGTAAACTAGGCTTATAACTATTAGTTAATAACGAGAGCGAGCAAAACTATACTTAATTTCATAGGGTATCTGAAGCTGATTTTATGTACAACTTATCACCGAGGATCTCGGTTAACCCCTAATAATCAGTGACAAATATTGTCTCAAGCCGAGACCGTATCCACTTGCTAGTGCTGCAGATCACCATCCAACACCAACCAACCCTCCCTGAGCTCTCGATGCGATAAGATTAGCCATGCTCCACGGCTCTTGACAAATGGATGCGCCGAAGACTTTCGAATGCCGTGAAGATCGACCCTTTGACGTGTCCAATATTGCCCACCTACTCATCGCAATCTTGTCGTCGATCATTGGCAATAGTAAAGAGCAAGTTTAGGCTGTACAGGTCGAAAAGTCCACCAACAAGAACAACACTACTGTCTAGATCGACCGTTGCCAATCTCAGACCCCTTCCATCGTTCTCTTGCTCCTCACGATGATCAAGTGTGATTCCATGAAGATGCGGAGAATTAATCAGGGCAAAGGCTTCCAAACAAGGGGTAGAAGTGTCAGTGCCGCGTGGAATAGACGATGGTGCTTGCGACGGCGTCGTGTCAGAGTTCGGTCTGTCTGTCTGGGCAACAACCAAAGATTCTTCTCGGGCCAAGTGGTCTCCTTCTTGCCCTGATGGATACGGGCAACCTACCCTATCTTTCTTTTCCGCTTTGTTGTTGCACAGTAGGGCCGAAGAACGAACGAGACGAGGATGAGAGCGGAACCGAATTCTTCGTGAGAGATGGACGATCTTGGAAGAGCTTGCGTGTTTGGGTTGCGTACGGATGATGAGGATCCGCTGGTCTGCGGTCTTGAGTGACAGATGTGTGATTGTGGTCGTAGAAGATTGGAATTGGAGACCATGGCAGTATGGATGTAACATTGGAGAAGGCGCAGTTGCATTCGATACGCACGGCAAGAGAGGACGAGCGAAACTCATCGAGACTGAAAGAATATTCGAATATTCGCTTTAAACAATGGTACGGCCACGAAGCTGCTTACTTGCGGTGCTGGCGATTGAATACCACTATCGTGGGCAGGCATCATCACAATGCAGGTACCACGATCTTCATCAAATAGAGCGCCCAGGCCTATAAGAAATAGATGGAAGAGATAGAGAGAGATACGAGAGCTTTCATCAATGGTTGCTCTTCTTCTTCACCAAACAACACACAACTGGAAGCATTCTTCCTCACCATGGCCGTCGCTCCTCGCTCACCTGGTCTACATCACTTTCACATGCCTGCGGGTGAATGCGGAATCGCGATACTCGAGCGGTCTTGCCTCCTTCTCACATCCTCGATGTGGTACTGCCAGAGTGAGACAATATGCATGGCGTTCTCTCGACCATGGCTGCATAATGAAGTCGTTCGTAAGATCGTATCCCAACACCGAGGCCGCAAGAATCTGGAAACGCAGCTCCTTGGTCACAGAGATCTCATCCTGACTACTGTATCAGGGTGGAACCAATACTCAATAGTACATGTGAAGTATTGGCAAGCAGGTGTTGTTGAGGTCCAGACCATAGCGCAGCCGGAATACGATGTCGTCTCCTCGGGTCGGATGCTCGATTTATTGCGCGTGTCGATTGGTGAGCTCGTTCTTGTGATCCGACGGAGTAATCCGCTGCCACGAACCATATCGTCCAGCCACGCAGAAAGGAGGACCAAGCTTCTGGCAGAATCAATGGGTCCTTCCGTCCCAGCTTTCACGTGTGGCCGTTGAGAGTGTGTGGGATAGAGACTCAGACCGGGCATCGGACACGTAATGGGATCCCGGTAATCTCATGGCGATATTGTGCAAACCAACCCTACATGCTCCGGGCAACCTGACTTGTCTTCTATCCAGCCTGTATGGCTGAATAACAAGTCTCTGTGCGCGAGCCGGTCTAGTCTTGTTCAGGAAATCGCAGTCCTATGTGAGTTTAGTTCGGGCCGTTGAAAGACTTTGAAGCCGCAGCCCATCTTCGTCATGCTTTTGGGTTCAGACAAATGATCAGTGATCAGTGATGATGATGATGATTCTTTGGTGGGCGCCCTCGGCGCCATGACCTCTGAAACAGGACCGACGGGGTGGTTGAGTTAGAGAAGTTCTTGTTACGTACCATGCCGGGGGGACAGAAAAGTGCAACTGCCGGCGAGGCGTGGATTCAGATGTACCAAACAATCGAACGTGTGGTCCTGTCGGTCGGAATCCGAGGGCTCTGTACCAAACTCCTGTCCCCAAGGCCAACCACGCACGAGTCATCCGAACAGAAATAGGGATTTGGAATGGCTTCTCCAAAAAGTGAAGCTTCCAGCGAGGATGTGCGGTCAATGCGGATTGAAGATCTTCGTCTCGTGAGTCGTCTGCCAACATCGCAATCATCGTGCCATCTTGGCGTCCGTTTGTGCGCGCTCGTGGGAAAATGCTTGTTGCTCCTCTGCATCATGTCGGCGCTAAGGCAGCAAGAGGCCTGAGTGTCTTAGAGCAACCACCTCTCGGTGCTCCCTGAACCAGTCTGCTGGAAAGATGACCGTTTTCGCAGTTCACAGTTGTTCGCGCCCACAGCCGTTGCGACTTGCCGTCCAATGTCCATTTTTCTTGCGAACATCGGCAGGCGTTGCTTTCGTAGGATGAAAACCCATATGCAGCAGATGAGGAGCAATCTCCAGCAGCATCGGCCATCACACCGAGAGAGAAGGTCGATGCTGGTTGAAGGATCCCCGACCTGGGCCCTGCATGCACTGCTGCAATGCTACGGGGCCTATCTGTGGCTTTGGGGAGGCTGCAGGATGTCAATGTCAATACAGGCGCTGGTCGAGCTGTTCGCAGCTGCAGGCGAGCAAGGAGGGAAGCTGCACACGCATGCTGGTCCAAGTCATGGTCGTGAAGCTCGTGAGCGTTCTGGTCGCTTTCCACGATTCCAGTTGACAAGCTCCCGAGGGACGTTTTGCTCACCCACCGCTAACGTTAATGAAATATTGAAGGGGGGTCTGGCTAAACGCCATGATCGGCCCGCAAGGACTAGCTGCAAGCCACATCTTCCACATCACACGGTAATTGCGGGAAATAACAAGGACATAGACAGGAGAGCAGGAGAGCAGCTGCAAACCGCAAACACCTCGCGGGACCGTCGTCCAAACGGTGAGGTGTGGGCAGGAGGATGCCATCGTGCATGCACACACAATATTCTGCTGCACATGCGCACTCTGTCTTCAATTTCCGCGGGCCATCTGCTTTTCTCGGCACCGTGATTCGCCCTCGGCGAGTATGGACAACCACTCCCAAGCAGAAGAAACAGCAGAAACTCTCGCAGGCATGGCTGGCTCGGCCAATTGCTAGCATGCTCGTCAAGGTGCGTCGCCAATGCCGGCTCTAAGAGAGTGTGCGGAGTCGCCAGCGTTGAGATGATGATTGCAGGCTGCATCATCAGGCACGAATGCATCGATGCATGGCGGCGGTTCAAGACTTCCGTGCATGCAGCGTGGACATGGATGCTCCACCATGTCATCGCGGCGCGTCGTGTCGCAGACGAGCGGATCCGGGCAAGGCAAGCAGGATGTGATGGTCTCTGCGTGCGCTCACATGCCCACACGCGCATCTCAGACATGGTGTTCACTCCATCACAACGCCCAGGCCGAGAGACGGAGAAGCAGCACTGAAGCAGCAGTCGCCCGCCCGGCGGGTGCGGAAAAGCCCTCTGCTGACTCTGCCACGGCGTGCTCAGCGATGAGTGCCCCACCAAAGAGAAGACGTCGACATAAGAAACTGCGCGATCTGCCGCTATGCGACGCTACGCCGCCGACCAGCTATGTTTGGGGGTGGATGTGCACGAAAGGACACCATCTCTGTGCTACCATTCGTGAATTTGGCCAAATCTTAAAGTATCTATAGGCCAGCCGCATGGCACTGCATGCCTCCAGTAGCTGTACAGTGTACAACCGCGAGGCGTGGTCAAGACATCCATGGGCACAGCTCAGCTCCAGGCCTCATCCCCAGGGTTCCATGCCTGACATGTCGTGCTCTTTGCGTGCTCGGTGAAGGTTTTGCATCGCAGCGCCACTTGCAGCGCGCAGGCATGTGTCAAAGCCACCTGTCACCTCGTTCAGCGTGCTGGAAGCGGGCTTGGATGCGTCTCGTCGGCGGTGATCGCCATGTGGAGGGATGTGTCTTGTTCGAGACGGCCAGGCCGCGGCGAATGAAATGTATGCAACGAGATTCTGCCAGGCCGGCAGCCGGTGACCACGCCTCCTGTCTCACACTGCGGTACGCTGCGACCGGAATAATCTCGATTGTGAAGCAGTATCTTGCAGAAGGCGTGTGGTCGCCTCTGCTGCGCAGGTCATGCGACAGGCCTGGAATCGCCGTGCCGAACAACTCACACGACACGAGCATCGTCATGTGGAGGCGTACCAGGACCAATAGCGAATGGACGAGGGGCTGGGATAAATGGTGAAATTACGTAGCAGAACCCATCAACCAGCACGCAGCAGCAGCCCAGCCGACCCAGCTGTGCAGGTGTATTTCGGCAAATCTTCTTCGCGTGCGGCCGGAAGACATGCCTTCGCGGGTAATGAAGCAGCAGCGTCGTATGGCCATTGGCCGTGTCGCCTCGCCAGATTCGCGGTGTGTGCAGCAATAAACAGACCCCCTGGCAGAGCCTGACCGCCTATCATGTGCTGCCGCAGCAAATTCGCCGCTGGGCCGACGCAGCTGAACGCGACGAAGTGAATGATGAAGTGTGCGGTCGAATGTGAGAGTGCCTCGGACTGCTGCGAGCGGGCGGCGCTGGCACAGGCGTTCATGCTGGCGTGAGTCGTGGATAGACTTCAGACATGCGCTCATCATCCCGCCCATTCATCTGCTGCGAGCGCGAGCGTTGCTGCTGCTGCTGCAGAGAGCACGGGCTTTATCGGCAGAGCGCGCGGGGCTGCTGTGATTTCGGCGGCCTGGTGAATTTGGGCCGGGCTAAACCGCGCTCGGTTAAGTCGACGCTCTTGTCTCCTTCCACCTCGCTACACCATCTTCAGCGTAGTCGGATCTCATCGCCATCAGCCTCATCTTCACTGGCGCCAGCAGCCCACGCCAGCAAAGCCTGCCGACAGCACCTCGTCGACCTCACCTCGACACCACCCCACGGCCTCGCGCCGCCCCGCCAGTGGTCGCCGTGCAGCGCGGGCGCGCCACCTCGTCGCCAGTCGCCTCGCAGCTGCTCCTGCTTCCGCCTCCCTGGACGCAGGCCTTTCATCGCGGCCGCAGCACAGCAAAGTGTGCCTCGCCAGCAGACACGAACTGCCGTATGGGCACTAGTCGCACTGTCCTAGCGCTCCCGCACCCTCCTGCCCAGTAGGCGTGCGCGAAACGGGCCACTTCGTAACGCGGCCACCAGACGGACCTTTGTGCAAAACGAGTCGATTTGCGCAGGCACTCGCCCTCGCACGCTGCCCGGCCCGTGCACACGCTCCTGCGTGCGCTCTCGCCTCCGCCGCAACCCCCATCTCTCACGGGATTCAGCCGTTGTTTTTGCGACCTGCCCGCAGCCCACGGCGAAGGTCGAACGGCGGCACATTACTCGTCCGCGCCCGCCAAGCCCCCGCTGCCCCGTGCTCTTGCACCTGCCTGCGTGGAAAGCTAATTTGCTGTGTGAGAGCGCGCACCGCAACGCAACCGACACTGCGACCTGCGACCGCCAGCTGGGCCGTCCTGTGCGTGGCAAGCAGCGACGCAGCAGTATTTGCAATCGCCATCCTCTCAGAGCCTGCGGTGGCGGACCCTGTGTTGGCAGCAGCAGCTCGCAGCCAGGCCACCCACTTTTCCCATCCACTCCCACCCACCGGACTCGGGGACGTGAAAACTCTCCTCGCGCGCTTGCCTCAATAGCTTTCCCGTCGGCAGCTAACAGCGATCGTCGAGCCCGGCACAATTACCTCACTGCGGTGCCCCGAATACCACGCTACGCTCAGGGCACGCGCCACGATACGCTGCTACAAAACGCACTACCCTCCTTCCTGCTAGCTCACCAGCTTGCACTCCAGTTCGCGCCGGCCTTTCCTCTCCCGTACTGGCTGCATCTCGTCGAAATCTGCGCGCCGGAAATTCGGTTCGGGTCAAGCTTGAAAGCTTCGCCCGCCGCCTCTGTTGTCCTTGAACGGACACGCTAGAAACGTTGGTGGAGCCTGCTACCTTGGGAGCAGCCATCTGCAAGACATCCGCCGCCTCGCTCGAGGTACCGAGGAACGACGCTACCCGTCCCTTCTGCAAAACAACAGCGTTTCTTGGTTTCTCCGGCCCTCCTTCAGCGGGCACTTAGTACTCGACGGCGCGCTGTCAGCTAGGCCCATCGCACCGGCTCTGCCTGCACGAACGACACTGCTCGCATGTCCAGAGCCTACACACACACGCCACCGAATCAGAGGAACAACAACGACGCTTCCCTAAGCGCGATCCTTGCATCGCACTTGAGCAACACCACCGCCGACCGTCTTCCCCAGTCAATGGATGGTAGACAGCCAGAGTACCCGCAGTCAGGTTTGAGTTCACCATACGCGCCATACCACGGAACACAGTCTGAGGCTTCATCATCTGCAGATCAAGCGTCTGCTGTGCAATACCAGGCCGGCCAAGACTACAAACCATCCAACTTCTCGTCCTCCGCGACACCAGACTCAAACTACGGGTTGCCTCAATCGGCGCGCTCAGGAAGCTTCCCCGAGTACATTCAGCGCTCCTACGCAGACGGTCGCCAAACGCAGTACCCTGCTGGCACGCCGAGCAACATGGCGCAAACATCAAGTCCGTCCCTTTCTATGCCCGATGGGCCCCAAAGTAACGGCCACGCGTCGAACAATGCAAAGTCTGACAGCGAAGTACCAATAGATCCCTCCATCGCCCAGTCGAGCCCGAGCTACCCACCACCTCACAACTACTCACCATACCCGCCGCAACACGACGTGCCGCCGCAATACCCCGGACAGCCCATGACCTCGTACGGTCGCCCAGAATGGGCAGGACAGTACCAGCAGCCGATGGGCTATGGCCATTCACCAGCGACGACTGGCGGCGCAGCACCTAACATGATGGCGCATGCCATCGCGAGACCACCTGCGGTTGGTACCCTGGGTGCGCATCCGGCAGTGTATCCCTATCCTAACATGACACAGGGCGGCCATCCACTGTCAACAGTGTATTCATTCGTGCCGATTCCAGGCGCGCAGCAGCACAAGCGCCCCCGACGACGATACGAAGAGATCGAGCGCATGTACAAATGCGGTTGGAACGGCTGCGAAAAGGCGTACGGCACGCTGAACCATTTGAACGCACACGTGACGATGCAGTCGCACGGTACGAAGCGAACTCCAGAAGGTACGTCGAAGACGCGTTTGTTTTGCTGAGTCGTTGTTTTAAGCTTCTTTTGGAGCTAAATTGGCGGCCTGGTTCGAATTGTTTCGCTGGTGTTACTACCGGCCGTGTGGTTGACGCTCGTCACGCGCCGGCGCTAGAGGCAAGGCTTATCCATGCTCGAAGCCTTAGCGTCGACTAGCCTTAGCCATACACTTGGATTTGCCCTGCATTGTGCTGACTAGTTTGTGACATATAGAGTTCAAAGAAATCCGCAAAGAATGGAAGGCCAAGAAGAAGGAGGAAGAGAACCAGCGCAAGGCCGAAGAAGAGCGCCAGCGCCAAGAAGCTGCTAGAAGCGGCCAGGACACCTCTCAGGCCCAAGGCCAGCCCGGACAGTACGGGCAGCCGCACATGATGCAGCCACAGATGGGCGGACCACAGCTCCCTCCCATCGGGTACCAGCCCGCCGGCGGCCAGGCACCCGGCCAGTATGCGCAACCGCAGCAGGTCGATGGTGCGCAGCAGTACGGCGGAAGCAGCCAAATGTACGGCGGACAAGGCTATCCCCAGAGCCCATACGGTCAGGGAGGCCTTCCATACCAGCAGCGTGTGTAACACTCCTGCATTGTGTGTGAGTTGGTATTGACCTTCGTGTAGCGCATGATTCAGGCGCCAGCCAAGCATATCAGCAGCAATAAACCACCCAACCACCACTCTCGTCGACTTGAACCCATTTCGAGATGGACGTCGCTCTCGCCATCAATCATCGGTACCGTGCGGAGGATTTCATTTTAGTGAAAGCCGAGAGAGGGGCGATTCTGCATTTGCGTGGAGCCTGTCGCATCGCTGGAGCGGGTTAAAGCGAACCAATTTTCCCTGGGAACAACGGAGACCGGTGTTGTGTGCGTTTCTTTTGCGGCTGGGGTGTACATTCAGCATGCGGTGGTTTCGCACAGGCGTGCATGCACGAAGCTTGACGTGTTTTACGGCGGAAGCTCTGCTTTTCGGGAAGAGGGCATGCCACAAGAAGTTCTAACGGCCGGTGATACCATACGAAATCCTCTGGCTGCGCGGAGGCAGAAAGTTCTTTGTTAGAAGTTTTGCGCGAGGAATCGGTTGGGCCGGTTTCTTCGAGGAGGAATTATTATGGGAGATTGTCTTTTTTCTGCTTTTGCTTCTTTTGTTGTTGGTCGCTCATTCGATTCGGCGTTTGTGTCTGCTGTGCAGTCGGGCAAAGGGGATTCTCGAGTTTTGTTAATTCTTGCATTCAGCATATGGCATCTGCATTTTCGAACACCCAAAAAGTAGCTGGAGGAGGAAGATGGAGGAAGCAAGAGCAAAGGGGGGAAAAGGACAGCTACTTGTACTTGTAGAGGATGGGCTTGCAAGGAACTCAGAAGAGAGAAGAAATACACCATAGCACACTATCAAGAAGCCAGGCCCTTTTTTAAACAAGACGATGTCATAGACTAAATACCACCGCGCGCCTCTGGATTTGCCGTTTGAGGACCAGCTTGGAAGGCCTTGATAGCGCTGGTGGTGATGGTGGTGAAACGATGGTTCGGCATTAAAATGGTGTCGAGAGGTCGCCAATCACTTTTGAACCCAAGAACCAGGAACTCCTACCACGCGACGGACGCAGCGCCGTGGGAATGGAAAGCGTGAGGCTAAGGCTGCTTTTGTACGCTGCACGTATGTTGCGCTAGGAGACCTGCCGGTTGCTGGTGGTGGATTGCGCTATGCGACCAAGTGCCGAATGTATAGTGCTTACGACGGTGAGGCACGCGGATCTGAGATGGCGGCAGCGGGTTTGTTTTTAGTGAGGGTTGCACGACAGGAACGGCGGCGTAGGCGAGTCGCAGGCGGACAAGGCTTGGTTGATTGACGGTGGAGGTGCTAGACTAGCTTGCTTGCTTTGGATGGATGTGGTGACGCCGTTGCGGATATGGCTGGCTGAACTGATATACGTACCCGTTCGCAGTACTAGTTCGACTTCTTCCTTCTCGGATATCTGGCGCTTGCCCTTTTTTCTTCTTCGCTGCTGACGACGATGGGACCTGCAGCTCGGGATGGATCGAATGGCTCTTCGCTTACAGTAGCTCTGGCGTCATGGGCGCTAGATTGTTCTTCTTCCTTCCTTCCCGCGACCTGTCATCATGCCCATCTTCTCCTGATAACAACGGAGGTGAAGTCTGCTCGCCTACTTCCTCTTCCGGAAAGTGGATGGAGAAAAAATAGCTCATATCCCCATGCGCTTCACCGGTGCTGGACTTTGCGAAATCCCGACGACTGAACCCAACTGCTTTCTACCTTCCACGCTGCCTCGAACCTACTATGGCCCTGTCTAGCCTGGTCGACAAGCGCAGACCCGACCGTCAGGTAACCCGGACGGTGACGGCGTCCGTACTACCCTAAGCGCGATCCTTTGCCGTCAGGATTTCATGGAGAGCAGATGGCTCTAATGCGAGTCATCGCATCGCGCTGACCTGCCCACGCTATCCTTCTACCCGCCGCTATGTTGGCGTGATCGTGACGTTCAGGGAAAATGCTACTTGGATGCGTGTGGCTGCCTGACCATGCGACGCTTGCCGGTGAAGCGAAAAGTGTATTGCCAGCGCAAGGCTAGAGATTCGGAGCACGGCGTCACCGTGTGTCGGTAGCCGCGGAGTTGGGTTTCGTTATTCCCCCGTGTCGAAGGATACCAGGATTGAGGATTGCTTGCTAGCTGTGGCTGGTGTGTCGAGGAACATGTGAAGTCAATCTGGCATGATGCCGCTACCGGGATGGGATGGTCTGACAGGAGCTTTGTCAAGGCTTGCTTCCTTGCTAGGCTTGCTGCTGCTGGCACCAAGATGACTTGCATGACGCCGTCAATTTCTTCTTCATGTTGGTCTGCGGCGTGGTTGGGGCCAGGACTAGACATGCACGTTCGGCATGTGGATGTGAGGTGGTCGGCAGTGGAGTGTGTTGTTGGCCTTGCCACCCGGAGCCGAGAAGACGGGATGGCGGATCACATGGCGGTGTTCCGTACGGGGAAGGCAGTGGACGGGAGGAGTAATCAGGCCCGGTTTGCTCAGGAGGTCTTCTTTACTGAGAGTTGAGAAAGACCTTGCATTAACAAGTGTTGAAGAGTCTGGTCAACTTGGTGCCAGGTGGTGGTCGACGTGGATCCTTCCGGACCACGACTCGTTCATCCGGGCGCTTGTCATTACGGAGACATCCTGCATAGACGCGGCCACACGGTCCATCGCTCTTCTTCTACACTACTTCATCGACACCGGCATGCGTTCACATCCTGATTGAGAAGATTGACATGGGACACTCGTCTCGACAGATCGTTGGCATTGGGTAGAAGGAGTGGGAGATTGTTCGGCGGTGATGGGTATTGCTGCAACGATGCGACGAAGAACTCTATCACCCTCATTATGACCGTACCTTACTGCGATTGAGCCCACAGGCCATGATCTTGTACGAACACCGATCCTCGAACGCCACGAATCGATTGGAACGTCGCGACCTGACCGCCAATTCCCGCCTTCTCGAGCTCGAACCCTTCCTTGCTTGCGATGATACCGTTCCAGGACGAGAAAATTGACACCAGTGCCGTGCAACGATCGGTACCACGGTGGATATTGACATACGAGGATGGCCAGGGACAGCGTTCAGAGCAAACATCGTCAACAGCCCCTTCCAGGGCAGCTGTCCAGCCTCTCACCATCCGACTGCTGGCGAGGTGCCAGTTGAAAAGACAACCACACACATTCCCCAGTGGATGATGCGATTTTCTCCTTCACAAATGATTCCTCAGTCATCAGGCAACAAGAGCTGGACCACTCCCTTTGGTCTAATCCGCAATCCCTTTCTCACCGTCAGAAAGTCCTGGAAGAGCCGAGAGCATGACCAGAAGACAGCGAAGCCTTCGAGACGTCCGTTTGTCAAGTATTGCTCTTCGTAGAGATCACTTGTTGGTGGAAGTCAACTGATCTTCTTCAAAAGACCCATACTTGCAGTCTCGCAGTTACAAGAGCAGGCGAAGGGAAGGTAAGTCTTTGAGTTCCACAACAAACCATTGCAGTTTGATCGAACCGCTAGCATCGACAAAGACGCCGATGCTTCGTTAGCCTCATGACAGGAAAATCGCTAGGAGCAGGAAGTCGTCCAACGCGGTCGCCCTTCTGTCCCTTCATGGCTGCTGAAGCGCCGCCATCATCCTACCTTGGAAAACCGCGGTCAAGAGCACTGTCAGCGGCAGCTGTGCGAAGAAGAGGTGACATTGAAATACCGAACGCCGTATCATGGACACTTGGAATAAAGGGACTAGCGCAGGCACAAGCACTTGCTTAGCCGGTGCCTGACCCAGCCAACATGCTCTGGCTAGATTTGCCGACAGAAGTCAGTTATGACATATCGAGCAATGTCACTCGTCTCAAGGATGAGAGTTGAGTTGCTCACGATTCGACTGAAGGCTGCACCCATGGCTTTGGGCCTTTGCTGCGCCAGGTCATGCTTCTACGAAGAGCTTGAAAGAGCTGAATTGGGCAACAGAGGTGCTCTTTCAGAGAGAAGCATCAAGTCCTGCGAAGCGAAGGCTGGCGCCGTCGAGTACTTTTAGTGGGCGTCGTGAAAAAGAGCTCTCCGGCCAGCCCATTGAGTGATCGAACGGACCATCGGGCTTCAGAGGTATTGTCTTGTCTAACATACAATCAGCCCATCTAACGGATTCATGCGAGAGGTCGATTCGCGATTCGACTACAATCGATGGCTATTTACACATTAAGAACACAACACAGGGCAGGTCTACTCATTCCTGGACGTTCAATCCACGTCCCATGCGAAATGGGCAGGTCGAAACAATCACAGGAGTTCAATCCACGTCCCTCTATTCCGTACAGCGCGGGCAGGTCAACTTCGTCCGAGCGGTTCAATCCACGTCCCATACAACATGGGCAGGTCAACTCGATCTCAGACACTGGATCCACGTCCCTCCTCCTCTCACACCGACTCCTCTGGCCACCACGAACGTCGTCCACCACCCACTATGCCTCGGTAAGGTTCGCAATCAACTGCGTCAACTCCTGGTAATCCACCTTTCCATCATCAAACGCCTCATCCAATCCCTGGAATAACTCCTTCACCTCTTCAGGAGCGGACACATCGACCCTGATCCAGTCACCAAACACCACATGGAACAAATCCGTCGTGTCGAAGAAGTGGCCAAGATGCAGACCAGGAACGATCGTCGAGCTGGTCGTCAGGTTCGCCGTGGCGCCGGTGTAGTTCCCTGGAATGCTGGAGTTGGGGTGGAAGATGACCATGTCCACGAAGGGCGTGTCGATGATGATGTCTTTGGGGACGAGGCCTTCGGTCCATTTGTTCCAGACGGCGGGGTCGAGGGAGTTGGTTTTGGGGAGTTTGCCGCAGATTACTTTGCAGGCGATCTGTGGATTCGTCAGTGAAAGTGCGAGGCTTCGAAGAGGAGGACGATGGATGTCTTACCGCCGAGAAGACCCTTCCGGCCGCTGCGATTGCTGCTGCCATTTCGAGAAGGAGTGACTGATCTGTTCGAAAGGAATGAATATTTCGAGACCGGAAGCGAATGTACAACCTCCAACAACCAAACCTCAGTCTTGGCCTTGCAACATATATACTTAACACCTACAACACAAATACCTCACAACCGCGGCCGATTCGGGACATTCGGCGATTGCCCTACGATCACCACAACCCAGATCAATAATCACCTCAACCTCAAATCCAATCAGGCGAACGAACACGGACACATCGAATCCGTAACTCCAGCAATGGGGAGCAACGGAATTGGGCTCGGGCGGTCTAGAAAAGGCTTGTCTCAGTTTAAGAACCAGGCTACTGTGGTACTAAAAGGGCGCAAGGCTGATTCTAGAATGGTCGTCAAATCACGGAAGAAAGGAAGATCCGAGTTGAACCGGTGTTTTGACGATGGATGCGAGGATGCTCGATTGGAGCTCTGTGTCTATACGCATGGTACGCATACAACGAGGCGGCGTACTTTTAAGTATCTCGACGCTCCATGGCTTCAAATGAGAGAGAAAGACATTGCCTGCTCGTCGGAGGATAAGTGAGACTACTTCCGAGTCTGCAAGCGGAGCAACAACCACACTTTCCGGCACATGAGCGCAATGCAGAATCTCGCCATGCTTGATCGCATTCGAATCTCACCCCAGGATCAGTGGAACAAGCTCCAGGTGCTCAGTTCACATGCGAATACGATTGGAAGACCTGCATACACAGCCTTCCGAAAGCCTCAGGTCGATAGCAACGTTCTGCCCAAAACCTTTCTCAATTCGCCCTGCTATTCAACGCACCTGAACGACCTGTTGCTCTCACTCGCTGAAAGGAGAAAAGCAGGATGCCAATGTCCGAATCCTGGAGGCCAAATTGGCGACAAAAAGATAGATTCCAATCGCCGGAGTCGAACCAGCATTTTCTACCGCGCCGAGCGCAAAGCGACGCCTTACCATTAGGCCAGATTGGACGAGTTGGCGATGGTAGAGGTTGGCTATAAAGGTTTGCTGTAGGGAGCGTTGTTAAGGGGGTATCCCTCTGGAAGCATGTGGTTTTGACAGCAATCCATGAAGGATGAGGCAACATGGAGAGATGTCGAAGGTAAGATGTCAAAGAGGTGAATGAATTCCATCGCTGTCATGGTCGGTCGAGACGATGTCTGCTTTGGCCTAACACAAGTCAACAAGAAGCTTCCCCTCCGAGCCGACGGCCAGCAGCCAAGGACCCGGCACGCCAACATCGAGATCGACGTTGAATTCAGTATGCAGATCTCGTGGCAGGATCCAGTTGCACAGCTGATGATGCGTGTCTAGGGAGAAGAGACAGCAGAGACCGGCGAGTTCCACGCATGCCGCGGACATCGGATTTCCCGAGACGCAACATCGATGACTGCGACGGACGACCCGATAGTGTGCTTCTCTGATTTAATAGGTCCAAAGGGCAGGCTCTGTGGCAGTCATCGTGTCTCTGGCAGCAGGACAATAAAGGCAGAAGAGCATGTCGATTCCAAAAGTCTAAAGAGGAAGCAGGCAAACATCTCCATCGAGGTAAGCAAGTCTTTTGGATATCTATCGCCCTTCAGATTCTCCTACTCCCCTTCAGCGTACTTTGAAGCCTTCCAGGCTGCGAACGCTTCATCCAAGAAGCATATGATCTACTTACTCAACTCACTCCCCGCCTTAACAAACAAATGAAACAACATCAACAACCCACCCAAATACGCCCCCGACCTCATCCCAGCAAGCGTCTGCGTCTCCCCAACATCATAAAAATGATTATACGCCACCCTCGTAGCCAAATACGCCAACGAAATCCCATTCACAAGACTCGTATCCAGCCTCGCCGCATTAGCAGCCACGATCGCAGCACAGTAGGGTCCAAAGTTCTCGAAACCGTTATCAAAAGCTGCCTCTGCTCGGAGGATGCGGGCTTTGATGGCCGGATCGAGGGTTTTGTCGGCCTCGACGATCTTGGTGAAGGAGCGGGGAGCGCGGTTGTCGAAGCCTTCGGAGGGGGTTTCTTTCTTGTTGGGAGATGAGGTTGCTTTGGAGTAGAGGGATTTGCCGTGGGCTCGGGGGATCATGCTTATGATCTGTTTGAAGGTGGGTAAGTATGGGTTTCAAGTGACATATGGTTGAGGAGCAGATGGAGGCGTATCCATTCATCGAGATCGGCTTACCCAGAAAGCTGGTATCGTCCACATGCTGAAGTTGGTGGTAGAGAGAAAGGATGCCATGTTGATCAGTCTATTAGGCTCGATCAACGTGTTCGAGATGCCGTTATGCCTCTTGCCCTTGAGCTCCGTCTGGTCTCTGTCGAGCCGCTGTGATTGCTGTGTGATTAATAGCTGCTGAGCTATCAAATGGCGTGTAAGTGAGCGAAGCAATGGGTTTATATAGGAAAGTCACCTCGCATTCGAAGCGAGTGAATGTCGCTCTTCTTAGTATGGACGTCCGCAAAAGGCAGCAAGTGTCGTCGACGCCAGGGTACAGATGACTAAAATGTGCAAAGAGACGGAGACATAAACATCTTATGCCTCGATTGTGCCGTTATCCAGACCTGGTTGTCCTTGCGAGGGAGGAAGTGAAGTGGGAAAGGAGCTGAAGTTCGCCCGACTCCGACTTCACCTCGACGCGCAGCGCGTCTCCCGCGACATCTTCGTGCAACCTCACTTCCAACAACACCACCACCACCGCCGCCGCCATGTCGGACGACGAGAATGGAGCATCAACAGGCACCTACAACAACACCCACCGCGCCTTCCTGCAAGCCCTCCTCTCCCTCCCGACAATAACCTACACCACCGCAAAACCCCTCCTAGCCGCAATCCAGACAGCGCACACCCCCAACCGGCCCACGCTCGAAAACGACATTACGGAAGAAGACTTCAAGACCTACATCCACACCATCAACGACAACATCTCGCCCTTCGACTACCAGATCCAGACCTCGCTTCATCAGACTACGAGAGAGACGATCTATGCTTTGGTGAACACGACGAGCGATGCCTTGACGCAGTTGGCGACGACGCATGGGCCGGATGAAATTGCGTTTGTGAAGAGGTGTTTGGATGCGATGTTTGATACGTACAATACGCCAAGGGCGGAGGTGTGCGCGGTGAGGAGTATGGATGCTGTTAAGCTTGCCAAGGCGCCGGGAGAGGGCAGGAGGGATTCTGGACAGAGGACGCAGGGCGAGGGCGCGGTTGCCTCGCTCACCATGGGGCAGGCGGAGAAGGTCCTCAGCAGTATGGTGGATGAGGGATGGTTTGAGCTCAGTCAGAAGGGGTTTTACTCTCTGACTGAGAGGGGTTTGATGGAGTTGCGGAACTGGTTGATCGATATGTATAATGAGGACGGGGAGGATGTGGACGAGGATGAGGAGCCGAGGACCAGGATTAAGATGTGTGCGGCTTGTAAGCAGATTGTGACCAAGGGGCAGAGGTGTCCGAATCTGCCGTGTAATGTGAGGGCGCATGAGCAGTGTGTGAATAATATGTTTCGCGCGCAGGGTGGGCAGCAGCAATGCAAGGAGTGTAAGACGGAGTGGGTGGATGCGCCGCCTGTGGGGGAGAAGGCCGCGAGGAATAATGCTGGTGGGAGGAGGTCGGCAAATGGGAGACGGAGTACGACGAATGGTGCTCACGACGATTCTGATGCTGAGGCCGGCGCGGATTGAATTATGGGCCACTGTTTGATCATTTTTCAATAGCGAGGCGTCTGGCGTTGGCAGAGCTGTGCTTTACCAGCCAGCCGCGAGTGGGAAACTGTGTAAACATCTTTGGACGAGAAGAACCTTCGATTTGCTTCAGCTCAATACCGTGAGCCTGACGCGTATGCTAGAATCATATGCGCATTCCACTTGCACATTGCACACGTAGCAGCGTCTCCGTAAGTGCGCCCAAAGCCATGCTGCAAACCAGAACCCACATCCGTCTGCTCCATTCGCTGCTTTTCCCCAGTTCGTGAAAGCGTCTACCGGTAAGACTTCTGGTAACGGGCGCGGGCACCTGGACCGCCGAACTTCTTGGGCTCGCAGCGTCTGTTGTCGGCAACGAGGAGGGTACGGTCGTATGCGACGAGGGCCTGCTTGAGCTGGTTCTTGCTGTGCTCGTCGACGTACTTCTGGTAGTAGGCGATCTACAGGGCTGTTAGATCTGCGTTCTTGTCGCGTGGAGATGCGGTCGCCGTGGCTCTCGAGATACTTACGATGGACTTGGCAATGGCTTGTCGGATGGCGTAGACCTGGGAAGTGTGACCACCACCACGGACTCGGACGCGGATGTCAACGTCGGCTGCAGTGCATCGTCAGCATTTGTCCTCATAGCAAATTCTCTCCTCCATGTCCAGTCTTTCCCAGTCGCTTCTAATCCCATGCATCCTTCTCCGAAACATTCTCATCCGCCTCTTTCCCAATCTTCAAACTCCCCGAAATATCCCATTTATCCTGAAAAAGAATGCGACCTACCGAACTTGTCCAGACCGAGGATGAGGAGGGGCTCGTAGACCTTGAATCGGAGCACCTGGGGCTCGACGAGGGCGAGAGGACGGCCGTTGACCTTGACAAGGCCCTTGCCCTGCTTGCAGTGTGCGACCGCGGTGGCCGTCTTCTTCTTGCCGAAGCACTGGACGCTCTGGACGGTCGACATGATGGGTGGTTGGAATCGTCGACTCGTTGGGCGTGAGAATTGTCGTCGGGGGGTGTCGTTTCGTGCGTGCGCTGCGGCGTTGGATTGCGACTTCCTGAAGCTTGAGATTTCGTGCTGGCGTGTGCCGCTGGTGCCAAGAGCTCGGGTGTTGCCGTCTGCATAAGTTGTGCGGGCTTATGCTGAGTTTGTGCACGCTAATGCAACTCAGCTGGACTTCAGCGCTCACTTCATTGCTCGTTTCTTTACTCAGTTCTTTAACATATTTCGTTGCTACCTTTCTTGAATAATGTGAAGGTTGTATTAATTTGAGGATTCGAGACGAGCAATCCTCACAATGGACGACATCTACACCATCCTCCACCCAGCCGGCTCCCACTCATCAGCAATCGACTCCAAATCC
This sequence comes from Zasmidium citrigriseum, assembly GCA_002786025.1. NCBI lineage: Eukaryota > Fungi > Ascomycota > Dothideomycetes > Mycosphaerellales > Mycosphaerellaceae > Zasmidium > Zasmidium citrigriseum. Next base: position 432,439 of record NHNW01000034.1, on the reverse strand, counting down.
AACAACACCGCAACCCACTACCTCTACGCCTTCGGCTCCAACGGCTCAGGCCAACTCGGCATAGGCAACACAGAAGACACCCCCTCCCCCTCCCTCGTCATCAGTCACCCAGGGATCCCACCCGCCCCCATAAAACACATAACCTTTGGTGGCAACCACACAGTAATCCTCTTCCGGAACCGCAACTTCGCCGCCTCAGGCCACAACAGCGACGGTCGCTGTCCCACAACCGCCAAAACCCGCTCAGCCTCACTAACACAAGTCCAAGTCCCGCCAGATTTTATCGCTGAGGATCGCGCAGAGGTCCTTGTGACGGCGACATGGAGCGCGACGTTGCTGATATGTAAAAGCGGTATGTTGATGGCGTGTGGGACGGGGAATTCAGGAGAGCTGGGGTTGGGAGAGGAAGTTACTTGTGCGAGGCATCCGACGCCTGTGACTGGTTTCCCGCCCAAGAATACCAGTATTGTGAAGCTGGCTTCTTGTATGGGTCATGCGGTTGCTGTGCTTTCGAATGGGGAGGTTTGGGGATGGGGAAAGGGACGGAAGGGGCAGCTTGGGAAACCGAGTGAGAATCGTTGGACGCCGAGGAGGATTGAGGAGGTGGGGTTCTTTGCGGTGGATGTTGTTTGTGGGAAGGATTTTACTTGTGTCTTTGGGGAGTCGGCTACGGGGAAGCTATTGATTTTGGGGCCGAATGGAAATGATCGATTTGGTGTCAGAGCGAATGCGCCGAAAGCTGTACCTGGGTGGAAGCAAGTTGCGGCGTCTTGGGGGAGCATCTATGTGCTTTATGAGTCTGGAAAGCTCATCGGATGGGGTAGACATGATCATGGTCAACTGCCTCCACCAGGGCTGCCTCTTCTGGAATCTTTTGCTGCAGGCAGCGAGCACTGCCTTGGCCTGACACCCTCCGGGAAAGTATTAGCCTGGGGCTGGGGAGAACATGGGAATTGTGGCCAACATACCGACAAAGACGGCGACGTCAAGGGCAAATGGAACTGCATCGACATGCCTCGTCCAGCATCAGCCGTATTCGGCGGCTGCGCAACCAGCTTCGTCGTCACCAACGAAAGCCGAACGTGGGAGAACGACAGCCCTAAAGCCGACAGTATCATGAACACCTAGTCGAACATACCACGCATCTACCGAAGAGTCAGCGATATCGCATTACGACGACAAAGACATCTCGAGGATCATGCTCACCTGAGAGAGACGTTGCGTCGGTTCCAGACCTTCATCTTGGCTTGCAATGTCTCGGACGTTCCTCGGCGGCGGCCGTGACTTATTGACGTCCCGAATCGTAGGACGGAAGCTGCCCAGGTTCGAATTGCTCGCATCCCAGCCAAGCATCTCGTCGTCCTCCTCCTGTTCGTAATTTGGCGGATCCCAGGTTTGGTCGTCATCGCCGCGATTGCCTGGAACGAACAAGCTGTCTGGATCCGGATCATCATCGTCGGTTGCGGCTGTCGGCCGGACTTGCTCGCGGAGTGAGGGGCGTTGACTTTGACTTGAGAATGATTTCCCAGCGGTCGGTCTGGCGGGCGGTGGCATCTCAGATACAGCTCTGGTGGTACCCTGCGGTGGAACGACGGATGGCTGCCTTGAGCTGCTTCTGGTGGAGACGAATTTGGGATTTGGTGTTGAAGAGGCGCCGCGATGGTCACCAGTCGTCATGAGAGTGAACTCGGAATGGATGCCGAAGTTCTGGTAGCTGAACTGCAGTGGCCGCGTTGGGTATGAGAAGGAGGCAGAGATGGGGTTCTTGAGCGTTTCCGCATGGGTAACGATGGCCCGAAAGTCCTTCACACTGATGACGATGTGCATACCCTCTTGAACGTGGAAGTCATCGAAGTCCTCCGTGTGGATGGCAATGGCTGTTTCGAGCGGTTGCTTGAGGACCTCTGAGAGTACTGTCAGCAGGAGAAAGTTCATCAGGTGAAGATGTACGCGCCTTTCCCGTCCTGAATCTTCTGCGTGAAACTGGTGAAGGTTGCCTTCCCGTCTTGCGCTACCAGGTCGAGCTGTTCAGTCTTTGGACCGAAGTATTCGACGTACTCTCGAAGGACCCTGGACGAGATCTTCCAGCCTTGAGTCGCCGCGGTCTTATCGAAGAGTGCGTGCATGACCTCGACCGATTCGTACGTCAAGCGGTAGGTCTTCGTCATGCCTGTACATACATGATTAGCTCGAAAGTCCTTCAGCATCGAGAGTAGTGACATACCATGCTTAGACAGCATCTTCACAATCAATCGACACGCCGTCTTGTCCGGCTGATCCTGGATACTGACATCACACTGCTCGACCGTCGTCTCTCTTCCTCGCGCATCGGCTGTACGGCCCTTGAAAACAGACTGCAAGGCCTTGTTGTAGAGCTGGCAAGTGAATCTGTCACCGGCACTCGAAGCATTGTTGGCGTTGAAGTCGTAGCTGATGAAGAACTGCCTCGCATCCAGAGAGAAAGACGCATAGGCTGTCCTCGAGGAATTAAGTGCAGTAAGGGTGAGCTGTCAAGCATTAATGGTTAATGACAATGCTCTTCTCCCTCGTTTGGTGGTGTACTTACCTTTTCGCTCCTCGCCTCTAGCGATACTGTCTCGCCGAACTTGGCCAGGCAGATTAGCAGTTCATAGACGCGACCAGTCGCCTCGGGCGTGAGCGAGAAGCTCAGAGCCGCCATTCTTTCGATGAAACACAGATCGTCTTCGCATTCTCGATGATGGATGGGTGTTGTTGACGGGAGTCGCGTGGGGTCCGAAAGCGAGACGAGACGCGGTGACTTCACCCAGTCAGCAACACGATCTGCCGCGTCCTTGACCACAACATCACTTCATCATTTTTCAATACGAATTCAACGTCAACGGTTGCAGACTCATCGAAAGTTTTGGTTCTGGACATTTTGAATCATGGCGACGACCGTGGAGGGCATTCAGGCTCTGCCGGCCGACCTCTTCCATCTGCTCTCGGCGGAGCTATCCGAGCGACTCGACTTCCCTACGCTGTACAACTGTGTGGTGGCTAGCAAGCAACTCGCGAATGCTGGTGCGATTAACGCTCTGTATCGGTAGGTCACGACAATTTCTGCAATATTTCACCTCGATGGCTAGCTAATAATACATGATCTATCAGCATCAGCCACTACGCCCCGGTCAAGGGAGGCGGCGAGGGTCTTCCCTTGGCAGAACAAGAACTCACAGTCCAGCGATGGTCCATCTTATGGCGGACGATAACCCTGTCTGCTTTCGGAAAGACTGTGTATCCCTACTGCCGACATCTTCGATTCCTTGACCTGAGAGACCTCGGTGACCTTCTCGATGACGACAAGTTTCGGGGACGGATCGCAAAAGAATTCTTCAAAGATGAACTGGCGAAGTTCCACTTTGTGATGCAGACGCCTGGAAAAGTCAGACAGTACCAGCACCTTCTTCTGTTCTCAGCTAATGGACAGTAGGGTCGAGCCAGTCGTCTCGATACTAAGAAGATCATCAGCGCCATTGGAAACGAGATCACGCAACAAGCGCCGCTCCTGGAAGCGCTTTCGGAACCTACAAGCTCCAACATCCTCTCGACTTCGCTCTTAGACTGGGCTCCCAGGCTGTCACACCTGAGATCGCTCGATTTGTGGGATGGCAGAGCGCTTGCGGACGAGACTATCTGCAATCTCTTGCACGCCCACTGTCCGAACCTAAGCAACCTGAGAATCTACTACTCCGCAAATGAGGATGCCGACCATCAGCTGGCGACTTTCATCGGTGGTATGTTCCAAGATCAGATATCCGAAGTACGTTTCAAAACTGATACGGCCCCCAGGAATGCAAGAGAACTCTTTGAATTCTTTCGAAAACATTAGTCACTGTCGAATTGGACCGGAGACTTGCCTGGCTCTGAACAGTCACGGCAAGAGCTTGCAGTCTCTCAAGCTGGGCCTCTCAGACGAAGGTACTGACCACAATTATCTCACATCTTAAGCGTTACGTTCTAACGGAGAACAGGCATACAAGCTCTCGCTCTCCTCCAAGGATGCACAGCTGTCGAGACCCTGGCACTCGCCTCATTCGCTCCATCACCAGACCTGAAGGCCAACCAAAACGATGTGTTCCTCGAGATCGTCGAGTGGCTGAAGAACTGCAAATCGCTGGTAGACATCAGCTTCACTAACTTCGTCTCGGCGCCAGACCTGCTTCTGCCTGTGCTGCTGAATGAGAACATCTCCTTGCAGAAACTGCAGGTCAATGCCACCGAAGGCGCCATGTGAGTAACGAAAAGGCTTGAGAGCGAGCGAGATCGGCTAACGTCTATCTAGGTACGTTGTCAAAGACCATCACGACTTTCACCAGGCTTTGAGCCAGCAGAAGGGCCTTCGTAGCCTCCTGCTTCGTGCCGATCCAGACCCTACCACACGAGACGATCTCGAGACCCTGATGAACGCATTTTGCTCTTTGAAGGTAAGCGGACTTGATCTCAAGCAGCGAGATACTGCAATGTCACTGTCGGTGCGGAACTGACGTCTCAGCAGGAGCTGCGCGAGCTGAGACTCACAAGGTAAGCCCGCTTCCACAGCTTTACCACCCCCGGTGCCAGACTGACAATAGTGAAAGAATCTCCGATTACTTCAGCGACGAACACATCGGCATGATCGCACATCATCTACACAACCTTGAAGACCTCTACATCGGCGGCTATGGTGTTTCGAATGATGTGTTCCAAAACCTCACCACGCTGAAGAACTTGAAGGTCGTGACGTTTAGCGGCATCACAACCTTCACGGAAGACGGCATTCTCGACTTTGTGAAACAACTTGATGAAGAGGTGCGACAACAAAATCAGTACATCTCCAAGCTTCATATTGACATGTAGTAGTCCAACCACGGCTTGATGCTCTCAATCGACAACGCAGATCCTGAGGCTGCCATTTCGCCAGAAGGTCAGGACATGATTCGAGAAGTCATGGCGACCAAGTTGGACGGCAGATTCGAGTATCAGCTTCTTCGAGGTATGGGTGCCTTTAGACAGCGCCTTTGGAGACTGCTGACAGCTTGAACGAAGATCCAGAAGGTTATGATTTCGATTCTGATGATTCAGATTAGCGGGTTGTTGGATGGTAGCAAGCACAACTAGCGATGCTGCATTTTGCTGTTCTGTGTTCGTTTGCTATTACTTGCCTGTTTTGTTGCTCCACTGATTTGATGTGGCAGTGTACGTTCTCAAGCAAAGAAGAGTACGAACTACATAGTGGAGATCTCACAACCTGAGCAAGCGCCACAATTGGACAGATCGTCATTAGGGCTCGTCTTGTGTGTGCTCCAAGCTCGTCAACGGTTGCACAAAACACCTCCTTTCGTTACGCCTCGCGACGACGTTGAAACCTCGCTCCTGTAGCGCACCGGCGGGAGGGCTGACGTAACGGGCGGCGCTTGGAACTCAGAAACCGGCCCCTTCTTCCCCAAAGCGCGAGAAAAGAGTCAGACCGACCCGACTGCGAAACTTGCCCCATCCACCGACTACGATGAAACGCATCCTGGTGGTCGCTGGGTCCGACAGCAGCGGCGGTGCGGGCTTGGAGGCCGATCAGAAAGTAAGCGACCATCTACCACACCAGGCACCACGCCATGAATTGGTCCGCAAAGCTAACCGACTGAACATGTGATTGCCGCTCATGCCTGCTATGCCATGACGGCCACGGCCGCACTGACGGCACAGAATACGCAGGGCGTGTATGGGATCCATGAGACGCCGTCGAATTTTGTGCAGAAGCAGATTGATGCTTGTATAGAGGATATTGGGGTCGATGTGCTCAAGACAGGTTGGCGAAAGTTTAAGTAGTCCATTGGGAGTTAGAACTAATGGGCAGTAGGTATGCTGGCGTCGGCGCAGACGGTCATGGTTGTTGCGAATGCGATCAAGGAGCATAAGATTCCCATCTCGGTGGTTGATCCTGTATGAAGACATGTCTACGAGCTCTTCTCTACCGCCCTTGCTAATACGATCCTCCCAGGTCATGGTCGCCACCAGCGGCGCCCAACTCCTCCCCGAAAAAGCCGTCAAGACAATGGTCCAAGAACTCCTCCCAGTCACCACAATCCTCACCCCCAACATCCCCGAAGCCAACCTCATGCTGCGCAAAGCAGACAAAGACCCCGTCGAGATCCGCAACGTCGAAGACCTCAAACGCCTGGCCTCCGAAATCCAAGCCCTGGGCCCCAAATTCGTCCTCCTCAAAGGCGGCCACCTGCCCCTAACAGTCGACTACAAAGTCGCCCGGACGGATGAAGAAAAGAAAATCGTCGCCAACGTCCTCTTCGGCGGCGACTCCGTCGACGTGATCGAATTCCCCTTTCAGAAATCCCAAAACCTCCACGGAACAGGCTGCTCTCTCGCTTCCGCCCTGGCATGTAACCTCGCCCTCGGCCTCGACCTCGTCCAAGCCGTCCTGGCCGCCTCCCGCTACGTCGACGCAGGAATCAAAGCCTCCGTCAAACTCGGCTACGGCTGCGGTCCCATCAACCACTTCCACTCCCTGCAAGTCCAGCCCTTCCCCCCAGGAGGTTTCATCGACTACCTCCTCGACCGCTACGACGTACAGCCCGCCTGGTTCGAATACACGCACCACGAATTCGTCGAGCGCATGGGCGATGGGACTCTCCCGCCCGAGGCGTTCAAGTACTACATGATCCAGGACTACCTCTACCTTACACACTTCGCGCGCGCGAACGCCCTCGCAGCGTATAAATCCAAACATATCGACGACATCGCCGGCGCGGCACAAATCGTCCTACACATCAACAACGAGATGCAACTGCATATCAAAGAGTGCAAGGATTTCGGCCTGACGCAGGAAATGATGGATAAGTATGAGGAGAGCCAGGCTTGTACGGCGTATAGTCGGTATGTGCTTGATATTGGACAGAGTGAGGATTGGCTTGCGCTGCAGATAAGTCTGTTGCCTTGTTTGCTGGGGTATGGGATGATTGCGAGAAGGTTGAAGGAGATGCAGAGGACGCAGCCGACGAAGGGGCCGAATCGGTATGTTACTTGGATTAATAATTATGTGGCGCCGGATTATACGGAGGCGGTGAAGAAGGGGTGTGGTAAGTCATGGAATCTGAGATGGGTGGTGGTTCGTGTGGGTGCTGATGATGTGTACAGCGCTGGTGGAGAAGCATGTGTTTAAGCAGAGTCCGAGTCGAATTGAGGAGTTGGTCAAGATTTTTATTCATGCGACGAAGGTGAGTCGAATCACTCATAGCTTGTGATGGTTGGGGCTGACTGGTGTTGTAGATGGAGACGGGATTCTGGACCATGGCAGCATCGGAGAGACGCAGCGCATCGAGCACGAGGACAGACGCGCCCAGCAGGCAGAACTAGACCGCACGCATTTGATCAGGAAAAGCATACACTTCACCCTCGTCTTCGCAGACAAACACCATGAATCAAGAACGTTCCGCATCGCCTGCTTGACTTCTATTATCACTTTATCATAAGTCTCATCATGCCCTCAGCATACACCCTTCCATACCTTCCAGTCTCGACAAAAAGTGTCTCTTGAGCATCACCCTGCCCCCTTCAAACTCCTTCAAACGCCCTGCAAATGCATCCATCGAATATGACAAGTCTCGCTCTGGTGTTCACATGATAACACAGCAGGAATTCTGCTTCTTGGCCTGGGTATAGAACATCTTACTCTGGGCGCTCAGACCGTCGGATTTGGCGACGAGGGAGTCGATTTTCTCGCCGCGCTCGAGGACGGATTCGATGGTTTTGTGGAGGACGATTTTGGTTTCGTCGAGTTCTTTTTGGATCTGCCAACACACACCTTGTCAGCATATGTTCCTCTTTTTCTCCCTTTCCAGGATTGTTTTGGGTGTGCAATTTACCTTCATAATACTATCCGCCTGCGCCGGATCCTGATACTTCACAATATACTCCTTCAAGCTCGGAAACGGCACCTCATTCGCCCCCTCCCACGCACTCCTCGGATACTTGACGGTAAACTCATCCAAAATCTTACTCAACAGCTGGTGGGCCACCAGGGCCGGGTACTCGTGGTCGGTTATTATTATCCCTGCGAGGCCTTCGGACCGGGCGTAGGCGTGGAAGGTGTAGGACTGCTCTTCGACGTCTTGACGTTGGCCGGGGCGGGTTCTTTCGGCGACGGTTTTGGAGAAGACGGACATGAATTCGCCGACGCTGCCGCGGGTGAAGCGACTGAAGGAGGAGAGGTCGCGTTCGCAGCAGAGTTCGATTGCGGGTTTGGATTCGTTTTTGAGGATCTGGTGGAGGTGTTAGTGGGGGGAGGGGTGGTTGGTGGTGGGGGGATTTGGTGCGTACGCCGATGTAGAGGATCTTCATTGTTGCGGTGTTGTCCTGGTGGTTTGGTTCGAGGTGTTGTATTTGAGAGTTGGTTCGTTGTTGTGTTTAATTGAGTGCCTGATATGGCTGCGCTCGTGAACAGCTGCGGTGGGCCGTCACTTTGTGGAGAGCTGCTCACGTGCAGCTTTGCCCTGCATCTCTCCAACAACCGCAACAACATCATCGCCAACCACGAATCCACGACAAAGGAACGGAATCAATCGATATGGCGCCCATCACCACCGCCTCCAACGACGAGACGCACGCCGCGCTGCTCGACACGCTCGACATGTACAAGATCCACAAGCCCTTCCGCAACCCCAACTGGAAGCCTCCCCAGCGCCGCAACAAGAACCTCAAGCAGATCCTCTCCGAAGCCCAGCGCGCCCAGCAGAGCATGCTCAATACCCAGCAGAACTCAGGAGCTACGACACCCACTCCCGCGACCGACGGCACGAACACACCCTCGCTCAATCCGAACCCAGAGAAGGCCAGTCAAGATCTTGGGAGGCTGGTGTTGGAGAAGAACGCAAAGCAGAGCAACGGCATCTCAACGCCCATGGCAGGAGGAGGTTTCAGCACCGGGCCAAGCGTGACATACACCAGCATCGCCGCCGCGCCCAGCTTGAAGCCCAAGAAGAAGTATTGCGATATCACGGGGCTGCCCGCCAAGTACAGAGATCCGAAGTCGGGGCTGTACTATTACAATGCGGAAATCTATGCCGTGGTCAAAGGTCTGAGCACGACACAAGTGCAGGAGTATCTCGCCGCCCGGGGCGCAAACACCGTCCTGAAGTGAAAATGTGGATTTTCTCGCCACGACAAAACTTCGAAATTCTCGCCTGTGAGGCGGTATGCAGGTGGATGGATCGCGGTTGTATTACTTGTGGACCACCAGTACAGAACTACTTGAAATCGCGTCCGGCACGAACTGTGCAAGCGCGAGCCCCGAATACCCACGTACCGAGATGGGACCTACCCGGCGAAAGGCCGAAGAAAGAAGGGTCTTTGCAATGGGCTAGGAAGAGCCACACCTGACCCACGCGCTCCAGCTGGCTCCTGGAACGGCCCTGCCCTACCGGGAAAGATGGATCGCGCACACTACGAGATATATCTCGCCTCTTGCAGTCTTTTTTCGATCACTCGATCACTGTCCTCTTGCTCGATCACTGCGTCACCTGCGATCCCGCATCTACGATCTATCTTTAACACAATGGCTCGCCACGGCACCGATTCATTAATTCAATCCAATCACAACTCAGTATGAGCTCTGTATCTGGTAGCGCAGTGGGCTTTCGCTGACAGACCCTGAGATACCCGTCCCCGCACATCTCTCCGCCGCAGCAAAGGTCCTGAGCATTACTGAACTGCTGGAGAACATCCTACTACACCTTGGCGACCTCGACGGATCATCATGGACAAGCCTCTTCGTCGTGCAGAGAGTCAGCAAGCGCTTCCACGCCGTAATCCACACCTCGCCATCATTACGACGAGCCATGTTCCTCGAATCGCCCAAACCCTCGATACAGCCTAAACCCGACCTCTCGGCTATAATGCAAAACTACCGCACCTTCTTCGCCGCCATCCAGAGCGTCCTCTATCCCTTCTGGTGCCATCTACGACCAAGCTCCGGACCCGAAGCTCTAATACTTGCACTGAACATCTCACTCTTCTGGGCGGAGGAGTCACCTGGCGTTATGGTCGGCAGGGCGCCTTGCACTCTTGATGGAAGCAAAGCTATCGAGCAAAAGGGCGATTCCTGGCGGAATTTGATTGTGCCTTTTCATCCGGAGCATCAGATGGAGCTGCATTGTTGTGGGTTTCCGGTTGTTGATAGTTTCTGTGAGGGGCAGACGCTCGGGCAGCTTGCGGATAAGGCTGTTAGTGCTGGGAAGCCGCATTTGGGGAATTTGACGCCGGTGATGTATTATGGGTGAGACTGGTGCGGATGGTAGTGCGGGATACAGGACGGTAAACCTAGAGAGCGAGTGAATCTTTACTGGTGGTCTGATCACGACCGACTTCAAGCGACCCGAACGATGAGGCTTTCTCAGACGATCCACGACTTTCAGAGGAGTCCGTTGACTGTTCACAGAGATTTTACGCACCGAGGAAGTGGTTTAAGGCTGCTGGAGCTCCTCACTGGCGGAATCGATTGTGCCTAGCCTAGCGTGGCTTCGAAGTTTGGGGTCCATCGAATGTTCTAACAACTCCACCGAAGGACGCACGGTACCTCGCGCTCGACATCAATTCCGAAAGGCGAGAGGAGGAAGCTGTGGAGTCGGACAATTAAAGAATCGTGGCTGGTTGAACAGCAGTGAGTTCGAACTGCCCGGCCGGGGTTCCTACTCACAATTCTCGAGCTTGGCAATTCAAGACTTCATGCCTTCCAAGTCTATCGATGCGAAGATGGCGGCGACGGCTCTTGAGATCGACTCAGAAAAATACATCCGATGGGTGAATGAGATGCCTTTTGATCTGAAGCCTTGTGGCTTGGTGATGACAGCAAGTTGCAATCAGACTGAAATATGGAGTGGGCAAGACCTTCATTTGTGAGGGTTGTACGTCTCACATCTTGCGCGGGCATTTTGGCAGGCGCTTGACCTGCCGTGCACCTTCCTCTCACGATTCTGCAGGACTTACCGCTGTCTCTACTGCCACTTCCACATGCATGCGAAATGTCTCCTTCCCTTCGATCTCATGTACTCTTTCCTGGCTACGGGCGCTTTGCGACCACGATGACTCTCGACGAGGACCGCCAATTGCAACTCACATTATCACAGGCAGTCTTCGTACCCAAGACATTGCTACTCGCCAGCATCACTCACGAATTGCCCTTAATCCTGTCAATTGACCGCACGCGATGACCGCCAACTTGCCCCCTTGGGTTGCCGCCTCCTTGCCAGGCCCGATTGCCGCCGTCTTCCCGCACCAACCGCTCGCAATGCCCGCCCCGATTGACCAACACCCTTTCCAAAAGGCCTTTACCGATGCTGTCATTGTCGAAAACATCCTCCGCCATGTCTCCTCGCCACTCCATCTCTTCGCGCTCCGCAGAACTACCCGGGCGTTCAATGCCTCTGTTGCTGGTGGTACTGTCGGCGGTGCTGCTGTTAATGGTATGTAACGCATTCTCAGCTTGTATCATAGCTGGCTTAACGATGACTTGCAGCGTCTAATACCCTCCGTGAGCGGATGCTCCTCAAGACGACAGGGAAACGCAATCTACCCCGGCTCATTGCCATGCTTCAGAGCAAGCAGATGAATCGTGCTCTACACCCGTTTGCAGTCACCCGTATTCACACCGTGTCGGATCGCCAAATGCTTGTCATCTCCGTGGCTCTGAACGAACAGGCGAGAAAAGCTGTCTTGTCGGAACCGGACCTTACAAACTGGCTCCGATTTCATTTCATGGGCAAACCTTCATGGAAAGGCATTGTGATCGAGTATCCGAACAATCTGCTGATGCTCAGACTTAGCCTTCAAATACCGAAGGTCTCCGAACTCATGATGATCTTTGGTGTCGATGAGGATCTCACGCTATGGGATATGATCAAAACAGCCATCGAGGGTGCGGTTGCAGCGCGAGATGGTAATGAGACTGTCTTGAGCCGATAGGATGGCGCAGATTTTCTGATGAGCTCGTCCGACACGCATGCTGAGATGCCGACTACGAAGTCAGACCGTCCGAAAACGTCCTCTGCAAACGACCTGGGACGATTCAGCTTCACGACCTTAGAGGAAGCGATGCACGCGCGAATGCAGATGGAGCAAGTCGTAGAGGACTACAGCGCAGCGCATCAGATGGTTCAGCACGATCGTGCAGAATCAAGTTCGCAGAGGGGTTCATCTACGCATCAGCTCTCTGGCCAGTTGGGTACAGGTTATGGCCAAGCAGGACCAAGCAATCTCAAGTCGTCTCAGAAGAGACGGGCCATGGACCAGTCAGCATCGGTATCTAAACAGCCTCGTGTCTTTGACAACAGCCAGATAGAATCTCTTGCCGCGGGGTTGGAACAGATGTTGCACGGTCCAAGAGAAAACCCTGGGAAGAGGAAGTACAAAAGACTCGAGGAGCCGGAACCGTCTTCGCGGACTTTACCTCACGAGGAGGGATTGATGCAGAGTTCTGGCGGAGGAGAGACGCAGATGGAGCCTGAGGGAAATGACGCTATTTCTGGGTCGCAGGAGACAAGTCGCAGAGGAAAGAAGAGGCAGAAGCCTGATGATGAGGGGTGTACGCCGAGCTGAAGACGTTAGAAGGAGGGGCTGAGTGAATGCTATTGGCACTTGCGTGCCTTCCCTCTTTCACATGCAAACGGGCCAGATTGAATGTTATTGGTTGAAAGTTTCAGGGGTTTTCAGCGCGCCTCATCTCCCTCGTCTGCCTCGTTCTCCGTTTCTGCAACCGCGACAAGGCTCACGAAAGTCATCATCGACCAACATGGCACCGAGCCACTCCATCGAGAACGCCGCCATGCCAAACACCAATGCCATGCCGATGCAGGATGCCACCGCTGTTGAGCCAGACATCACCGGTGAAGCAGAGACCGCTAACACCGAAGCTGCGCAGAAAGTCTTTGCGCTGCCCGAGCTGCTCGAGAAGATCCTCGTCGACCTGCCTATGCTTGACCTCTTCGTACTGCAGCGAGTCAACTCCACCTTTCGCAAGTGCATGGAGGACTCGAAGAGCTTGCGGCAGACCATGCTTCTCGAGCCACGACCAGATCCCCGAGCCAACGAGGCATCAGCCAATGCATTGAACGACAGCGACACGGCCGCGAGATGGGCCTTCACATCCGTTATCAGGAACGCGAAGAGCTTGCGCCAGACCATGCTTCTCGAGCAACAAGACGAAGACCAAGCCATCGAAGCACCATCCAGTACATTGAACGACAGCGACACTGCCGCGAAACGGGCCTTCACATCCGCCGCGGTGGCAAAGGCCATCTTCCCCGTCAAATCCAGCGGCATGTACTGGCGCGGAGTCAGCCGTCACCTCCTCTTCACCATCGACAAGTCGGCCAAGAAGGCCAAGGAGCTGGATGTTGATCGGCAGGGCTCGTGGAGAGGGATCACGTTGCAGCGGGGAGAAGGAACTGTTAAGGTGCAGCATGATTTTGAGGGGCCTGGTGATGTTAGGATGATTCAGTTGCCGGCTGATGCGACGCTGGGTGCGGTTATGGATGCGCTTGCCAAGGAGTGGGTTCTGGTGAGGATCTTTAAGGTGAGGTATAGGCGGATGCTTGGGGAGAGGATGTGAGAGGGATAGGGTTTGGTGGGAGAGGGTTGAGTAGAATGGTCTTGGGCACTTGATGTTATTGGTTCTCAAAGATCGACTCTGGATGCGGAGTGCGGAACATATGGACACGCGCAGGGTGTAGCAAGAGGATGACGGGGAGAGGGGCCCTTTTGGCCCAGGATTGCTACGGCAATGAAAAACACAATCGACTGATCGAACAAATGTTGATGGCACGTGCGCTGCTTCTCTCTTTCACATGCAAACGGGCTAGATTGAATCTCATTGGCTGGGCTTTCCAGGGATCGCCTCTGTTCTTCGTGGCTTGCCTCTCCTTGACACTTGACACCTAACACCTTCACCATCACACAACCGACATCCATCACTTCGGCGATATGGCTCCGCACGCTAGCAAGGCGCGCACTGGCAAAGTACGTACTGTCGGCTTCCGTTCGCATGAACTTCTTACTGACCATCCCGGTTCCCAGGCTTCTTCGCCAAAGGCTAGCACCGAGGCAGCAGAGAAGGTCTTTGCAATACCGGAGCTGCTCGAGAACATCCTGACGAATCTGCCTATGGAAAAGCTGTTCGTACTTCAGCGAGTTAACACCACCTTCGGCGACACAATTAAGCGAGCGAAGGACATTCGCAGCATCATGCACCTGGAGCGGCAGGCAGAGGACGAAAGCACCGGTCGACCATCGACCCCGATACGCCAATCAAAATCTGCTCTCGAGTCTGCCACGGTCAAACGCGCAATCACTCCACTCAAGTTCGATGGCGACTACCTCGCGGACAGCGCCCAGAGACTCTGGTTCAGAGCCCTCGCTGGAGACATCCCCTTATGGGCGTCCTCGGTCAGAATGGTTCTTCCCCAGGCCCAGAAAGTGGATCAAAAATTGCTGTTAATTGAGCGCACGGCCGGCTTCTGAGCAATCACAATTCTCAGAGTCGTTTCGCTACGCTGTATAGCGCGAAGAATCCCAGTTTTGCCGACGAACGCCGCCAGCGCGCGAGTTTTTCAAAGGGATGGCGGCGATTCTGGACTTCAGCCCATGTGCATCGTGGCGTCTTATCAAGATCGGCCGCGGAAATGTGCTACCTCCTTCTCAGGCGCTTCGTCTATAGCCGGTGCCGGGTATATGTTCCGGATTGGGTATAGAGTGTGGAAGCTTACGCGGAAGCTACGAGTACCCGACCGACTACCCGCTACCCGGCTTCCACGCCAGCGCGGTCTGATATTGGAGATAGGAAATGTGCCCATTAGAGTCGAACACACTTTTAGCAGTCGACGTGGGACGATCCAGCTGCCTTCAGATGCGACGCTTGGCGATATTGCGGATGCGCTTGCTAAGAAATGGCAGATGGTGGCGGCACAAGAGAGGGAGTGGAAATTGGTTCCGGGGCATGCATATGATATGGCACTTTAAGCGTGATGGGTACGTGGGGAATGCAACCTTTTCTTTGGTCCTGCAAGCTGCTTGCATCAACCAAGTGGAGGGACAGGATATGAAACCAGAAGAACAAGGGAATGAGCAGGAGGAGTGGGAGAAGGCAGGAGCACAATGGGAGAAGAGGGTCATCTGGCACCATGACTGCGTCTAGCACCATTCTCTGTGTATTACTGCAGTCGAGCACAGTACGAACAGAAATTGTACTTAACCAAGCCACTATTTGAGCCAGCAATGACAGACACAATTAGCTGATCACATGTCACATGTGCACCTTCCGTGTATCACAACAGCAAATGTCATTGCGAGGCGACTTCCAAGGTCTCATGTTGCTTCACGTTTCCTTGTCATCCACCTCATGTGACGGCGACAACTGCCCCGACAATCAATCTTCCAAGACTCACTGATACCGCATCTTCGTCAAACAAGGTATATCGCAGAAGTCTCGGCTTCTTCACTGTTGAGCTGACCACATCCAGATGTCAAACCAAACCATGACAACCGCAGCACAGAAAGTCTTCGCCCTCCCCGAACTCCTCGAGAAGATCATCATCCACCTCCGCCTCGAGGACCTCTTCGTCTTCCAACGAATCAACAAGACTTTCCTCAACGAGATCCGCCGCTCCAAAGAAGTCCAAGAAATCATGCACCTTGTCGTACAGAATCCCCAGCCACCACTTCCAGGCCAATCAGGAGCTTTTACATGTCTACGTCCATCGCTCAAGCGAGCAATAAGGCCTCTTGAGCACTCCAGTTGGGTGACCTTTCACCACCCTGGTCGTCCAAGCCAGGCTCAACTTGTACTACTGCTAGATCCAAAATGGTCTCAATGGAGGAAGTTACATTCGGAGCCCTTGGTGACTCGAGATGGATCGTGGCGGAGGGTGCAAGCGCAGCGGGTGTGTGATGAGTTGCGAGTCAGGCTTAGTGCAGGTAGGCATGTACATGCGAGGTTTCCTTCGGGGGTGACGCTTGGAGAGGTTGTAGATAAGCTTGTGGGGGAGTGGGAGCGGATTGAGGATGAAAAGACCAAGGCTGAGATCACGAGCACTGAGATTTCGGGTGACGATGCAACGGATCAGACTGTCGGGCTCTAAATGTTGTCGAAGATGGTGGTATGCTTATGTCACCTGTCAGCAAATCGGCAGTCCTTTATGCCTCTCAAGCACCGCCGCTGAGACTGTGGCTCCTCCCTCTCGCAGCACTCAGGTCTTGGATCTCATCGAGGAGGGCAACGGTCTCTGTGGGGCTGGCGATCCAGGCTGTCGTGCAAGCTAGTCGCGCCTAGAATGGCCAGTCAGAAGCAGCTACCACAAGAAGAGTACTGTGACATACCTTGAAATCGTTCGCACCAGCACTCAAGAACTGATCACCAACATGCAAACTTCTGCCGCCTTCAATCCCGCCAAAATACCGCTGACAAGCCATCACTCCCCATGATTTATCTCCAATATCCACGAACACATCATTGCCACCATTGAACGCGCAGAAGGGAATCTTCTTCCCAGCAGAAGACATCTCCAGAATTCTTTGCACCACCAATACTGTCTCCTCCAGCTGTTCACGGGCAAGCTTCGTGCCAGTGGGTGGGTAGATGCCAACAGCCCTTTCCTTGCGCAGGACAGAGACTTTCATGTTCAGGGCTGAGACACATTGTTTGAGTGCTGACTCTGCGACATCAAGTAGATTCTTGATATTCTCTTCGGTCCAGGTGCTCATCTCAGGAAGCTGCCAGTCCTCAGGGGCGATGCGTTCTAGTTTGTGCGGGACATCGGGCGTGTAGGCGAATAGGAAGTTGGCCTCTCCGCCCATGACTACGAGTTGGTGAGGTGCAATGTTGTTTTCTGCAAGTGCGTCAAGGAGTCCGAAGAGTCGATCGTAGTATTTCGGGCCTTCGGTATAGCCGGCAGCGGTAACGATGCCGATCCGTACGCCCTTCTTGAGGAGATGAAGTATTCGGGGAATGCAGGCGTTGTCTGGAGTGAGGGACTGGCCGTCGTCGTAGAGGGTCACATCTCCGTCGAAGGTCACCAGTTCCAGCCGGCTGGTTCGAACAAGAGACATGACCTGGGCGGTATTGAGAATAAGTCGCACATCGTTGAAACTGGGAGCCACAAAGCGCCTATTCGAAATAAATCGTCTGCGATCCTGGAACTCGAAAGCGTCTTTCAAAGGCAGCGGCGTGAAGAAGTTGCCAACAGAAGGCACCAGCAATTTAAGTTTCGACTGGGTTTCCACCGACCACATTAGTGCACGCTTGTGGTGGGCAATGTGATCTACGATGAGATCTTCGACGTCCTTCATGATTTGGGAGTATCGCTCGTGAGCGCTTTGCGCCATTTGCGCGACGGTGGGCTTGTCATCTTCGTGGATGTTGGTTGGTTGGGAGAGGAGGACGAAGGGGACGGCTAGGAGGCCTTTGATCCATTCGATCAGGTTGGTGTCAGCTGGTTGCATTAGATAAGGATGAGGGGAACTTACGAATTGGTCTCGCCTGTGTGTCTATGCGTTTTTCTTAAGTATTGAATTAGATATGGATCTTTCGAGCAAACATACCTTGAGGGCATCTACGACATGTCAGCATGGTAGGAACGATGGCGAGATTTGGGTGATGGAACTTACATTCAACACGGTATCTGGTGGTCATGATGGGCGAGTGTATGTGCAGCTGGCGGCGTGATGCCGCATGGAAGAAGGAGGAGGAAGGCCATGCTGGCAAACATTCACGTCGGCGGTGGCCGATGCCATGTGATGTGCCCACGTTCCCCGATTAAGGTTTATGACGTGCATCGGCCCGAACCTGCCGAGATCCGAGATCCCTGGCGCGAACTTCACGTGCCAGAGCTTCAAGTCGCGACAACACCCATTCAAACTCCTCGACTTGAAGCTCTTCTGGCCTTGCAACGCGCCAGAAGAGCGAGAACAATATTACCGCAACCATGACGTCCACATCTACCACGACTCTTTCCTTCCGACCATGGGCCGACGACAATGGCGAAGAACCCCCTCTCAAAGACATCCTCGCCCGCATGCACACCGAACGAGGCCACTTTCGCGAGATCACAGAGGCCTCATTACAAGAGGAGATAGCAGCAGAGGGCGCACTGTCTCTCAGCTCAAGCGATGACGAAGATGAAGACCAGGACGACAACGAGACGAAAGACACAAAACGACCACCCCCGAAAGATCGCATGGCCCTCCACGAAGCCAAAATGGAGATGAATCGCCACCTCGAAAATGGAACGCGACTAGCAAAGAATACATTGTACTTTACGGGCTTGCTATTATCCAAATGGCAGGCTCAGACAGCCACCGTCAGCATACCTCAAGATATCAAAAACATGATCCCGCTCCGGTCTCTCTCAGCAGATGTGTGGGATCCAGAGCGGGCGAATCCGAGGAATGAAGCTCGTGAGGCGCAGGATGCTTTGCTGGCTTCGACCATTCGGATGCGAGGGTTGCAGGACAGCGCGGATGGATTGTTGGCTGCCGCGAACAGGTTGAAAGAGAATGTGCGACAAGAGACGCAGTTTTGGGAGGAGGTTATGTCTGTTTCGGAGCGAGGATGGAAGATCAGCAGGATACCTGGCACACATCATCTTGGCGTTCACTATGGCTTTCGAGGCAGCGATCCGGCATTTGTTAGGAGCGATGTCGCCGCAATCACCAGCGATTCGGACGGGAACATCATCTTGGAAAGAGGGATCGGGACACGACCGAAAGCTGTTCGCGCGATTGTCAGGAAGAATGGAGAAGTCATTGGAAGTTCAAGATTACCCTCTGTGATGGACGACGGCGAAACAACCCTCGAAGCTCGGATACGCTATGCTAGGGACAGTGTATTTGATGAAGAGCTTTTCCATGAGATACTTCGCGAATCTCGGTCTTTGACATCGACTGGCGTCACGACGAGAGGTTCTGCAGTACACTTCGCCACTGAGATTGACGAAGATACGGAAGTGGAACTGCAATTGGTTTCACTAGATGAAGACAAGTCATTGGGACTTGGATCATCACACGAATGTGACACCCTAGCGCAAGCTATTCTTCTGACTGCGAGACTGCTGCTGGGTCAAGAGCATCGCTACAAGATGAACAAGAAGCAGGAAGTCCCGCCACCACTGTCAACCAAGGAAGACGACACGCAACGACGAACAGCCATCCTGCGGCCACTGATGCTTGTCGTTGACCACTTCGCCCACGTCCGCAAGCTGAATGCGTATCTCGACAAGATGTGTAGGCTCTTACGTGCTGCTGGGGCTTCTGCTGAAGGCCAGATGGCTCGGCTGTCACTTCCCGTCGCTGCCGACGGCTCGATCGACACGCAGTCGCTGGTTACTTCACTGCTGAAGCCTCTCAAGTCGGAGGGCATCATCTGGCTGATTGCATCCGATGCACTGACCCTCGAGCTCAAACTCACTGCCGAGGCCTTTGTAGGTAACACGCCCGGATCATCGTTCACCATTCATCCCCAAGGCGGTAAGACTGCTAGACTCTTCAGCCTGGAAGAATTGCTCCCGGCTGCGGACGACTTCTTGGCATTGATGCTGGCTCAGGTGTTGAATGAATTGGCAGGGGATCGCTGGTCGGTCGATCGAAGAGCAGGGACACTGACCAAGACGCTGGAGAACTTTGAAAAGAAGGAGATTCTGCAATTCCAGGTGGACAGCGAGAGCAACGCCATTGCTCTGCGAGCTAGTGGACCAAAGGGAAGGAAAGAGGTGGTCTGGCATTTGGATGGATCGAGCGATGCGAGACCCATGAACGAGACCTGGACAGAACTCTTGGAATGAGCGAAAACGTCACAAACTCGAGCAGTCGATTTGATTCTACGGCTCACACTCTAGGTATGGGAAAATAAAACCTTTCCATCTCGATTCGGAAGTAACTCAAACTCTCCCTATCTTCCAGGTACGCTGCATAACCGGTTCCGAAGATGGCGTTTGGCGCTGTTGGCTCCGAATCGAATTTTTTGCTCGGCTTGCCTGTGGATCCTGCCAGAGATACGCAGCATGTCTCGTTCTGGGTGCCGTCGGATGACGCGTAGAAGAGATCAATCCGAGCTTGGGCGGCGTGCTGTTGACCGCAGACCAAATACCGACGGTTCTGTTCGGGAATGTCGTGGCAGGAGTTGACTTCTAGCCCTCTCTCCTCCAGGGCAATGAGGGCTTCGAGAATTGTGGCTGGATTCGATGCGATGCGGTCGCCCTCTAATCGGCATCCCGTCCTCAGCAGGCGCAAGGCACGACGTCGTATGCCAGGATCTCGACATTTCGACCCCACGAACGAGACAGTGTCGAGAAGACCTGCGTCGATACCGAAGCTGTGGCCGGATGATTTGGCTCCTTCTATCAGCCAGATGATGTCTTCGAATTCGGCTGTGTAGTTATCGGAGACGGTCTCCTCGTTGCAGTGAGCCGTCTCGATGATAATTGTCCCAACGAGACAGGCGGCTTTGAGGAGCCTTTTTGATCTGAGAGACTCGACCGTCTTTGGGAAGTCGGATCTCGTAAGAGCCAAGTCCCACGAGTCTCGCAGTTGATGCCATGATTGCAGAAACGTATCTCTGGTAGACTTTGGCTCCGAAGGCAAAGGAACAGAGTCGTGAGCCCAGTTCAAGATTCGATGGAGGCAGTCTCGAGCTTCTGAGAGACTGCTGAATCGAAGTGGGACTGAGGGCAAAGCGGCGACAATGTTCAGATTCTTCGCTCGATGGCGCTCGACTGAGAGCGAGAAGGCCTTGTACATGCCTACCATGCCGCAGGGTTTGGTGATCAGGCGATCGAACAACGGACGGAGCTGCGTGTCGACTGCGTGCCGTTCTTCCGGAGTGGCATGCCCTGCTTCGCTGCATTCCGCGAGCAGCTTGACGCCTGATCGAAGGAGTCTGAACGATGCCGGATTGTGCTGGAGACCGTGGAAGCAGATCATGATGAGACAAGAGACCAAAGCTTCGAAGTACGATGGCGCTTCTGAACTGCCAAGCAATGAGGTCGTTGCTCGGCTGCTTTGCTCGCTGGTGAGGCTCTGCAGCCGAGTGCGCTCCACACTGTCCATCGCCTCCATTCGTTCATGGAGGGCAGAGACAGCGATAAGACTTCTGGCAACTGCTTGACTTTGCTGAGACACTTGCAGAGCAAGAACATTCCAAAAATGGGAGTCCTCCCAGCCCGACCATTCCTGCGACGTCCGAAGTTGAAAGAAAGCCAGGCTGCGCCGCTCGTTCGAGGAAAGCCCATGCCAAAGAAAAGGCAAGGCAGGGGTCAATGTAAGCTCCGTAGCAGGGCTTTCCTTCGAATCAGACAGCACTTTGCTGTTGCTGGCTTTGGCCCTCTTTCGCTTGTTATTCGCCGGTCGCAGGGCCAATCGACCCAAGGATTTGCTGGGCCGCAGAGACGCTGCAGGTACTTTCGTCACGGCAACAGACTGCCGCTTATCCGCCTCATCGTCGTCCGGGGTCTTGGGGCTCTTGCGATGCTGCACTCGATGGCATTGGACGTGGCTCCGAATCCGAGATTCCTGGCGCTTGTCCCAGGAACTGCAGGTTTTGGCGTTTGCCAACGTTGCGTTTTGGACCCAGAGGAGTGCTTGGGGCATTGTGTCTGCTTGTTGCTGTACACAGACAATGCTCGCCTGTTGCTTTGAAAATCGTCTGTCTACCAGAAAGATACCGTTTGCAGGTACTGCTATGTCATGGGTGAGGTCTGGACGAATCTCATGCACGTTATGTCCGGCCCGCAGACTAAGCTTTGGCTAGCGCATGACTACATCCACGTTCTCTTCCTTCCGCATTGGGTAGCTGCCAAGACAATTTCGGGCGCTAAATATCAGAACTGCCATTGATGAGGTTCTTCTGACGGAGGAGGACTGTATACCTGCTCCACGGAGGGCGCAATTTGACCGTTGCGAAGGTTTCCTGAATGAGGCATTGACCATGGAGTTAAGTGAGCCACGAGGGCGACGATAAGTGTATAAAGATATGGCTTGTCGCCAAGTTTCGATGCCAATCCAGACATATCCTTTGACTTGAGAATCGACACCTCGAACGACCTTCGCACCGACTTCTTCGATCGAACGCCATTATGGGAGACTTCATGAAACCAGCACCGGAGCCAAAGAGTGCTCTCGGCAAACAAGTTCCCATGTCCTCCACCGCTGGCATCAGGGTATCCCCATTGATTCTTGGAGGAATGTCTATTGGAGATGCCTGGAATGCGTTTATGGGATCTATGAACAAGAAGCAGGCCTTCGAGCTTCTCGATGCATACGTCGATCTCGGCGGCAACTTCATCGACACGGCAAACGGATACCAGAGCGAACAATCAGAGACATGGATTGGAGAGTGGATGAAAGAGCGTATGAACACCCAGTTCGACTCGCTGAGAGACTTGGAGACTGATGTAGCTGACAGGCGGCAACCGCGACCAAATCGTCCTCGCCACAAAGTTCTCCTTCCACTACAAAGCCGACACCGGGCCAGAAAAGACTCCTGCAAACAACAACTACTGGGGCAACCACAAGCGAAGCATGAACATCTCTCTCCGCGACTCCCTCCGAAAACTCCAAACCGACTGGGTAGATATCCTCTACGTCCACTTCTGGGACTACACCGTCTCCATCGAAGAAGTCATGGACTCCCTCCACCTCCTCGTCCAACAGGGCAAAGTACTCTATCTCGGTATCAGCGATACGCCAGCCTGGGTTGTTGCTGGTGCGAATCATTATGCAAAGGCTCATGGAAAGACGCCCTTTAGCATCTACCAGGGACGATGGAACGTCATGATCCGTGACTTTGAGCGAGAGATCCTCCCCATGGCGAACTACTTCGGCATGGCTCTCGCACCCTGGGATGTCCTGGGCCAAGGCAAACTCCGCCGCCCGGAAGAAATCGAAGCCAAGAAAGCCGCCGGCGAAATCCAACGTTTCCAAATGGAACAAACCGACGAAGAGAAGAGAATGTCCGCCGCCCTCGCTCAAGTCGCCGACGCCCACGGTGTTAAGAGCTTGACGGCCATCGCTCTGGCTTACGTGCGGTCCAAGGCGCCGAATGTGTATCCGCTGGTTGGCGGCAGGAAGGTGGAGCATTTGAGGGATAATATCAAGGGGCTGGAGATTAAGTTGTCGAAGAAGCAGGTGGAGTTTTTGGAGGGCCAGAAGGAGTTTGATATTGGGTTTCCGGGGAGTTTTATTGGACGGGATTGGAGGCTGACGGGGGAGCCGTCGATTGCGATTGTGTCGCAAGGCCCGATTCATGTCGGTGGCTGGCCTTGAGCGAAATAATGCCATGGTAGACCTTGGCCACGTGAATGGAGGGTTAGTGAGATTGCCATCCTGGTGACTTTGACCCATGTGCTGGTTGCTGCTAATAGAAAGTTTCATGTGACTGCCAAGTCTCGACCACCTGGACGCCGACACCTCTTCACGAGCTTCTATTCTACAGAGTGAAGCACATGCTGCCACCTCTCCTATTGTTCTTGAATGAATTTTGTAGATCGTTGATCTATTATTGGTCCATTTAACCCTTGTCGTGCTGGAAAGCTCTCCTTCACTCACCCGCACGGACCAGTGATGTGCCGACTATTTCTCGCCTCGCATACTTCTACTCTCCGCAGCACCACAACTCCTCTTCTAACCACCAACAAAGTCGCACAAGATTCTACTTCCAACCTTGCCGCCGCCACAACCTCATAAACGACTATTCTTCCTGCAGCCACAATGGGTACCAAGAAGAGTTCGAAGTCCGAAGCCCGCCACGCCGCTAGAGAGAGCATCACCGTCACACGCAAGACTACCAAGACTGTGAAAGACAAGATCAAAGTCGAGCGTCGAAGCAAGATCATCGAACCCTCTCTCTCCTCCAAGACTGCTCAAATCATCAAGAAGGCCTCCCAGAAGACGAAGATCAAGCAGAAGGCCGCGCAAGATGAAGCTGACCTCGAGGACATGAAAGACGAGCTGGAGCTCCCATCCGGCGCTCTCAAGAACCCCTTCTTGCGCAAGTTCGACAAGAAGGCGAACAAAGACGTTCCCAACGGCATCAATTGGAAGCCTGAGCCCTTCACCGAGGAGCAGTACGAGAAATTGCATGATCTGGCCCAGCATATCAACAACGAGCAAGATGAGTCCAGCACACTGTATCGTGCTGCCGATGCTCTCCTCTTCGATCGCGAGCACCCAGGTCGCAAGGTCGTCGACGAGGACTACCGCGTGACCGAGCTGTATATCGCCGTCCACGGCAAGCCGTCGGCTACGGATGTGGATGAGATTATCAGCGTGCACTCGACGAATGCGAACCGAAGCCAGTATAAGAGGGAGACCATCAACCACTACTACTCAGCGAGGCTGGACGTCGTTGGATACTTCAAGCAGGTACCTCGCCACGATTGTTTCGCGAAACGCATTAGAAACGTTGCTGACAGATTTCTAGTCCATCTTCGAGCTCGCCCGCCTCCTCGGAGGCACCAAAGTCTTCCTCTCCTACTCCCGCGCCGCCCGCAAGAAGCTGTACAAGCATCTCTTGCAGCAGTGCCCGGTCGGCGTCATCTGGCGAGCCTTCGCTTTCGAGTACCGCGCCATGGCCATCGAGGGCATCTTCAGACAAGCCGACGACCCCGACGACGAAGAGGACCACGAGCTATGGCGAACATTCTACGAGAAGAAGTTCCAGACGATGTGCAAGTCGACGGAGGATCATTTTCTGCCAAAGGCTGAGAAGTATCCTGGCCGAGAGGGGGAGAATGCGAATCTGAATGAGACCTATGATAGGATGAAGACATGGCCGCAGATTGTGGCTCTGGATCTTCCGGATATCGAGGAGGCTCCGAGCAGGGCGGACCGTGGCGGGGACGCTTGGGCATGTGGCCGTCGTTACTCCAAGCCTTTCAGGAGGGAAGGCATTCTGTGATGAGCAGCGAGATTCGGTCGAAGAGTAGGGTTTGCGCTTCGAGAAGTTGATCCACACTGAAAGTGCTTCCTCCGGTCGTGGAAGTACGGCTAGTGTATGGACTTGACGGCCGCCTCGACAAGTGGCTCGTTGCGGACGATATCGCCCACGGAGCGCAATTGGGATCCGTCGGCGGTGAGGGGGAATTGTTCGCAGCGGCGGATAATCGAGAAATTAGCTCTGAGCCAAGAGCAAGCCCGAACACTGTATGAGAGCCATATGCGCAGAGCAGCGCAGTCGACTTACTGTCCCCTTCAATGAAGCTCAGGCACAGAGTCCAAGAACAAACGGACTATGTAAAGCCAGAGCGCCCCTAAACATGACAGTTAGCGTCCGCATACCGAACATCCCTCGGCATTACTGATGACAATATGAGTGAAGGAGATTCGTTGATCGAAACCTGGTAGCGAGTATACTTAGCTTCAAGCGCATTTTGATAGCTCTCGGGATTTTTCTGAAGCTTCATCCCTTTCCCTCTTAACAACTCTCACCTGCCGCATACCAACCTCGGAAAGCGCACACCCGCGCGCACAGCTTCATCAAAATCAGTCATGGAGTCGAACGAGGGCACTATGACCGAGGCCGCAGCGCGTCGAGCGCACAAATGGACGACTGCGACAGGACGGAAAGTCATACGGAGACCAAAGCAGCCGCTGGACACCGCAGCGCAGCGAGCCTTGATGACGACCGAAGTCCTGGAGCGCATTCTCCTCGCCCTCCCGTGGGAAAAGCAGTTCACCTTGCGCCGGGTCTGTTACAAGTTTCGGAAAGTGCTCAAGCACTCTCCTCTGCTCAGAAGGCACATCTTCCTCGAGCGCGCCGAACTCTGGGGCGTGCTGTGCAATCACTATGAGCCATGCCCAGCGCTCCGCCGGTGCCCGCTCCCACCGCCACTGCACGGTTTCCGGAGAATCCAGAGATTCTTGTGCCGGGATAGCAAGTTCTTCTGGCTGAGTTTAAAAGAGTGTGGGAACCTGGATATTGCTTCCTGGAAGGACCTTCTCCTGACCGATCCGCCGATCAAGAAGATTTGGGCGCAACTCGAATGGTCCGTGAAGGGGTCTGGTCTGCGAGAGGGCCAAATAGGTTACTGCGTGTATACCGGGACTCGGCAATTGGAGGATCCTACCGGGTTTACATTTGGGAAGATGATAGATGCTGCGCTTGCTGAAAGCCGTTGGGACGTGAACTTCCGGATTGATATGGGTTCACGACAATCCTGGATCAGTCCTTTGGTCTCGACGCACAGAAAGGCGCTTGAGTCCCTCCAGCATCATATGGGCGGCGGCGAGATCAAGCTGTTCCGAACCTTGCTCATGTTCAACGATGATGACATTGATGGCATTTCTCTCAACTTGCCTGCGGACGAGTTTTGGGCAGCTGGGAAAGCTCGCCAATTCAGACGACGGTAAGGTTGTCGCACGTCAGACCACGGACGGCAGGAGCCTCGTGCCACTAGAAATCTCGTCGTGGTACATCCTGAATGCCCGATCCGCAGCGTTGGTGTTTTCGAGGCACCATACATGTGAGCTGCCGTCATGCGGTCGAGCCCCAAGAGTTACGTCGGTCCACGGGCAAATGGGAAGAGACGGTCACTTTTCGCCGGGCTTTCGATTCGGACGGCGAACATAGGTTTGAGGCGACAGAAACGCTCGTCATGGTCTTCAAGGCCGGATCTGAGAGCGCTTGCTACGACCGACTCGCATATTCGTGAAGGCGAGACTCTGTCGAGGACGCTGCGTTTTCCTAGCGCTGCATCCAGACCGAGGCGACGCTACATGCAGGAGGTATTCCTGACATCGTTCGACCGCACGAATGGTTTCTCAAAATTGCAGCGTACGAACGGAAGAAGGAGACTCGTGCGAGATGCATCTTTCGGCCGAAACGACGAGTGGCGATATGAAGTCGAGAAGAAGATTGTTTGTTGACGCAGATGACTTGGATCTTTTGAGCTGGTTGAGTCGTATGTTCCAGTCTGATCTTTGGACAAGGTTGGGACAAGATCTCGGAATCATGGGTACCGGGAAATAGATGAATGGAGAGGGGAGAGCCGTGGGGGTGGAGAAGAAATGGTTGTCGTTGGAGATGGTGTTTGGGTGTTGCTCCAAAAGGACAGAGTGCCAAGCCAATTCGCCATCGGAAGTGAAAGTGTGGGGAGGGAGCCGAAGGCGGAAACATTCGCCACGATCTCCAGCAGTTCAATGGTCAGCATCGAGCATGCCATTCGAGCCCACGGCGCTGGTAACCGGACTTTTTGGGATGTTTGGTAGGAAAATATTGATGACAGCTTCATCTGAGCAATATCCCAGTCCATGACCGCGAGATTTGGGCCAGAAATACAGACGATTGATGTCTCTCACGCTCCGATCCAGAGAGCACATCTTCGACGTATGCAGCGCGGGCGGCCAATCACGGGGTGGCGTGCTCGAGCCTGCCGACCGACACCAACGCTGGTGCTGGCAGCAGGATCACACGCTGCGCGTGGGCGAGGCTGCTTTTGTTTGCAGTCGCCGTCAAATCGATGATTTCGACTCGGCCTGGCGCTGGACGTGCTGATCCCTGCTTATCCGTGCAGTGCATGACAAGAGCCGGGATTGACGTCTTGCTGAGCCCGTCAAGTCTCTTTCTCTGTCCATCTTCGCTTCTCACTATACCAGTATTCATACCACTTGTCGCCATCGAATCATTCGCCACTTAACTATCTTCGTCCAGACCTACACCAAATACCCACGACAACACGCTGGTACGGCTGCCACTCAACCCGTCACCATTCACCCAACCTACCAGCAGCCGCTTCGACGACGTCATTCGGACTTTACGACCACCGCCGAAGTACTTTGTCTCTAAGACACGACTGGGTCTGGACCCGTCCCCAGTAGGAGAAGAAGAGGACGCGCTCTCGGGATAGATGGAGGTGTGCGATTCCTATCCTACCGCCATATGATTCTGCTAGAGGCAGAAAGAGATATCCCCGTACACAACGACGCCAGCAGGCCGGTCGTCCAGCCTGGCGAAAGAGCCAGCAGCCTTGATGAGCCAAAATGGCGACTCATCGGAGAAGAGCCCTCTTCCCACTGCCCTAGCAGCTCATGAAGATGCGAGACAACTGGTGCGGTTGCTGCAATGCACCCAGTGCTCCAGGCCCTTCCGCAACCCGGTCACCTTGCCATGCGGGAACTCGATATGCAGAGAATGTCTACCGGAGGCGCATGAGCGAGAAAACATCTCATACCCCGACCTGCCAGGACGAAAACAGGGCTTCCAGTGTCCGTTTGAGGATTGCGGGGCGGAACATCCAGCCTCGGATTGCAATATCGATGTGACACTGGCGAAGCTGATGGAGTCGATTGCGGAAGTGGTGGCAAAGCATACCTCGTTGGTGGAGATGATGCCAAAGCTCGTGGCAGAGGAGCCCATGTACGACGAGGTCATGAGCTCGCAACCGTCATCGGAAAAGTCGCGCATCCATGAAACGGTCGGAGGCAGGCTGATATCCACCTACGGTCTGGCAGCACAAGGCGATCTTCCCCACAAGGTTGACCTCTTATATCCAAGCGATCCCGATACGAGTGAAAATGACAAGGCCATGGATGTTGCAGTACTACAAGAAGTGCTAGAAACAACTCAAAGGGAAGTAGACTGCCAAGTCTGCTACAACTTGATGCTGGATCCAGTCACGACATTCTGTGGCCATACTCTCTGCCGGAAATGCCTGGCCCGGGTATTGGATCATTCACTACATTGTCCGGTCTGCAGGCGCGGACTCGCCATTCCGCCCTCGCTTCTCAGGCAGCCAAGCAACAAGACCCTGGTAAACCTTCTCAATGGACTCTGCCCAGAGATAGTCGCTGCACGAGCTGAAGCCGTTCAACAAGAAGAGCTTGGATCCGATGGTCAGTCTAATGTGGCACTATTCGTGTGCACGCTGGGTTTCCCGAATCAGCCCACCTTTTTGCGAATCTTCGAACCGAGATATCGATTGATGTTGCGACGATGTTTGGAAGGCAATCGACAATTCGGGATGCTCATGTACAATCGGTATGGCGAGCCGCAGGGAGATCTCGGCCATGTCCACTTCTACCAATACGGCACCATGCTGCAGATTGTGCATGCGCAAATGCTTGCAGATGGCACCAGCCTCATCGAGACACGAGGCCTATATCGCTTCCGCGTCAAATCTCACGCTGTACTGGACGGGTATTCGATTGGAGATGTCGAAAGGATCGACGACGTCAACCTCGCTGAGGAAGAGAGCATCGAAGCAGAAGAGACATCGCTACCACCACCGATCGAAGAGGGAGATATTGCAGGCCAGATCAACCGCATGTCAACTCAAGAACTCCTCGACCTCGGCCGAGAATTCATCGTCAGAATGCGAGGACGCAGTGCAAACTGGCTGCAACAACGAGTCCTCGACATCCACGGCCAACCACCCGAAGACGCCGCCGACTTCCCCTACTGGTTCGCCAGCGTCCTCCCCATTTCGGAAGAAGAAAAGTACAAGCTCCTCGGCACCCGCACAGTACGCGAACGGCTCAAAATCACGGCGACATGGATCCGGCGGATCGAGACGCAGAGATGGTAAGTCGACCCTTAAATGCTCCACCCGCGCGAGGGCGGCCAGTCTTCGCAGCACTGAAGACCCTTGCTGACGGGAACTTTGCATCTTCAAGGGTCGCAGCTCGAGCGTACTGACTGGGGTGTCAGGTATCAATCCAATTCTTGTCGGATCCTGTGACTAGCCGTCGCGCATTATCTGGGGCCGACTGTATTCATACTGCTTGCGATGATTCTTCATTGGGTGCGATCGTGAGATGACGATGAGGGGGATGATTCACGAGAAGATGTTTTAATGTACATGGGGCAGAAGATGTGTGTACATGGAAAGCACGGCGCTGGCGCAAGCGGGAGGCATTCGATCAGCTACTTTTTGGTTCGAGATGGGAATCTCATGGCGGAGACTGCATTTTGAAGGGCGCATTTTCTTGATCTGTTTGTTGATTCGGCTGTGGAGGAATGAAGGTTGATGATATCCAAGATGCATAGAGCGAAATCTCGAAAGACGATCTTTTACTGTTGCTTGCTCGGGTTGCGCTCGGATTCCTTCTCTCGATCATGATCTCTCTGCCAATGCCAGCGTTGTCCTATTCTGGGCAGTGAGGACCGAGATAAGGACGAGAGCGTTGGCACACGTTGTGAAGAAGAGTCTCGGCTCTCTCAATGGAAGAGAAGTCGGTCGTCACAAAGGCTATTGCATGTCTCGAGTGTGACGGTGGGTGCGGCGGCGTACATTAAAGCGTGCATGGCAGTGACGATGTCTTGGATCGAACAACGTGGGCAGATGTGCCATGTGGTCGGTCGAGCGTGTTATGGCGAGAGGCGTCTTCGCTTAAGCAAGGAGCATCAAGACCAAGAGGCTCGATTTACGAGTATTCGAGGCGGTGATTCGGCGGCCTCAGGCCATTGGACGTGTAGGCGCCGCATCGAGCGCCTCGGGCCCCACTTGGGTGAGTGTCCCGCTTGGCTGGAAGGACAGCCACACGCCCGCCAACGCCATTCGTTACGCGCGCACACTTCTGCTGCAGAACTGCCACCAACGGACTACACCTCCCTTTTCGTTGCTTCTTGCACTGCTAGATCGAGGCCGCGTCTATCTATATGGGCCGTCGTCGCTTTTGCCGCCGTCTCGTGAGTTTCATGTCTCTTTTGCCTGGTTCCACTTGTCGCTACTGCTGCTGCTGCTCTCCTTGTTGATCGTCAATGCCGCGCCAAACATCGCTACTGCTACTCTGCCCCAGCCTGCTGTCCAGTGTAACGTAACCTCGCTCCACCTCCCTCGCCCGGAGCGTGCGCTTCTTGACGACAGACCGCATCTGGAGACTGTGATCCACCTTGGAAGAGCTTCGGACTGAGTCACCATGTCGCTCAAGCAAGAGATCGAGACGTGGGTGACGGCGCTGGCCGCATACGACAACAACGAGTTCGACAATGCCATCAAGTGCTTCGAGCAGATC
Source organism: Zasmidium citrigriseum (assembly GCA_002786025.1). Taxonomy (NCBI): domain Eukaryota; kingdom Fungi; phylum Ascomycota; class Dothideomycetes; order Mycosphaerellales; family Mycosphaerellaceae; genus Zasmidium; species Zasmidium citrigriseum. Next base: position 401,443 of record NHNW01000034.1, on the reverse strand, counting down.
GCCGATACCTCCAAGATCCTCTTCAACTGCGGCGTCATCCATGCCACGCTGGGAGAGCACCACAGAGCGGTGGAATGCTACCAGAGAGCGGTCCAGCTGGACCAGTACCTGGCCATTGCATACTTCCAGCAGGGAGTGAGCAACTTCCTCATGGGAGACTTTGAGGAAGCTCTGGCCAACTTCAACGATACACTCCTCTACCTGCGCGGCAATAACAACATCGACTACGAGCAACTGGGCCTGAAGTTCAAGCTGTATTCCTGCGAAGTGCTCTTCAACCGCGGGCTGTGCTATATCTACCTCCAACAGAAAGAGGCGGGCATGCAGGATTTGATCTATGCGACAAGAGAGAAGATGGTACCAGACCATGATGTGATCGATGAGGCGATCAGAGAACAGGCGGAGGGATATACAGTTTTTTCGATTCCAGTGGGCGTGGTATACCGGCCGAACGAGGCCAAGGTCAAGAACTTGAAGACGAAGCATTACCTGGGCAAGGCGAGGCTGGTCGCAGAAGCGCATGATCAGAGGGCAGCGGATCCGCGAAGACAGGCAGCGCTCGCGGCGATGGGTATCGACGACCGACCTGGTGAGAAGCTGTCATACGCTGCTCTGAACCTCGTGAGACCAGACCTTCGCAGCAGATCCAGACAACAGTCCGAGCCACCCATGCACCGCAACGTCTTCCCTCCTACGCCACCACCGGAGCCTGAAGTCCGACCAGATTCCGCCCACGGACGTCGAAAGTCGACCGAGAGCACGAGCTCAGAGAAATCGAACCTGCAAGCCGCAAGACCAGGAGCAAAACCGCTCCGTCTCGAACTCGGCGTCGCAGCCTTCGAACACAAAACGTCGAATGCCTCTTCCGAACGACCCCGACTGGGCGCAAAACGCTCAGAATCCGAACGCCCAGCAATCCGACGAGAATACTCCGGTGGCTCGACACGCAGTAGTGATGGCTATCGCAGACGAGAACGCGAGCACGCCGTGCATCTGCAAAGAGCACACCTCGCGGCTCGTGACGTCCCGGAAGTGCGGATTGAAGAGGACCCGATCGCGGCTTACAGCGAGCAAGTGTCACAAGCACAAGCTGTACACCATCAGAGGTCACGCTCCAGTGCGCATCGGAGCCAGCCTATACCGGTGCCGATTGAGGAGGAAGAAGAGGGACACGACGAAGGGCCGACTATTGTTAATGGATTCTCGCCTTCTTCGGCGACGAATCCCCATCCGCCGCTAGCCTTTGAGATCGTCCCCCCGAAATCTTATACCACATCGCCGCAACATTCCTATCCGCGAAATCGCTCGCATTCCCGTCGACCTCCCGAGATGCGGAAGATGCGTATCAAGGTCCACGCCGAGGACATGCGGTATGTGATGACGCATCCGGGGGTCACATTTGAGGAGGTGAGGGAGTTGATCCGGGTGAAATTTGCGTTCAAAGGGGGCTTTAAGGTCAAGATCAAGGATGAAGAGGGAGATATGGTAACGCTGGCAGATCGCGAGGATTGGGAGATGGCTGTTGGGGGCGCTAGGACTGCGGCCGGGAGGGAGGGAGTTGAGATGGGGAAGATGGAGGTTTGGGTGCAGGAGGTGGTCTGATTTGCATCTAGTGCATGATCTGAGTGGCGATTTGAAGTGGTCTTCTTCTTTAGAGCATGTATTATAGCTTCTGTGAGTTGCATATGATGAGATGTTTGACTCTTTAGCCGCCTCATGGCATCACCAGCAAAAGGCTCTCGAAATGTTCTAGCTGGTCCCTCTCATTGCGCTCTCGATCGATGCGATGTCGAACCTCATGGGCTGCTGAGATCAGCCGTGATCAATCGGAAGCCCGAATACAGCTCATCATAGCCTCGCCCCAAGGGAAAATGCCTGCTCGGAGTGTCGTCGAGGCTCCCAAGATCAACCTCCCCGAACTCCGGGGCAGCGACCAACATGGAATCGTACGCAAACTTCAACTCGTCATCTCCCGCCTTCTCTGGCCGCGACCTCGCCTCGGGAAGGAAGTCTTCCTCCGCCGTCTTGCACATCCTCAAGAACTTGGCCTTGTAGTAGTCCTGCCACGCCTTATGCCGTTGGGTATCCCGACAGGCGAAGATGCGCTCGATGTTAATTACGCGGTGCTCGAAGGTGAATGCGGCACGGAGGACTCCCGCAGGACACTGGCGGAAGAGGCGCTTGTAGAGCTTCTTGCGAGCGCCGGCGGAGTATTTGAGGAATTTCTTGCGGCCTCCCAAGAGACGGGCTAGCTCGTAGAGGCTCTGCTTGAAGTAGCCTACCGCATTGTACCGAGCATTGCTATGGTGGGCGCGGACGTGTCGCTCACGCTTGATGCGGTCGTCGGCCCAGTAGTCGACTTTCACGACCCAGCATACCATGGGTGGTGATGGCATTCCGAGGTGGGCTATCACCAGCTCGATCAGCCGGTTCTGCATCACCGTGCTGTCGTGGCCTGCAGCATTGCGCTTGGGGAAGAGAGTATCGGCGGCGCGAGGCAGTTCGGCGCCGCTATCCTGGTAGTCGTCCTCGATGTCCCTATTGACTTGTTCGGCGCATTCGAGTTGCCGCTGGAACTGCTCAGTGGTGTATGGCTTTGGTTTCCACTTGTGGCCGTCGGCGTCGTCTTGGTTGGTTCTGTCGAACTTGCGCAGGAAGGGGTTCTTGAGACCGCCGGAGGGGAGACGGAGCTTGTGCTTCATGCGCTTGTAGTCGGCTTTTTGCTGCTCTTTGGTTGATGGCTGCTGTGGGAGGGCTTTGGCAAAGCGGAGTGGTCGATCGGCGAGAGCATTGCGGCGTCGGCGGGCTTGAGAGTTCTTGCTTGTGGACTTGCGACTGTTATACTTCTTGGTTGCCATTGCGCTTGTGCTTGCGGTATGTTGGTGTTGGTATGAATGTGTGCCGGGTGTAGTGTTGGGGGATCGAAGCTGCTAGAGAGGCTGTGATGTTGATGGCGAGTTGATGGCGCTGCGAAGAATGAAAATGCGAAGGGCTAGAAATGGAAATAGAAACAGGTGGCAGATGACAGATGGCAGATGGCTAGCATGTGCAGGTGAGTGAAGGAGAGCCGTCAAGGACAATAAGGATCATGTGCGGCGACACTGTCTAACAGTCCGCCGTTGGGATGCAGAACTATAGGACATGTGGCGAACTCTGCTTCACCTCCCTAAGTAGGGGTTCGTGAAGGGATCTCCACAGTCAGGTGCTGGAGGCTTGGCAATCACATGAAAGCTTGCACTGGAAGTTCTGATTCGATCCACTGGAAGTTACACGCTGACAATACTCTAGAATGTCGAGCAATACGTTCTAATTGACAGTTGTGCAAGGGCGAGTTTCATATGCTGGTTGGTGAAGACTAACACAGGCGGTTTTGGCCATAGAACGAAGCTGTAGGTGAATTTTCCAAAAGGATTGTCACATGTGCTGATTCGATTAAAGTTTGATCCCTCTGCTGGTGCCTGGAAGATTCTAATCTGTGTCTGTGTGTGCTTCTGCATAAATCGACGCAACATCTTCCCCGTCTACGCAACATCTTCCTCGACAGACATCTACTTTGAACCGCCCATACCACTTCTCGTCACTATGTCACGCAAGCCAAGACTCGATGCTAAGGAGAGATTCCGACTGCAATTCGCCGGTATCATTGGCATGAGCAACGACTCGTGGAAGAGATACAAGCACCGACAAAAGTACAAAAGCGTCAAGAAGCTTCTGAAGCACACCGCCAATGGAACACTGAAGAATCCATTCCTCCGTCCTTTCACGCAAGGATCAAAGAACGGCGGTCCGTCTTGGAAGCCAACGCCTTGGTCCGACGAGGAATACGAAGCCGCCGATCAGAAAGCCAGCAAGCTCGCCGAACAGGTTGCGAAGAAGCAGGATGAGTACGAGGCGGAGATGAGCGGCGACCAAACCAAGCACTTCAGGGACAGGGAGAGGGCCTATGGCTTCAAGTATGGTGATAAGAAGCGGACTATGCAGCTATTTTCTGCTGTATTTGGTAGGATCACGGAAGAAGTCATCGTCGAGGTCAACAATGCCCCTGATGCGAAAGAGACTGCTTGGTTGTGTAAGGCGTGGGCTTTGAAATACAACCGATCGATGAAGCATTCTGTCGCTGGCTACTTCAAGCAGGTTCGTGTCTTGTTCTACCATCTCTCGAAAGTCTGCTGATCTTTTCCTTTTCAGAGCATCTACTCCCTCGCACTCCTCCCAGGCGGCGTTCAGAGATTCCTCGCCATTCCGAAGAAGTCACGAGAGAGACTATATCGCACGCTCTTCCGCAAGAACCGCCTCGCAATCATCCGCAACGCCTTCAAGCACGAGACCCAGGCCATCAACATAGAGGGCATCTTTGCGAGCAAGAAGACGAAGCTTCAGAGGAAGTGGCAGAAGGTCTATAAGTACAAGTTCCTGCGGATGTGCGAGTTGGTGGAGAAGCATTTCTTGCGCTGGGCACGTCGGATCGAGTATTGGCCGGAAGCGCAAAAGATCCTCCTGAGCATGCGACAGAATGGGATCATGACTATCCCGAAAATCATCGAAATCGATCTGGGTACGTTTGAGCAAATGCCTTCGCGGCCTGGTCGGTGAAGGAGGCAAAGCACGGGCAGGCCAAGAGTCTCAAGCAGGGCAAGAGTCTTAAGCAGGCCGAGAGTCCTCAGGAACGAGGTGGAGGAATGGACTCTGCACATGACCTTACTACAGAATTGCTTCACAAAAGTTGTCAGAATTATCAGCGTAGTAAGTCGCTGATCTCATTTCTCTTCGGGAGGTCTTCCGAATATGAGCCAGTCAAGTCTTGGCAATCACATGCAGAACTCAAATACAGCTAAATGTCTCCATCTCTTTACTTTCCATCCTATGACAACGAAGGACACATAGCATACGTCTGACTCGGCTGTCCACCCATCTCAATCGCCGAAAGAATCGTCAATGCCGTCTGATTATTCACTGAAGGGTAAATGCACACTCCCGACGTCCCGCCCAAATCCATCAAATCGCCCGAATACCTTGCAACGTCGTCCGAGTACTTGCTATCTCCCATTCCATAGTCAACCGCTTCGTAGGAGTTCTCGCTATCGAACATGTCAAAAGAATCGTAGACACCTGTGAAGCCTTCGTTCTGGCCGCTGGAGCAGAGCGTCGCCTGCGGATCTTCGCCATCTTCGTTGTTGGAGTTCTCGCAGACGTCCCGTTTGCCGTCTGGGTAGGTGATCTGGACGTTGATGCGAGTGAGGACGTGAGTTTTGCGAATTTTGCCCTCGTGGAGTTCTTGCCAGAGGTGAGCCGTGTGGTTCGTGCTGGTCTTCATGGCGACTGGACGAATGGTGGACATGAGTCCCGCGGCTTCGTATTTGTATCCCTTGGAAGCCATCCAGACGGCCAGTTGGTGGGTTGCGTATTCGTCTTTCATCATCTCGTGGACGTCTGCACGACGGGCATCACCGGCATCCCTTCGACTTGGGTTGAAGCCACCAGCCAGTGTGTCGACCAACTCGAAGGCATCGTTCACGGTGTCGGCAAGATCTTGTGCTCTTGCGCCGGCCTGCTGAATCTTGTAGAGGTTGTGGCCGGCTGAGAAGAGTCCGTACAGTCCCAGTAGCGTCATGCCGATGTAACATCCTACAACGCCAACGATCTGAGCGGCGTTCTTGTCGTCGCCGAAAGCCTTGTCGAGGAACGTGCAGACAGAGTTGGCACTGAGCCCGGCAAGTCCAAGAAGAGCCCGAATGGCTGCTCCTGTGAATGCTCCCAGGAAAAACTTGTTGGTTGGGGGAACCGTGTCGCCTTCAGCGACTGCCTCGCTCACATGTACGCCGCTCGCGGAATCTTCAGAGCGGGCAGCTCTTTCCTTCGCCGCTTCCTCAAGCATCGCGGCCTTCTTGCCAGCATCGTGGACGACCGAGTTGGGATGTGTTGGATACAGATGTCTCACACTTGCGAAGTCCAGGTCCTCGTTGATGTCGTCCAGATCAACGGCATGGTTGATGAGATTGTGGTGGAGGTTCCCCTTCCCTTCGCGAATGGTCAAGGCTGGCTTTGCTGGGTGTGCTGCCGCTCGGGTCAAGAAAGCGTCCGCTACGAGTAGTACGACGAGTACCATGCAAAATCTGGTCCATGCAAAGACACGGCGATGTGTTTCGGGTTGCTTTGCCTGCCTTTTGGCAGGTTTCGAAGTCTTGTTGGAAGCCATTGTCTGTGATGATGCCGAAGTAGTCAGTCAGGAATCCCTTGCTAGAGTCCTAGATCCACAGACTCGACCTGGAGAACGATCGCTTCTATACATATCGCTTTCTCAGAGTCAGTCAATAGATTGACCATGTGGCGTTGTCGATCAAGAGAGACAAGCGACATGTTCCTACCACCTTACAGATGCAGCCTAGTGTAGGGCATACGATTGGGCAGATCTTTCGGGATGCTCGACTTGGAGGCATGTAGTCGAATGGGAGGCCTAATTCTTCCCAGAATCGGCAGAGCTTGTTGGAGCTTGGTAGAGCTTGTGGTGCGTGAGTGAGCTCCGCGGAAGCAAGAAGGCGAGTAAAAGATGTCTATGTCCATCAGTACAAAACGCCAAGTCGGCATCTTCTATCAACAAGCTCTGGAAAGCTCAAAGCTTGAGTAAAGTAGACAAGCGAAGGTGAGGTTCTGGTCTCCCGTTGTGATCCTTCGTCGATGATAGAAAGACGTAGCCCTTACAACTTCGAGGATGGGCCACTCAGAATGCCTCCTGACTGCCTTAAAGCACTCTGTGCTTCTTCGACAATCTCTCTCACGATCTCAGCAGCAGTCTGTCCAGCCTTGTTGACAGACCCAGCAACAATGCCGATCGGCCTCAGAGCCGCCGCATCCTCAATTTCATCTGTCAACTTCCCGGACTCATGCAACTTGTCCAGCTCATGAACGAGCGGCACAATGCCTCTCGAGGTGAGATCCTTAATCTCAGCCTGTCGATTCGTCTCCCAGTCGGCTAAATATGGGTTCCGTAGTGCTCGCAGTGGTCGCCCTGACCAGATGGTCAATTTGATCCAGGAGTCGTAACCTGCGTCGATGACTTGTTGCTTCCAGTTGTCGGGAGCTTTCGACTCAACGCTGGGTATGAATCTTGTGCCGACCCAGACACCGCTGGCACCGAGCATGAGGGCTGCCGCAACGCTGCGGCCGTCGTTGATGCCGCCTGCTGCGACGAGAGCCACGGGCTTGCCGGTCAACGGGGATGTGTACTTTGAGCAGATGTCTGCGCAAGCTGGAATCAGGACCATGGTCGGAATATCGCCCGTGTGCCCGCCAGCTTCTCCTCCCTGAGCACAGATGATGTCGACTCCCGCGGCACATGCTTTTTGAACATGTTTTGGGTGTCCGATCATGTTCATGACGAGGATGTTGGCTTTGTGAAGCTTCTCGACAGCCCAGGTTGGAGGCACGCCAACAGCTGAGACGAAGAGCTTTGCGCCGCTTGCTATCACAATGTCCAGGAGTTCGCCGAGAGTGCCGTGTGTGTAGTCATACTGACAGACCTCCATCAGTGATAGTCTTGACTCCGTGATGAGCAACTTACATTCGTCTTTCTCGCACTTCCACCAACTTGAGGGAGAAGCAAATCTACACCAAATGGTGCATTCTCGCATCCTCTATCCTTCAGCTCCTGCTTCAGCTCGGCCACCATCTCCTTGAGCATGTTTGGCGTATATCGTGCTCCACCAACGGTTCCAAAGCCTCCTGCGGCAGTGACTGCGGCAGCGAGCTTGGGGCCTGCCACTTGATCCATGCCTGCTAGCATGATGGGATGCTTCACATTGAGCAATGTGGTCAACTGAGTTGACAGTGGCGACTGAGGAGCCATGATTGAGGACTCTGAGATGGAGACTGATGATGTCCGGGAGTGATCGAGGGCTTCAGTAGTCGTCAGAGCTGTGATGAGGAGGAAAGACCAGAGACCAATCCAGCATCTGAAGGAACTGTTGCAAGCCTAGGGCTTTCTTGCCATACGGAGTAGATTTCGAATAAATCAACACCAACGCCTTCACATCGTTATCTCATTCAGATGCAATCAATCAATGAACTCTGTGCGATGCCTCGGTGTGTCTTTCAATGAATGTTGAGGGCGAGATGAGGTTGTCAGAGAGGGCTGACACTCTCCATCCCCGCTCGCGAAACGAGACCGAGGTGCTGACTGTCCAAGATCGAGTAGCCGTCTCATACGCGTACACGAACCGAACGACACAATTTCTTGTCGGGAGCAACTCCTTTCAGACGTCTTTCAGTCCACAATGAATTACCGGAGACACTGCAATGAGATCGCGAGATGTCCAAGAAACCGAGGAGGCCGAAGTGCCTTACCTGACCTCGTAGAAGAAGGTGAGACTTGTGTCCACAAGAACCTGGACCTACAAACGCAGAGATGAGAGCTATCCCACGAAAGGGCGCTCGAGCGTAAGATCCAGCATGCAGATGATAACTTGCGCTCTGGCAGGGCGGCGTGTGAGAAGCTCATCTCACTGAACGGATGGACGATAAACCCGTCTGAGGGGCCTTTACGTGCGTTGATCACATGTGCGCTGCTGGTCATATCCTTGGCGGATACATATGATAGCAGCGCACCACACGTTCTTGCCCTGTGATCATGAGACTGAATCGTTGGTGTCTTCGGGGTTTCGGTCATCGTGGTGAGGGGCCATTCGTAACGGCGAGTCTAGCGGTGATGGATCCTTAGAACTACTACATGTCGCAACGACTGACCTCGGGAATGATGTTCACCTGTCCATGTGTTAGTACAAGTGGTATCGGAGGTAAATCTCACCTCCATCGTCCGCATGTCCTCGCGGACGCATGAGAAGTTTTATGCAAGAGTGAAGTGAGGGTGGTGATATCCAAGACGGATCTCCAAGACGGCAGATCCTCGAGATCTCCACGATCGACGACTATCGCAGACCATCGTATAGCTACGAGACAAACCACCAGGGGGGTGGTTGTGCCAGAAAAGCTTGCCCAAAATTCTTTCCGGACTCCGTGATAGCGCCATGGCCTGGCACACGTGCGGAAGAGCAGGCACAGGCATGTCCGTGCCAACAACGTGGGAAAGACAGGCATCGGGAGGGAATCCATCGCATCCGGAACGATATGGAAGTCTGAATTTTCCTTTTCTCGCGACGGCGACGGCGAAGACCCGCATGTTGGTTGACCGGGTCATGATCAATCAACTTGATGCCGAGGCCAAGTCTAGACCAGGCGTCTTTCCATCAGCTGATGGAGATGGTTCGGTTCGGTTTTGTGTGTGAAGTTGATGACTCGACTTGGCAATTTCCAATCCGATTACTGAGGGAGCGAGCACGCCAGGACGGAGCTCCGAGTGAGTTTTGCTTGTCTGAGCCGCCGGAGACATTTCTGCCCTCGCTTTCCGAAGTGGGAAGTCGGTGGGTGAGCACACCTTCTCGTCACATGCCATGGCCTGACTGAACATTACTGTGCGGCCTCCAGGATATTGGAACGTGCTTTTGGTTGATGCGAGTCGCATTACTGCTGCCTTACCAATGTGCGAGAAAGATGCTGCAAGCCACTCATGCATGACAGGCAGCTGAGGAAGAAAAAGAAACCAGCCACGAAACGCCTCTGGAGGTAACGTCGCGTAGGTGAGGACTGGGGAATGTCGTGCAAGGTAGCAGTGGTGGTGGGGTTTCTTTTCGCAGGTTGAGCAAAGCAATGCATCTCACCTCGCAGTGAACAGCTACACGCATCTGCTACACGTTGAGAGCTTGCTCAGCGCTCTGCATGAGGCAGACGTACCACTCGTACATCTCTGCCAGCGCAAGGTGAACTGTCTCCGCGTGCGAGAAAGATCCAAAGCGGGAAGCGGTTGCGGATTCGCTGTCGTTTGGAGGTGGATGTGAGCTTGCCTCTCACTCATCACAGCTCAGTGGTCCTTTACTCAGCGGGTGTAATATCCCTGGTAGGGAGTGATCCTCGCCGACCACTTACTTGCCGCGATAGAAGCGCGCAACAACATGTGGTATGAGGACGAACCCTAGGTGAGGTTCGTGAGTGGAAGACAGGGCTGACCGCTTCCATGTGATGAGTGTTGTTCTCACGGTAAGGTAGAGTTGAGACGGGCGGATTCGGGTGGGTGATGCCTGCTTTTTGTTGTGCCAGCACAGCGCCAGACCGGTCAGAAGGCAGGCAGTGATCAGGCAAGCAAGCAGTCAGGGCAGTCAGTCTCTCGTCAGGCGATTCTTCGCCGTACGGACGAAAGAGACCTGCTCCACCAGCAGTAGAAACAGAAAACCAGAGAGTCAAAACACCAACAACCAAAGTCATCAACGTCATATTCGGCGAAGACTTGGATTCGCAGCGAAAGTTCGCAATTCGGCCGACGGACGGATTGGAAAGCTTGCGAAGGTCCCTTTGTGGAGGTACCCTTTGACCGAACCCCAGGGCACAGAGAACAGGGCTCGGATTATGCAATCTCCAGCGCTAGGCCATCTGCACAAAGCGGCCAGGTCGATCTCGGTCGGAGCGGAAGTTGCGCTGCGCGCGTGGTCCGCCGTCGCGCCGCAAAGCTTTGGCAGATCGCTGCGAAATTGTTTTGACTGTTGTGTCCATCGTACGACGGGCTGGATGGCGCCTGGGCAGCCATCGCTCTCGAGAGATTGCTCATATCGTGTTCGTTAGAGGAGATCGTTGATGGGGAGAGGAAAGGGAAATGAAAGTTGGCAGTAGATTTTTCGAATTGTTTCGATTTTGTTTTGATTACTCTGGGATTCCACCTGAAGCGTTCTCAACCTCAACCCAACTGGAGGGAGAACTGCCTCTATCCGTATTTCCATCGTACATAGCCATGATCATGAGAAGAGATATTCGCTCAAATATGCCTGATTCCCGTAGTAAACGCCTTCGCTGAAATGCTGTGACAATGCTCGCTCGCTCGAAACGCTGGACAACGACAAATCTGATTGAAGAACCCGCTCAGCAAGTCGCGATGATCGGCTGCTGATTTTGTTGTTGCATGAGGTAGTCTTCAATACCTTGCTCCGACTTGCGGTCGTAGAAGGCTGTCGTTGTGATTGCTTCCCGTTCCTTTTCGCTGAGCTCGAACATTGGCGTATCGGGTGATGAGGGCATCGACTCGTCCTCTGATTCTGAGTCGGAGTCGTCGAGAGTGAGCTCGGGTGGAGAATGTTGCGACTCCACGCGGGTGAGAGCGAGGTCCTCGTCGTACTCATCGTCGTATTCTGCATCATAGTCCTCCTCGTCAACCTCTTCACAAGTGACCTCGACTGGAGGTGACTTGATCTTGCGGAGTGGGATGTTGAACATCTCGGCGTCCTCGTCGTAGATGTCCGAGCCGTCATCAGACTCCATGTCTGAGTCCTCGTCCTCCTCCTCTGCTATGGTGTCGATCCATTGGACGTGTCGGGGCTCCTCTGGCTTGGAGGCCTTCTTAACGGACTGGTTGAACCAGGCCTCTTGTTCCCGCTCGGCGTCGGCGAGTTCGACCATGAGGGTATCGAGAAGGTTGGCGTGGCCGACGAGCAATCGCAGGTTGTGGTCTGCTCGCTGTGCCTCCTGACCAAGCTTGGTCCTGGCAGTGGAAGCGACGTAGTAGGTTTGCGTGAGAGACATCTTTTGCTTCTTGGCTGGTGGAAGCGTTGGCGAGGTCTGGTAGGTAGCCTTGGCGGCGATGGGCTCAAAGGATGATTGAAGCCTCAGATGGGAAGTCATCTTGGATATATGGCTCTCGTGAGTCAGATGTGGGTGTGAGTCTGGTATGGCGAAATAGTTCTGCCTGAGTCACCCCGGCCAGTAAGGTTGATGTGTGGTTTTAGGTTAGACGAAAGCCGAAGTTGATTGAAGGTGGTGTTGTTGACTGAGGTTATTGAAGATTGTTCTTGTCTTCTTGGTTGTCGATTGTTGTTGTAGAGTTGTGATGATGGAGGGATCTGACAATGGGGGAGCAGGAGGACATATTTGTGTCCAGCATCTCACCTGGCTTGAGAGTCCGTTTACTCCGTGCAGACGGGCTTAGAAAGTCAGATGGATCCGCAAGGTTCAGCAGGGGTCCGCTAAGGCCGTTAGGTGATTACACTCTTCGGAACGGCGGTGCCTACGTGCGATTGGTTCGCACCCGCTCGTCTGACGCATTGTTCTTCCAGCTTTCCAAGCCCCGGCGGTCATCAGGGCTTTGTGAACACCGCCTTGCCGTCCTGCGGGTCGCATGTCGTGCGAGGATGCCGAGCGCAGCATTGCAAAGCATCCAACGTGGATTACTGTGCACTGCCTGGCATGGCTCCATGGAGACTTTCGCTCGCTACCACTACACCCGCGTTCGGATTCATTGTACGCTCATTGCTTGACTCACCACACGTAATACCCAATGTGGTATGTAGGCCCAAGTGAGCGATGGTATCGCTGGTGGACAGTGGACTGTCCGCGGGTTGCGCTGTTCAATCTCTCAGCCCAGCAAATGATTCATCCACCAAGCTGCTCGCTTGGCTCGCTTGAGACACAGCCCAAACAACAAGAACTTTCGCATTGGCGCACGCGCGGAATGCGCAATTTCGCCAGGTGAGTCTTCAGGCACCGGAATTCTGTTGCTGTCGAAACACTCTGCAGACGCGTGCGTAGCGGCTTGGGTTTCGTCCGCTGGGCTCGTAGGTTAGCGGAGCAGCCCTAGCGCTCAGGCATCACAATTGCAATGCGGTCGTATTCGCTCGTTCGCAAAACAGACCGCTGCAAGTCCTCCATTATTGTGGTACATGGCAGCCTTGCTAGTTGTGCATCCTACCAGGAAGTCGGCTTCACCGCGTCTCATCTGTGATGAGAGGCCGCTGTGGCTTGTTGCAGCTGGCCCCAATTGCTTTGAGAACAGGTGGTTCGGCGAGCGGGCTGACTGTTGCTGGCATGCCCCGACCCCGAACGCACGTTTTCTGCCGCTCGTCTAAATTGTTGTGCAAGCCTTTTGCGGCCAGAATCATCCGTGCTGTCAACCTTGAAACGGTGACTCAAACGGCGAACTATTGTCTTCCGCTTCCACTTCCAGTAACTGTGGAGGACGTTGGAATCATCCATAGCAACAGCAATCCTTTCACACGTGACTTTAGAGCTGTCAGTCGCCGGAATTTGCTACGTCCCGATCGAACAAAGACAGTCATTGGCTCGGATGCGCCAACAGTTGCGGCCGAGTCCAAAGTCCGCCTGAGCCTGTAGGCCTGCTCTGAAGGATCGCCATTTCAAGCCAGAACAGGCAACAAGTGTTGTTCGGATTCTGGTTTCTTAGATCCGTTCTGGTTGGACTTAAAGACCGTGCCTGACGCCCGCCAGGCATCATCGTCGAACCGAACGTAAAAACGAGCGACTGCATACTCTTGCTTCTTCGTCTCGCCGTTAGCCCGATCGGGCAATAGGCATTGGCGTCGCAGTGTTTTCTGAAAACAATCCTCCGGTCGCAAATTGGCGAACGAGCTGCTGCACTGCCCTAAGGCAACACTTTTGCAATGGAATTCCTGCGCAACAGCGTTTCGATAGTTGCGCGACCGTCTGGCACTGTGATCCTTCTCGCACTCCGCGCATACAGCTCAAACATTGTGCCCTCGACTCACCGGGCAATGGAATCCTTCCATCAGGGCTGAACAGGGTGAGTGTGAGTGCGAGGTTAACCACCGGATAAGTCACAACCCGCGTGGTCGCTGCGCGTGGGACCCGACCGACTGCAACGGATGTCAGCTCCTAACCGGACGCCGGCCCCGTCTCAAGTTTGGGTGAATGCCTTTTGCTGCGGCAGATCAGCGACTGTCTGAGTAGTGAAGACCGCGAAATTTGGTCTACTCAGCATCGAGGCATGATAATCTCCGCGGGTGCTTTTTCGCTCTTCCAGCTTTCTCAAAGATTAGAGAAATGGGCATGTCTTTGTTGCGACAATGGTGGTGTACGGTTAGCAGCTGACGTCCATTTAGCGCTGCGGGCCAGCCCGTGCGCTAGCCGGTAGGGCTGGCTTTCCGCTGACACACGCGCCTGCTCGCACGCGGTGAAGGATTCCATCTCGACAACCCTGAACTCCGCACCTCACGCTTCTCTCAGATCTGCCAGCTGACAAACTGTGAGTCGTGAACGCCGAAGTCTCACCCCTGGCTCAGTGGATCTCTCTCGCTTCGCTACGACGCCGGCCAAAATACATCTGCTGATGAATCGAATCTCTTGCTAGAGCCTTCCAAATTTTTCTTGTTCAGAAAAAGTCAGCTCGTCCTCACCATCAGCGCTTGACAATGGCGCCATAGACGGCGAAGGTACTCTGCGATGACCATTGGTCGCCGTCGTTCTCACGGAGTCATCTCAGGTGAGCTCTAAAACGTGGTCAACATCCATTTCTCAGCCGAATTTGTTATCCTGGCGAAGATGGACGAACCGAGGAGACAAGCATGACTCGGGAGAGTGCTCTCTGCTGACAATTGCTGGAAAACAAACGTCTCACCCGCACGTGGAAAGATCTGTCAGAACCAACACCTTGGGACCCTACTACCCAGTCGAATCTCTTGAGTGTGACAGTCAGCCTGCTTGAGCTGAATGCTTGTTGGCCCTATCAGATAGCTCAAATTGCTCCGAAGGGGAATATTGGAGATCGACATTGCCAGCAAATACAGTAAGATGGTTATGGAGACCGGAGCTTTGCTTGCAACCATGTCGATCAATCCTCACGTCCGCATGGAGATCCTGGTCCCGCTATCCCACATCTCAACCACATCTGACGAACCAGGAAGCGACTACGACCTTACGATGGATGATTCATGGGCTGACAGTATAACACAAGGCCTCCACCTCAACCCTCTTGTTGAGGTCGTGAAGCGAGAGATGCGACTTATCACCAACATGCTACGCTCTCGTCAATCCTCCTCACCGGCCCTCAGCATGTGGAGTTGAACGAGCATAAAAATGATATTCGACGAATCACTGCTTTCGGAGCCGGAGTTCTACGACCAACTTGACCCTCGGAAGGATGGCACCCTTCTTGAACGAGTTTGCGACCTTGCCATACTGACCGCCAGCGCATAAGATCAAGTCGGTGATCGACACATGAGCACAACCTTACAGCCTATCATGATTACTGGAAGTCACTACAACTGCCGACTAAACGAGCCACGTGCAATAAGCCCTTCTTAGTCACCGGATGGCCCCCAAAGGATCTTTCTCTCACGAGTCTTCACTCGCTACTTTCGGGCCCGTCTCGCAGCGCTTACCGGTTGTCGCCAAAGGAGCTCACCCTAAGATGACCCTCACGTTCACCTGTCTGCGAACATGTCCTGCTGGGAAGGTACATTGAACATCAGTGGGTATCGACATGCGTGGACACTCCTCGAGCAATGAATAAACTTCCAACATACGCTCCACTGGGGAAACGATTGCATGGATCTCCTCCTTCAGTAGGATTCGCGCTCCTCCAAATTCACGCAACAAGTGACCAGCGGATGATGCGGTATCTGTCAGGCGACAAATCACGTACGCACCTGATCGGGTTCTCAATCCGTAGAGGGCAGATTCCCTATCTCGAAAAACCTGTCACCGACACGCCATGCGGCATCGATGAAAGTCCGAAGGATACGCTTTTTCTAGACTCGTGATTCCTATACTGCCGCCGGCATCTCCAACCCGAGTGTCTAGGAATGGTACGCGCGGATGGAGTTCTCATTGCCCACCGGAGCCGCTCCTGACGTTCCTCCTGCTCGCTTCCTCGTGCGATACTTGAAGACATTTTGGAACAGGGTCTTGCACGGCATATAATCAGGTAAGTCAAGCATGCGACTGGGCAGACAGTGTTTGTCGGCTGTCAGGCTCCAAACGACCCTCAGACACTTGCCACTGTCGACAACCTGAGCCATTGAGGAAGGCGACTTTCTTTTCTCGCCTTGAGGTCTGCTTTTGCGCAACTTACGTAGATGGCGCCTGCAAATCCAGGCTCTAATTCTTGACCAGGTTAGAGAGGTGCTGCACACTGCTCGAGAGCTGTCCTACCATTTGCTACTACTGCTATTGCGCTGCCTCCTTCGCGACTAGCTCTGTGATAGCTTTGATCGAGCTCATGGCGGAGATGTTGTTGCAATTCAAGAAAACTCTTTCTGCCATCTGAGTTCTGCGTTTCCACTGACATCTACTGTGCTCAATACTTTCCAGAAAGGACTATTTCCTCGAAAGAAGAATCATCAACTTACCCAATTTGACGACGATGTATCTTCACTCTTTACTTGTACCCGTGACACTCCTGTTGGGCTTGGCCAATGCGAATCCAGGCAAGTACCTCCTACTCCCGAAGTACCTACTACTCACATGCTGACTCGCAAACAGTCGTCGCCGCCCCCAAGCGTTCAGAAACCTCGGAATGGACTCTTGCCCAAGCATTTGATGGGCAAAGCAGCAGTAGTACGAAACCTTTCGAAGATCAAACCACGTCACGCTCCTAACCAGAACCGCAATAGACAGTCTCCAGCACCAGCTCGGAGTTGCAGACTGCCAGGAGTGTTCACGCCCGTGTTCCGGAACTCGCTGCTGTGACGACACAGAATTTTCGCAGTGCTGCCAAGTGTTCGGGCAATGTGGCTGCTGCAGGTCTTGATTGTCGTGGGGAATCATGGTATCGCCGCGTTTTACGAGGTGAAGTCGTTGTCGCCTTGCGCTTGAGGGTAGGGAAAAGAGAATTCTTGTCTGGAATATCAGACACTTGAGACACTGAAAGTATAGGACGCGTATGGAAGTTGGAAGTGGCTGGCTTTCAACGTCAGAAGGTGCGGAAATCATTGTGGTGTTCGTGCCGTTCCGATCAAAAGTCGAAGCTTCAATAAATGCTTACTTATAAGGGGCTACAAGTCCCGGTAGCCTCAATGTCGCTTCTACACGACACCTGGGACGGATGTGGACCAGCAGAAGTGACTGTTGACTTTACAACACAAGACTTCATCACGCAAGCCTGTCCACCAAAGCGCAGTGTTCTCGGATATGAGAACCACTATTGAGCAGACCTCACACGAGGACTACACGCCACAGCCACAGCCACTGTAACACTGTGTACGACTCTAATCCCTTCCAAGCCCATCCATTGACCGGTCCCAAAACAACGGCGCAGCATTACACGACATCACAAACCGGTGAGTTCGCAGACCGCAACTCAGGAACAGACCGCCAAATCTCATACAGGCACAGAACATGAAACCGTGCAACTTCTGTATACCGGTCAGAACTTCTTTACTCAAGGATACTTGCCCCAGGTGAGAGCTTGTCCTCCTTTCTCTTTGCTCTCGAGAGCCTCCTCGAAATCACCCAAGAAAGCCCACTTCAATTTCTTGCCTACGCCTTTCTCGTACCAGTCATTTATCGACTTTGGATAGAAGTCGAGCTCTGGCGGGTCTATGGCTGCGTCGTCATGGGCCATCAACATGAGGATGTTCTCGTGAGCATCGAATTCTCCTAGGCCGTGGATCGTCCAGTCCGCCGTTGGCTTATGATGTGCGAAGCTTTCTGTCACGTAATAATACGGTTTGTCTGCTTTTCCATCCGGATGGATGTCTTGCATTAGGTGACCGGGACACGAAGGGCCTCTTCGCTTCAGAGGTGAAGGGTTGAGTTCTTTCGGGATGGGTGAGTACTCAGTCGGCCGAAACTCGCCACCATGATGTGAAGCATCACCGCCCATGAAGACGAAGGAGTCCGGATTCGACGTCGTCCGAGCCAAGCCGCAGATATGCCCGACAGAATGCCCAGGCGTGTCGAGCAAGTAAAAGCTACCATCGCCAAAGTAATCATACGCAAAGAACCTCCCAATCTTCAGCCCTTTGCCTTCACCCTGAACATCCACCTCTCCGACCTCACGGCCCTCGAAATCCGTCTCCATGAGCGTGGATTCCTGATTCTTCGGCCAGCCAGGCATATGCGCCTTTCTGAATCCCGGTCCGACAACCAAGTCCGTCTCTCCAGGAAACGTCGACGCATCACCCACATGGTCCCAATGGTGATGGCTCCATATAATCGCTCCGATGGCACCACCATCAACATCCACGCCATTCTCCTTGAGGATCGTGGCCACGTCTTTGTCGACGTGGATGCCCCACTTCAAACGCACCCACTTCTCGTATGACGGCAGCACATGCCAGTCTTTCCGAATGCCCAGATCGAAGAGCACGGGCTTGGAAGTTGGGTGCTCGATCAGAAAGGAGAAGCTTGGTCCGCAGAGGTCTGGATGACCGACGTAATCGGGTTGGAGGAAGGGTCCCATGGGGATCTTGAAACGTGAGGTGCTTGCATATGAATGTCGGCCGACATGAAGCTTGACGACACGTGGTCGTAGAGGTGATTGGTCCTTACCTGTCGATGCATGAGACTTTGACCGTGTTGGTCGAGGGCGGGATGTTGAGGTTTGGTGGGGTTTTCGGCGTGACGAGGAAGTCTTCCGCCATGGTTGCTGGACTCCGATTTTGCGGCCTTCCTGTCTCGATGCTTCGCTATCTCGGCGCCGGGGAGGCAAAGGCGTGATGATGAAATTGGGATTGAGGGTTTGAGAGTCTCGAACAACTCACGCTCTGGTATCGTGGAAAGAGCTGCTCGAGATGACGCACCAAGCGAGCGAGCTGACTGGAACCTCCGCCTTTCGCGCAACGATAGGCCTGGCTCGCATCATCACTGCAATCTACGACGACACACGACATTGCCAGCAAACAGACAATCTCGTCCGCCTCGACATCTGGGCGTCAAGTTTCAAGAATTGTTGAAGTGAGGTCACTCTCGCTCCAGAGTCGAGTCGCATTGACCGCTCTGGCAACCTTGCTGGCTCGAAGCACGTGCGCGTCCCGCCCAGCCCTCCACGCACTGCAAATTCTTGGTTCTCTTCACCAACACCCACAACCACGACACCGCAACCATCAACCTTGCCCGCCAACGTCACCGCCCAGTCCAGACCACATCACCGGAGTTCACGGGATTCGACTCCCTCAAGGTCAATCCCAGGATGCAGCATAGAATTGTGCACGCCCAGACATGACGTCGTGTCGCAGCACTGCCTCCAGCTGGAGTGTCCGCGGGCACCGGTCGACGCAGCGCAAACGCGGAGAAGGATTGAACGAATCTGCGCGACGGCTGCCATTGTGAGCAAGCGTGAATCACTCCATCCGAAGGGATCAATATGCGTAAAAGGATGAGGCTTGGTTACCTCGCAAGGCACCTGCATAAAGATCCTCATTGACGAAGGCACCTAAATTGAGGCACAGCCACGCGCGAGCGAGTAACTTCTGAGCGCGAAGGTGTACGAATGCGAAATGTTCCGAGTACGTTTTCTCGCTGCCTTGGCGCAAGAAACACCAACGCAACCATTGTGCGAGAAATTGTAGCACCGCCTCGACTACAGCTTTCAACGGCAGAGATTTCGATTGATGTCGCGCTGTAACTGTCTGCTCGTTTCTTCTATGAGTGGACGGTACTTGTCACAGGCGTAGAACGAGCCAACGATCACAAATAAGCCGGGGCGTTTTCTTTCTTTCTCTGTGGAAAGGCCTGTGCATAGATTGGTCTGACAGACGATTTTCATCGACATTCGATGTCTGATGCAGCAGCAGCTGAGCATGGGACACGGTATCTGTAGTATTGCTAGGTAAGCCAAAGTCCAACTATCTCGTCAATCAAGAAATCGATCAGGTACATGTCTGATGAAGGTCCAAGTCCTATAGTATTTGCAGCATTGGTATTAACGTTAAAGATCATCCTCGGTCAGATTGGCATCTCTCGCCTCCATGACGTTCAATTCATCAATGTATTCATCCACACTCTCGTTCGTGAGGGTTTCGCTGGTGGTGGCGGCAATTGCCCTTCCCGCGCATTCCACCAGTGTCTGCCGTTGAGGGAACTCGCGCCGGCCAACGCCATATTGGGTCATTCGTATTTGCACATCCCATGGCTGAGACATAATCCAAAATTCTTTGACTTCAGGCGTCAAGACACAGTCGGGCTTCAAGATGGCACGTTGGAGCGCCTGGGTGCATCGCTCTACTTCTGAGAGAGTAGATTCGGAGGATCTCGACTTCAGAAGTTCCTGAATCTTGGGAGACGTCGCATAGCTGGATGGCGACCGAAAAATGTAATAGTCAGGTGAAGCATTATGCTGCAAGAGGACTTCTACTACACGCGCCCTGCCCAGGGAGCAGGCCCAGCTCAACGCGGTGCGGCCTCTGCAGTCCATCTTGTCCACTTCATCTGGATCTATGGCGCCCTGTAGGTGATGGTCAAGCAGCTGATCGAATCCAAAGCATGTCAGGGCTACTGTGACCGGCCACAATGCAGGATCAGTTTGCAGATCTCTTTTTTGCTTGTAGGTCCACCAAACTTTGATCAACTGGCAAAGTTCCAAGACATTCTTCCAGGCCGCTCGATCGCAGGTGAGGGGATTCTCGACGACGTCGAAGACCGCTGTGACCGTGTCGGATATCTTGTGCTCGTCTAGAAGCTCCGACCGCAACGCCCTATCGTGGTGGTTGATCCAATGTGTAGCAGCATAGGTTAGTAAAAGCCAACTGACGTGATCTCGAGCACCTGTACGAAGAGACTCGTGTGTTACGATCTGCGAGCTAAGCGTCAACATCCTCAGATGGCAGTCCTTCATCGTAAGAGGCAGTTGAAAGGTTGACCGCAACACATCGTTGGACGTCTGATGCTCCCCCGTGGTCAAAAATTCGCGGACCGTTTCATGCAAGAAGAGGACCTTGTCCTCGACCAAGACCACGAATAGCCCACAGATGTAGCGGATCTTGTCTCGAAACACATCTTCTGGCTCAATCTCGATGTTGCTTTCGTTGCACGTCGTGTCGTCGATGGCCACAATTTTGCTCATCTCCCCAATGCTGAAGGGTCTTTGCCCGACAAGAAGTGCTGAGAAGATCTTTCTTGCTTTCGCGAGATCGACACTCCTTGCCAGAATGGCTTCATAGGCCTGATAGACCGTGCTCGGCAGCTCATCTACCAACTGCGAGAGCTTTCTTTCTGACGTTTCCAGGCGATCCTCAATCACGTCGAGAATGAGTACCAACCACAGATACGTGCGGTTACCGAAGCCTTTCAACTTGGAAACCAAAGCATTCGCGGTGTCTTCAGCCAGCGCTAGATCACGTCGGATTTGCTGCATGCGAAAGTCAATGACGAGATCAATCTCTCGCACGATTGCGTCTGACTCCTTGTCAGCCGACAGATGGATGTTTGGCAACGCAGAAAGAAGCTCGTGGAACTCCTTATTGATGTTGTGATATGGTCGGCTGGTGAGAAGAATCTTCAGACGGATGTGGCGTGTACTTGCCGGGGCCTCGAGATAGAACCTTGAGACGAGACGGATGAGATCTCGGCAATCCCTCCGATCACACTCGTCGAGAGCGTCAAAGACCATGATGATTCCTTCGGCGGAGCGGTCGCAACTAGCATCGACAATGGTGGACCAAAGCTCTTGGACTGAACCTGCAAAGGCTCTGCCTTTGGCGGTATATCGTGAGATGGCATGTCTTATCAAGTGAGGCTGTTGAGTGAGTAGCTGATGAAGCTGAGCGCTCAATGCAACCTCCAGGCGTGTCTGCTCGGGATTGCCAGCTCTGAAGAAGAAGTAGCACACTGTATAACCGGTCGCAGGGAGCTCGTCTTCGACAATGTGCCGGGCAATGACAGATTTTCCACAACCCGGGTCTGCGGACAACCACAAAACACCCTCGTCGGGCTGTTGCTTCCACTTGAGATATCGGGCGTGGGCAGTGAACCATTTGCAGGTTCCTGGCACCGCTTCTCCAACCACACGCTTATGGTTCTCATAGTTGGATGTCCACAATGCCTCTAAACATGCAAGTCTCTGTTTTGCAGTCAAAAGGTCATCCAGTCTCATGAACTCGGCACGGATCTCTGACAATGTCTTTTGGGAGAGACCAAGCACATCATCGACAGAGGTACTTATCTGATGCAGGCGAGCAGCTTGTACATTCATGCGATTGTCGATGTCTTCGGCCTGCATCGTTTCGATATATTCCCGGGACCTAGCACTGTCTTCTTTGATTTGCTTGGACAGCGTACTCCAGTCGTCACTCTTCCAAACGTCACGCACGTAGCGATGAGCGCCTTTTCGATTGCAGTGGCAAGCAACTCGAGCTTGGTACTCAATGGTGCCGGCAAGTGCTTTGATAGCGCTCTTCTCAAAGCCTGATCGCACCCTTGGCATGTCGGGACGGGTCCACGAGTCTGCGTTGGCATTGGACCCGGCGTATAGTCTCTCGAGGACTGCAAAGCGATACAGTACGGAGCATACTTCATCCAGACCATCAGTGAGAGCTTGATCTTGTTCCACGGGTCCACAGAGAAGAGGCAAAAAGACACAGACCCCAGCCCAAGCAAGGCCAGCATGCGGATCTGAGCTCGCGATAGACGTGACGAAATCTTTGGCAAAGAGGACAGCCTTGACGAGCCGGCCAACAAGCTCCCTAATAGCGAACGATTGCTGACCCAGTTGGATCTTCCATCTTTGCTTCTCTAGCTTTTGCATTTGATGATCCACGAGACGTTGGAGCGTTGTCATATCATTCGAATCCGCTCCGCCGAGCTCTGCAGATAGTATCGATTCGTAGGCCTGTAGTAGTTCTGGGCATTCTGCTTTCTTGACTGCATACGCCTTCGACCAAAGCCCAAAACCAGATGTTGCAGCATGCCCGCCATTGATGGCCGCACTCGAACCTGCCAAAGCGACTGGAGACTGTGTACTTGTCACTGTAGCCTGTGCTTTGGGCTGGATAGAGTCGCCATTAGGCCCAGGAGAGACGGTGGGGGACTTTGCTCCAGGTGAGTGCTCAGCCGTTCCACGGCCACGTCGAAGATTGGCGGCTAGACGATCTCTCCATCTTGGTTTTCGGGCCTCATTCTCCGCTCCTGGCTCAGATAGCATGGTGTGCCGTCAAGTAGAGTCTTTGAACCGTCACCGAGACCATAAGTGATATGACCGTGGTGTTGAGAGTTGAGAGCCTGACTGTCGAGAGCTGAAGGAAGGCGCAGCAGTGGCGTCAAAGAGCTGTGCCCACGCTCTACCGTATGCAGGCGGGTGCAGATCACATGCTCACATTTGCCTCGACAATCACAATAACCATGGTTGTCCACCATACTCTCATTCGTACATCACACCGCATATCAGCTTCACCGACAGCGTCATATCCTCCCTTCCTTCAAAAACCTCAAATCCCCACCCACGAACCTCCCCTTGCTCCCCAACTCCCTCTCAAGCCTCTCCAAGACCTCTTCAGCAGTCCTACACTCCCCAAGAAACTCCTCTTCCCTCCCTCGCAAACTCCCACCCAAATCCAACCCCATTGTTCCCTGCACATCGCACAGAACCGCCTGCAACAACCTCCCGATCGTGAAACCCTCAGGATCGTGAACGGGACGTTGACAGTTATACGCACAGATGGCATACGTGTCTTCGTCCTTCCTGACTTCCCATCGAAAGGTTCCCCGGACTTCTTTGACAGGAGGCGAGGTAAGATAGAGATCCATCCATGAGGTCCCATCCACCGGATTTACCGGGGGTGTTAGGCTGCAGACGACATCCGGATCTCGGGCTTTATGGCGATTGGGACCTTTTCGTCTTCGTGCTTCGCGGCCGGGACCGAGGATTGGACAGAGTCGAACTCTGGTCTTGGTCTCTTTTCGAGGGAGGAGGAACATATTCTGTCGAATGAGAGTAGAGCCGCGGATTACGGCTCGAAATCTTTTACAAACTCGAAGGCATTTGAAGAGGTCGTAGAAGGGGACGCCTAGGAGGATTTCCTCGAGGAGCTCGGTGATGTCGAAGACTTCATCTCGGAGATGGGAGATGGACTCCGTCCATGGTTTCCAGAGATGGATGCGGTGAGCTTCGGTGGCGGCGCGTTCCTAGGGCAGGGTTAGTGAATGATGTTATGATCGGGAGGGTAGGTATACGTCGTCTGACCAAGAGGATAGTATCTCGTCTTTGTTCGACATGTTCTTGTCAACGAGAAGACGTGGAAGCGATGTTGCTCAGACATGGTTGAGCTCTCCAAATCTTCCCGAAGGCTTTGTGACTCAAGCCGGCCATCCCGCGCGGCTTCACGCCGCCAACATCACAATCATGCCGCCCACAAGAAACAAACCCAAAGCCTACATTCATCACCCAACAATAAGCTGCTCCTGATCCCTCCACCCTCCATCCTTCCCCCTCACACTCGGATCCCTCACCTTAACAAGACAAGACACCAACTCAATCCGGTTCGCCCCAAACCTCTCCTTCAACAGCTCCACGACCTGCAAAGTATGTTTCACGTGCACCTTAGGCTCGTAATTAAGCCAGTAAGGCGGACACTGGCCCCCAAAAGTCTCCGTCCGCCCCGTCTCATCCACCAAAGCCGCCTTGACCAACTTCCCAAACGTCCAGCCTGATGGATCTTCGAGGAGTCGCGTGCCGTCGTAGCGGATCCCAGTGATGAGGGTTGTGTTGCGGGACACTCTCCAGCGGATGCTGGTCCAGATGAGCGTGACGGGCGGAGAGGTGAAGGAGACGTTGTGCCAGGATGATGACGGGAGGAGATTTTGGGGGGCTTTGAGCATGAAGAGTAGGTCACCTTCGCGGATGATCGGGGCTTTTGTGCGGAACACGATGATTCGTCCTTTTGGTGGTGGGCGGCGTTCTAGTGCTGGGCAGATCTCGAGACTCGTAGGCACCGCGGCCGGGTGGGATGGAGCTGCTGCGGCGTCGCTGGTCGATTTATCGCCGTCCTCGAGGGTAAGTGGCGGACTGCTCGTTCGTAGGAACATCTTCTCCTGAAGCGCCTTCGACTCGACAATCACGTCTCGCCATCGACCGCAGACCATCTGGCATTTGAAGAGCGGTCTCCAGGGGACCTCGAGCAGGATGGCCTCGAGCAGCTCCGTGATTCCGAGCACTGGGTGAACCGCTGGCGTCGCATCAATATGCAGCGCCTCGAGGAGCTCTTGGGTGCCATTTTCCAACGATGACGTCGTGGTAGAACTGGCCATATCTTCTGATGGATGCTGTGTGATGTGATGTCTTGGGTGTTGTCTGGAGGCAACTTCCCGGCGACTTTTGAAGTTGAAGCACAAGAGCAATCCAGTCATCCAGTCGAACGGCGCTAGTGAGAATAATCACAAGCTTCTCAATTCGCGCCAAGGTCAAGCTGTCCGTGGTACTGGGGCATCCAATAGTTAAAAGGAAAAAGCAATGAAGTAAGTAAAAGATCCACAAGAATAGATTAAAGAACGACAGAAAGGGAACAGGAGCAATGTAACTATATTCTCATATACCCATCAATATACAACGAACCTCAAAACAATCCCCATCCCTATATACAATCCCCCTTCACCCTCCATCTACAACTTCGCCTTCGCCCAAGCCGCACTATAAGGCCCATTCAGCGTATCATAAGTACTCAAACTCAACGTATCACTCGGAACCCCATTTGCATGCAAACTCAACGCCCTGGTATCCACAAACTCGGGACCCAACTGATCGATGCGATCACATCCAATCAACCGCATATTCATCTCCATCTCATCCTTGAGCAATTGCATCGCCCTATCAACTCCAGGAAGGCCATACGCCGACATGGCGTACAAGAACGGCCGTCCGATGCCCACGCCTTTGGCGCCCAGACAGAGGGCTTTGATGATATCTGTTGCGCGCCGAATGCCACCGTCGATGTAGATTTCGATTTTGTTCTCGAGGCCTAGACGACGGAGTTCGGGCATCACTTCTGCGAGGACTTCGACGCCGCTGCGGGCGAAGTCGAGTTGGCGGCCACCGTGGTTGGACAGGACGACGCCGTGCACGCCGGCGGAGATGGCGCGGATCACGTCTTCCACGCGCTGAACGCCCTTGAGGATGATGGGCATCTTGGTGATGGAGAGGAACCAGGGAATGTCTTTCCACTCGAGGGCCGGGTCGATGAAGGATGAGATGGCTCTCGCCGCGCCCTGCGAGCGATCGACGTTGTCGCCGCCTGAGTTCTGCACGTTGGAGCCTACGTCAGAGAATTTCGAGCGCATGTCCTTTTCTCTGCGGCCGAGTTGGGGTGCGTCGACGGTGATGAAGAGGCCTTTGCAGCCGCGCTTTTCGGCGTGCTGCACGATTCGCTTGGTGATGTCACGATTCTTGTTGACGTAGAGTTGCAGCCACTGGACCTGGTCGCCTTCCTTTGCGTCTACGATCTCGTCAAAAGAACAAGACGCCAGGGTCGGAATCATCTGGATGACATTGTGCTTGCGTGCTCCTCGTGTGAGGACGACTTCTCCTTCCGGGTTCCCTAGTTTTCCAAGAGCCGTGGCGGTAACGTAGAAGGGGATCGAGACTTTCGTTCCCAGCATCGTTGTCGAGAGGTCGATGTTCTCGACGTTGTGTAAAATCCTTGGTCGGAACCAGATCTTGTGGAAAGCGCCGTGGTTTTCTCGCATCGTCTGTCACAAGAACAATCAGCATCCTTATCCCATCATCGATTCGCCTTCGATATCAAAACTTACAATCTCATCGTCCGCCCCACTACTATAATAAGCCCAAGCCGTCCTCTTCATAACCCGTCTCGCCACAGCTTCAAAATCCATCAAATTATAACACTGCTCCAAAATCGGCATCGTCTTGATCCTCTCCTGTCGTTCCGCCTCTTCAGGATCCTCCGCCTTCTCCTCCTGCTCGACAGTATCCATATTCACCTCTCCTAGATGCTTGCTCTTGTCGAGGAACTTGTCAAGTGTGTCGGGCGGGTGGATGGGCTCGTACTCTTCGGTTGCGTCTTTGCCGGCGTACTTGAGGATGATTTTGGGGCCACCGGGGTGTTCGGGGAGGACTAGAGGGGAGGATTAGTATGGACTTTGGGATGGAATGGGTGGTGACGGGAACGTACACTCCGTAACATCATATGCCTTGCCATGGATGATGACCCAGCAGCTCTCGCGACTGTTGTGCTTCGCAATCTCCTCGCCCGTGAGCTTCTCGCTCTGGGGCTGCTTCGACCCTTCGTGGTTCATCTTTGCCTATACCTTGCTCTTCCCAATGGACTTCAAGCTCCAAACGTCCAGGTAATGTAAGTGTACACAGCTCACTCGATTGTAAAGCGGAGAGACTTGAGATAACGAGAGCAAGGGAGGATGAGACGAGGAAGAATGTTCACTGTTAAAACTTGCCACAAATACTCAAGAAGACACTCACATGCCCCGAATCATAGGTAGCGTCCCTCGCGTCCAGCCATGTCGTCTCCATCCACGGCCCCGTTCCACGGCAACATTAACTTCGCTCTCCTCTAGCCCGAGCACAGAGCGACCTTCCCCACAAGTCGTCGACGTCGTCGCCATCCAATCATATTGCTTGAAATGGTGGCCATTTGGAACAGCCACTCGACCAGGGTGTTGCGGAAGGTGTAGCGCGACCGCAATAGCCGCTTTTCCTTGTGGTATCCGAGAGCGATGCACAGCAGTGGCTCGGTGTTAGGAAAGGGATGGAGAAGAGCGGGAAGTGACAGATCGGTGATAAGGCAAGACCAGAAAAGTGAATGAGGAAAAGAGCGATGCTGTTGAACTCGCTAATCGATACAAAAGATACGATATGCTCCCCATTCCATTCCCCGGGGCTATCAGTTCCAAAATCTCTAAAGACAGTCAAATGGTATACATGTCTCCTTCCTCCCCACATGCAACGCCGTCGCTGGTATCATGCGTCAATGCCAGCAAGTCAAAGTATGCCCAAAGTCAATGCCCATGACCTTTTCGTATTCCTTTCCCTCCTTGCAAGAAGCTCGAAGCTCTTCTGTTTGTACGTTTCATTTTTTTTCATATTCTGTCGCCTTCATTATCCGGAGGGAGTTCAGTCCTCTCATCAGCCACCTCTTCCTGGGGCATCCCAACGCTCCCTTTTCGTTCGAAGCTCAAGTCGCCAATCACCGGGGGTCGATCTCGTTCAGTCGGCGAAGAGAACTTGCTCGACAAATTCGTTGCTGCGGCCGGGCTGTCACTGGCGAACTTGCTCGTAGGAGGGACGACCGGCTTGCGTCGCACGCTGCCATTGAAACCGTTCAGACTGCCAGCGCTCGGGGACGCCCGTACTAACGGTGGATCGTCTTTCGGTGGTGGGGGTGGGGGAGGGCCGTCCGAGTCGAGGCGGACCGCTACTGGGCGGGCTGGTTGGACTGCTGGATGAGACAAGTTAGCGGGCTGTGGGAAGCTGGACAATGTCGAACCCTCGATTGGCGAAATGCCTGCCGTGTCGCTCGCTGGCGGTGTGATGGGAGCTTGCGAGTGCGCAGCGCTCGGAGGCAGCGGTGGAGTGATGGATGATGGCGGCGTTACCTCTCTTTGACCGTTGACACCATTGCTTCCAGTCTGCTCACTTGGTGGTTGTGAACCTGGGGGAGCAACCTTGGGATCATAGATGGTGTGCCTCATCTTGAAGGGCGCCGTCTTCGCAGCTTCTGTCGTCGTGCCAGGCTGTTGCTGTTGCTGTGGCTCTGGTGCTGGTGCAGCTGGTTGCACAGGTGCTTGTGCCTGGGGTTGCTGCTGTGCAACTCTAGGATCGAAGACTGGGTTGCGAATCTTGAAAGGCATAGCCTTTGGCGCATCCGCACCGTTCTCTTGCGATCGCATCTCAGGAAAGGCAGAAGTAGGCATTCCGTCGGCACCTAGAAATCCCAATCTCGAATCTCTAGATTCAAACTTGTTGTGCCTTTTGGGCTTCTCAGGCGGTGCGGCGGTATTCGGATCGAACGTCGAGCTGGCGGTCTCAGAGATCGGACTGACAGGATCTTCGTCAGGAGACTTCAAATGTCGAAGAGCAGGAGAATCAGAGAGCATGCTCACAGGACGACCCAAGATATTTGTTTCTGGCTGCCCAAGTGCAGTCTGCGGCACACCAACCGGGGTCGTGCCGAGTGGAGGTGTTTCAAGTCCCTGTTTCTCCGCTGGTTGAGGCTCCACATAGACGCCGTCGTTTTTACCCACCACAGATTCGCGAACGCTTGGGCCTACGGATTCTTTGTCGCTCTGCTCGTTGCTGTCAAGAGTCATGGTCGATGGATTCGGCGATACTCTTCCTGACATGCCCTGAGCCTGTCGCAGCTTGAAAGGATAGGCGACGACGCCATTGTGCGGCCTGTTGTTCTCGGGGTTCAAAAATGTCGCATCTGTACCAGGAACCTTCACCGCATCCTTCCCAGTATCAGAAATACTCGGGGCTGCAACGAGAGTCGGCGACTGCGGCGTCTGAGGTGCCTGGCCCCCAAGATTCGAGGGAATCGCCGCTGCTGCAACACTGACCGGCCGAGTGGTGAAGGTGAGCTTCCCCGAAGCTTGGCTTGAACGGCGACTGCCATCCCACATGCCACCACGGCTTGGTGGTGCTTGTTGAGGACTGCCGCCATCACTGCTCCCTAATACCGGCGACGCAACGGAATTCCTCTCGCTCTCGGCTTGTCCAGCGTCCCTGACCTGGCGGTAAGGACTCCTAGGTCTCGAATCCTCCCTTTCCTTGCGCGTCCAAGGCGAAGAGAGCATCGATGCGCTGGACCTGCGTCTCTTCCCCTTTCCTTCAGCATCCATCTCATGTCCAGGCACCGCAAGATTACTCGTCGGGGCGGCTCCTTCTCGTTCCGTGCTCGTTTTCACACTGCCTCCCACATCTCCCTTTGCTCCAGTCGTGGTCGTGCCCAAGCTGCCATTTCGATCCGCGGACGCCTCCTCGTCCTTCTTCTCCTCAAGAGCCTTCTCCTCTCGCTGGATCGTACTCTCGTCGTGCGAGCTGCCCCAACCGCTCCACATTGCCAGACCCCAACTCTTGCCCTTCTTCTTCTCTTCTGGTGGTACGCCTTTCCGTCTGCGATTGATCAAAGCTGTCGGTGGCGGAGTTTCATCATCCTCGATCTTGTCATATCCATCCTTCATCTCCTTTTGCCTCTTCTTCATGATCTTTTTGTATTCACTTGCAAACTTTTGCTCGTTATCCGCCCTCTTCGCTAGCCACTTCCTGACCGGGCCGGGTTTGATAGTTCCAATCGTACTCCGATCAATCTTGAGACAAGCAATCTCAGACGTATGCGGTAGAGGGAAGATAGACCCATGTCGATTCACTCGTTGTCGAATCATATGTTCCTTGAAAGGCGGCAACTCATCCCCAGCTCTGCCCACAGCACCAACTGGCGTCAACTTGAACTGCGTAGAAGTCACGCCATCCATGCCAATAGCACCATACGCGCTCTTTCGCTCTGAGCCAGATTTGTCGCCACCGTTTTGCTGACCCTCTTCCTCATGTTCTGAGCCATTGCTGATGATTGAAATTGCATCATCATCCAGAATCTCAATACCCTTGTGCTGTGATCGGGCAAGGGCCCATGCACCAAACTGGGCGACAGCTCGGAACATGTACTTTGCCGGTCTCGTGAAAGACAAAGTGTGTGGCACATGGCAGAGATCTTCCCAGACTTGGAGTTGTACGTCCGTTGGTGGGTATTGATTGAGGACGATTCTCTGCGGGTCAAACTCGTTCATAACCGCTTCGCTGGGAACGTATTGTCTCGGGTTCGCAGCCTTGTGGGCGAGATAGATCTGTTCGTCTCTTAGTAGCTCTGCACCGCCAACCTGGATCAGCATTGGTGGCAGTCCTCCCAATGAAGGCTGTTGGACTGGAGAGACCAATGGATGTGTCAGAAGCTCGTTTGGCGAATACATCTGGATTTGTTCCCGGATCTGAACCAGCTTGTTGTCAAACTCGATTTCAAGCCTTTCGCCAAATCCAGGAAGTTGATTGAGATTCTTCGGTTTCTCTTGTGAAGCCGCCGCAGCTTCTCGGAGGTTATCGCGACTGGCTTTCGTGCTGACTGCTCCAGATTCCACAGTAGCTGGCAGCTCGACGACATCAAATGGCTGATCGATCGGTTGGGTGAACTTCCTCTCTACTTTCTTCATCTTCTCCTCGGTCGAAGCTGGCGGTGGCCAGGCCATTGAAGGTTTATGATGGAAGCCATGCGGTGGGATATAATCGCCCACGCCATCTCCAGACGTTGACGGGAACGAGTGCGTGAGATCCACCCAGGGTGAGAGAAGAATCGTTCCAGCAGGGAGTGGACATCCTTGATCGCGCAAGGTAACCAGCATGCCCAAGACCATACCACCTCCAGCAGAATCTCCCGCAAACAGAATCTGATTCGGTTCGAAGTGCTCCAAGAGGTAGAAGTAAGTCGCAATGCAATCGTACAACCCACAAGGAAAAGGGAACTGCGGCGCAAGTCGATACCTCGGGGCCAAAAGTCTCGCCTTCAATTTCCGAGCATGTCGTTGCATCTGATATCGATGCTCGTCCACGGATCCGAAGTAATAAGCCCCTCCATGCACGTAGAGAATGACTCGATCGCATTTCGTGCCCGCTCGTTTCCGTTCGTTGTAGTCCTTCTTCATCTCAATCCACTCGGCGTGTAGTGGACTCTCACTCCTTCTCCAAGTCCACCACTTAGCACCACCGACTTTCTCGAGTCCATTGGGACCCAGCTGCTTACGCAGGACATTGGCGGAGCGCTGGAGGAATTGCGGAGGGACCTCAACATCTTGTAGACGAACCCACGTCGGCGCGGGCACCCATTGAGCGGTAAAGGCTTGCAGGTCTTCGATGGAGTGTTTGGAGCTGTAGTCCAGGAACTGTCGGATCAGACGCAAGCCCTCGTGGTAGGAGATATGAGCTGTGGGTTTCTGTTTCAATGGCCGGCGATTAAGGTAGTGTGAGAAGTAGGTCTCAATTACGGAAGGAGTGACGGCGCTCGCGACGGTAAAGGTGTTGAAAGGCATGTCGGCGGAAAGAGCTGCAGCGGTTCGCAGCTACTCGTGTTGGAAGTGTCTGGGGTAAGAAGGAAGGTGTTCGCATCAACGTCCCATGGTCGTACTCGTTCGGTTGTTCGTGTCAACTTGACTGTCGTGTCGTCGGCATTGTCGTTCGATAGCTCGGTCTTCTCGTCTCACGCGGGCGTCTGCAACATCAACAGAACCAGAATGTCGAGTCTCTCCGCAGTAACAAGGAAGCTGTGGAAGTCTACAACAAAAACCGAGCGCTCAGTAGAGAAAAGGTCCTTGCGCGGTTCCTGCATGGGATGAAACACGACGTCGCGGCGAGTCCCTGGAGCGGGCAGCGGAGAGGTAAAGAACAGCAAAAGGAGAACAATGACGCAGGGGCGACAGAAACATCACACCAAAGACTGCTGCTCTCGCGGCTCTCCACGAATCTCACGCCGCCATCCCTGCACGACCCACCACTCTAAATCTCGACAATCTCTTGGCGTCGATCCCAAGCACGAGAAAAGTTTGGCTGTCGCTGTCGCCAACCGTCGCACTAAAACTCTCCAATTCCGCATGCTAGTGCTCACGCAAATCGAAATACTTCCAAACGAACCGCTATAACAACCCACCCAGAATTGGAAAGAGCTCCCAATCAGACACTTCTACGACCATGGCAACAACCTCCGCCCCAAGCGGCCCCCAAGCGGCCCCCACCACCCCCACCACCCGCGCAACCCAAGAACAACTCCAAACAGCCTTCGAATCCAGCATCTGGTATCTCCTCTCCCTCTGGACACCCCTCCACGTCGCCGTAACAAACGCCTGGGGCGGCCCCGACAGCGCGGACAAACGCGACTGGATGGCCGGCGCAGTCTCGG
The DNA here is from genome assembly GCA_002786025.1 of Zasmidium citrigriseum. Lineage (NCBI taxonomy): Eukaryota > Fungi > Ascomycota > Dothideomycetes > Mycosphaerellales > Mycosphaerellaceae > Zasmidium > Zasmidium citrigriseum. The sequence goes on along the minus strand of NHNW01000034.1, from coordinate 368,759 downwards.
ACCTCTTCACCACACACCCTCAGACCGACGCCGAAGACCTCGAGATTTTCCTGCTGCAGATCATGCAAGATGAGTTTGATTGTAATGTGGAAGATGAGAGTGAGTGTGAGGTTGCGAGGGGGATTATGGGCGTGAGGACGAGGTTGTGGGAGGAGGGGAATTTGGAGGTTGCGAGGGAGGTGGAGAGACGGTGGAGGGGTAGGGGGGAGATGAAGGGGAGTGTGCAGGTTAGTGAGGTGAATCAGGATGTTGAGGGGGGTGCGGAGGGGGAGGAGTTTGTGGATGGGGATGGGGATGAGGAGATGGGTGAGGCGCCGATGCTGGTGCCTGCGGCGCCGCCAAAAGAGAAGCCGATACCTGAGGTTGATGAGGATGGGTTTACGAAGGTCGTGGGCAAGAAGAAGAGGTGAACACGCTACAATCATGCTCTTCACGTGTGAAAAGAAGTTGGTTCGGAATCTGCTATACAACAAATTCCTTGGCATGGGATTCGACATCTACCGAAATGAAGGCCTACATTGTGGCTTACACGTGGAATTCCCACCGCCAACCAATCGCGACTCATTCACACAACTTCCACCTCCATCGCATCGCCCGAAACATCTCGTGGCTTGCGTCCAAAAAGTCCGACCACGGCCTGGAACATATCCCTCACGGGTGGCAAGCCCAAACCACTGCCCGTGTCGAAAATCTCCGCCAGTTGCTCGGGACGCACCACTGGACGATCATCTTCCACGGCGGCAGAAGTATAATCGCCTGCAGAGAGTGCTAATAAAGCATTGCCATCAGTGTCGATAGCGTCCGCCATCTCGACGTCGTCATCTCGCTGTTGAACCACTGCGAGTTCAGAAGAAGTCTCGTCCTTGACAGCCAAGAGACCAGTCTGCGGCCGCACAGCAGGCGCCGCGGAAGATAGAGCTCGAATAGTCCCGTCTTCAAATAGAATCGTATACCCCTTGACTCCATTCGCAGCCAGAATCTTCACCGGCGTTGTGCTGAGCTCCATTTCGAATAGACACTCCGTCTTCTTTGGGCCGTAAACTTCCACTTTCGGCATTGGCTGGTCTGTGCCTTTGACGGGGACATATGAAATGACGGCAAAAGTCTCGTCAAAGTGATTGATGGCCAGCATGGCTTCTTCTTGGTCTTCGTGCATTCCAGACAGGGAAATCGTGTATTGATGGCTGTCGTCGATTAAGTTCCAGACACGGACTGCGCCGGTCGAGAGGCTGACGAGGTAGTGGTCGATGAACCCGAAGTCAAGGAGTTGCTGCTCGGCGGCCACAAGTCCGGTTTTGGTGGCGATGGATGCGCCTGTCGTGGGCGAGACGAAATTGATCAAAGGTAGGGCGTCTTCGTCTGTAGTGCCGTTCCCGCATGCTAGCATGGAGCCGTCTTGAGAGAAGACTAGAGCGGCCTCACTAATATCAACCATCTTGGTGATTTCGTCACCGACTTCCATTGGTGAGTCGGCTCTGTCGACGGCATCTGAAGAAGTAGGAAGAGGGATGACGCGCTTGCAGATCCAGTCAACCGCATCGGTGCCATCGTCTTCCTTCAGAGGCAGGCCATACTTCGTTCGCATCTTGGGCTTCCAGATCTTGATGTTGCTGTCTGCTCCGATCGTGGCGAAGGTGTTGGACGAGGGGTCGGCCACCAGCTTCAAGACACTGCCCGCTCCAGAACCAGGGTCGGCATCCAAGAATCGAGCATGAGGCGAGTCTACTCTTGTGCTCAGAGTCCACATCTCCAGTTCTTCGCTCCAACGCCAGAATCTGAGATGAATCTCTCGTCGATGCTGTTGTTGATCATGCACCTCTGTGATTTCTTGTGCGTCAAGGCTGGTTGTTTTGCCAACGACATGCTCGAGGTCGGTGGCGGGAGGGTACCATTCGGCCACAGTAGCAAGCCACTTTCCGTCCGCACTGACGGCCATGAGATTGACGTCTGGTGGAACGATGGGAGTCTTCTCTGGCCCACGGCTCAAGTCAGTCACATTGTTTCGGTCGAGAGCTTGTCTGCTGAGATGACGGGTGTTGCGAATATCGAAGGCCTGGAGGAATGGTCTTGCTGCAACATCCATTCCCGTCTTCGGCTGCGTAGCTGGTACAGACAGCAGGAGCTGCTTGGGGTCTTTTGGATGCAGCACTGCCGTCGTCGTCGGCATGTAGACACCTTCTGCCTCATTTGAGACCGGAAGCTGCAATCCTGCAAAGTTGGCGACAGGTTTCAACTCGCTGGAACTGAGCACCATGATCGAGTTGTCGCCCATTTGCAACGCATATCGAGTTCCATTTGGGCTGACAACGATACGCTCAACCTCAGCCGTCAAGTGAGGCAGAAATTGTTTGTGACCTGTTTCCAGTTGCCAGAGGACCAGGACAGTTTCTCTACCGCCTGACAGGAGGTAGTTGCCGTCCTTAGAGAACCGAACGGCAGAGACTGGCTCGCGATGCCAATGAAGGTATGTCGGCGCCGGAAGATTCACGTTCGAAGGGGAAGCGAAGACAGACGAGACATTTGAGTAGAGGTGGACAATTCCCTCTGCGTCTCCCACTGCAACTGCAAGGTCTGGACGGCGGCCGGATTTCTTCTTGCCAGCCTCGGTATACACCAGTCTCGCATCGGCGCTTCGGATGGGCTTTTCGAACGGTATTTCGACCCAGATGTATTCACACTGGGCAGATTCCTTTCGGGCACCAAGGATGAGAGCCGTGGCACTGACGCATACGATGTACCACCCGTTGCGCAGGACTTGAATGCTTTTCAATCGTCGCTCAGTCGTATAAAGAGCCTTCCTCTCGCCGACAATGGTGTAATGGCTCTGATTGCGAGCAATGTAAAACAGCCCCGGGCGCCCGTCATCCATTCTCGTGGTGGTCATTGCAATGGTGGTTTCTTGGCCAGGAAACGTTCCCTTCATCAGCTCGGAAGTCATCCAGTTCCACTGCACTTTTGTACCATTGTCGTAGGCGACATCGACACACTCTTTGTCGCTAGTGCTGAGCGAGTAGCAAACGATATTCCTCCCATCCGGCACGATGTGCGAACGAACGACCAGGGATGAGTCCAGCGACAGCAGCTGTATCTCACGGTTCGTTGCAGCAATTAGGCATGAATCGCCGTTTTCGTCTGCCACGAAGATAGGGTCGTGATCGAAATAGCGCCCTGCCGTAGGTGCCGACATCCACCAGCCATGTTGGTTCGGCGCCGTGAGCTCTTCGTTCTCCGCAAGACCAACACTGATCATGTCTTGTGATTGCCGTCTTGCCTTCTTGTCCGCTTTCCTTTGAGAATTGCTCTTCTTTGCACCAGGTGTACTCTGGCCATCATTATTGTCCTCAGTCTTTACCAACGCTCCAGCATTCGATTGTGAATTTTTTGACTTGGGTGTCTTGTCTCTTGCGTGGGAAGTATCCTTCCCTGCCCCAGCTTCAGTGTCCGCAGTACTTGGCTTGACCTCGCCATCCTGTGCCGACTTTCTGTTCTTTTTCTTCTTCGACTTTTTCGATGAAGCCGGTGTGTTGGAAGCATCTATCTCCATCTTTACATCCGCATCCTCCTTCTTGATTTTCGAAGGTGTCGTAGTATTGGCGTCCCGTTTCGCACCAAGCTTCGATTCGCTGCGTTTGCCATTGCTCAAGGGTTTCGTCTCATTCCGGCTCGGTTGAGGGGTTTGTTTCGCACTGTCCCTGCTCTCAGTCCTCGATATGACCACCATCGGACTCCCAGCCGCATCGCCATTGATCTTGGATCCCGACTTCTTGGTCGGATCGCCTTTCGATTGCTTCAATCGTTTCGGCGTCGCGCTCTGCTCCGTCTGGTCTTGTTCCAGCTTCCGCTTTCTCTCCGCATCCTTGGCCATCTTGTTAGTGAATTGCGGGTGTGGCGTGATGAACAAGTAGTGCTCGTGTGCGAGAAAAGTGAAGTCCTAAGCTTCAAAGCGGAGATCAAAAATTCGCGCACGGGCCTCACGCTAGAGATCGCGAACTTCAGAAGTTCAGACTTGTGGATCGTCTTTCTTTGATCTCGACACCCTCGACGTCTACCACGCCGCCTCATTTAGACCTCGCGCAACCAACTCTCGACCGTCAAAATGATCATCCCCATCCGCTGCTTCTCTTGTGGCAAGGTACGACACGCGACAGACTTCCCACAGAGTCCTGACTGACTGGCATGTGACAGGTCATCGCAGACCTCTACGAGCGCTACGTCGAGCTGATCGGCACCGTGAAGGAGGATGGAGAGACTACTTCCGATGGGTATGTCGCACTATAAGCAGGATTCAAGAGAAAGAGGAGGAAGTTGCGGCACAAGATGACAGTACCATCGTGTTTGCGACTGAAACATGGACAAAGAGAAGAAAACAATTGGACGCATTCAGGATGAGGAGAGCTGACGAGAAATACGACAGTGACGCGATGGACCAACTCGGCCTCAACAGATATTGCTGCCGCCGCATGATGCTCACCCACGTCGACTTGATCGAGAAACTCCTCCGATACAACCCAGCCGAGCGCGACATCATCAAGCAGAACAGATGATCTACCCTCAGGTGGCACTTATCGGACTGCAAAATACCAACAAACCAACACATGGATCGCTGGGCCTTGGATCCAAACGAGAGCATTCCTTCCCCAAGACCTGCATAGAGACTCGGAGGCAGGCGGCTTTCGCGGAGATCAGCATACGTCCCAATTCAAGCGGGACAACGAAGGACCTTACGACATTGTCACACAAGCGAGGCGTTACGGCGTTGCGGAAATCAATGGAAGGATGAGTTTTAGTCGAGAAGCAAGACTTGCATTAGGGACCCTACGAAATCGCTTGGTCTCTATCTGACCTACGCCATGACTGTCTGCATGACCAACTAGGATCGCCAAACTCCAGGCTCCAATGAACAAATCGGCGAACACGACATCTTCCAATTCCAAGCTGCGAGTTTGTCCCCAAAGCAAGGCGCATTTCCGCGACAAGGTCAAAATGGCCATGATTCATTCTCGTCACAATCCTTTCTGCCCATCTGGCAGTTGACATACCACTTGAACCATTTCTTAACTTGACTTCGGCGGGCGATCTTCTGGCCCTGCTCTTCGTTTCCATCGGTGTCTTCACCATCCTTCTCACCATCCTCGCCGCCCTCTTCACCATCTTTCTTACCATCCTCCTCGTCACCCTTCTGGCCATCCTCACCAGCCCTCTCACCATCTTCCTCGCCATCCTCCTCCTCTTCTTCCTCCTTAGCCTCCTTAGCTTTCTTATTCTCATAATCAGCCTCATCATGTTCGACAGACTCGCCAATTTCCTCCTCCGCCTTACGCTGCACTTCCTCCTGGGCGGCTTTGATCTCTTCGTCACCCTCTCGTGCCTTCCGCTCCTCCTCGGTCTCTGTTCCTTCAGGGGGTGGATCATCGGTGTAGCCGTCGAACCCCTTCCAGTAGTCGTCCAGGCAAGGCTCCCAGAAGTGGATCAGACAGCGGTCATTGTAGCGACGCTGGAGGGTGTTCTTGGTGGCGGGGGTGGCGGATTCGTCCTCATCGCTGTCGGAATCGGTCTTGGACGCCAGCTCAGCTGACTTCTCGTCCTCAAGAGTACGGACGTCCTCATTAAACTCGCTGGTCTTGTTAACACCCTGCAGATTCTTCTCAATCTCCGGACGTGGAGGCGGATTCATAATCCCACCCGGCATCTCCAGCGGGCCCTTGAGCTGCTCGAGCTCAGCCTCGATCTTCTCAAACTTGGCATGATACTCATCCGTAGCCTCCTGAGCCTCCTCAAACGAAACCCTTGCGGCGTCTTCGAGGACCTTATTCTGCTCCGCCTCGGTCATGTTGGCGTTGATTTTCTGGGCTTTGGAGGCGAGTCTGTGCAGGCTGAGGATCTGCGCTTTCTTCTCCTGGATTTTGAGATCGGCTTGGACAGTTAGGAGGCCGATCTCTTTGGCGAGCTCGACTTGGAAGGCAAAATCTGCGGGACCGGTGGCGTTGGATGGGACTTCACGGGAGGAGATGGATGGGGCGCAGGGGCTGGTGATGTTGAGCGCTTCGTAGACCATGAGAGTGTTGGGGTTTACGTCGCACTCGTTCTCTGCTGGCCACTGGCGGTGATGGGTGGGAGATTTGCCGGCCGGGGACGTGGTGTTGCTCATGACCTCGATGATGGCTTTGGCGATCTGCTCGAGATGATCATGTTCGTCGGGCTTGTCCTCAGCCTGACGGCGGTAGGCGCCATTGTCGTTCGGGAGAAAAAGCTCGGGATGGTTCTCGAGCAAGTCGAGAAGGGCTTGAGTCTCGTTGGTCGTGATGCTGGTGTTGGCGACGATCTCGGCGGCCAGCTTGACCAGATCCTCTGGCTGAGTGGCTTTATGCTCCGCCTGACGACGGAGAACACGCCAGTCGTCGGTCTCGTTGACCGAACTCGTGCTGTTGATGATAGCCTCGGCGATCTCCTCGAGAAAGGAGCCATCGTTGACCGGAGACCTGCAGTCTTGTCAGCGGGTGGTCACTTTGAATCGAGGGAAAGATGAAAAGCAAATGTATCTCCGAGCTATCGACTGGAATGAGCGTCTGATGCAACGGCTCGGAGGCACAGCTGCAGGGCGATCGACGGAGAACGATGTGTAAAGACAAGTGGGAGGAGTTGAAGGGGCTATACGTACGGCTTAACAGCAGCCGGGATGTTGGAAGCCTCAGTCACATAGACGGTGCTGAGGGTGGACGGCAACGGGGCAGGCCTTGCCATCGCGAAGGACGTGAGGCCGACGCCGAAGGCGACGAGGCTGTATGTGTTGAAAGGCATGATGTTGTTCTGTTCTCCGATAGACAAGAGGAGTCTATGCTATTGACAAGGTGTAGATTATGAAGAAAGAAGAAAGTAGCCCTGGAAGAGATAGAAGGTAGATTATATTACATCAATTTTTAAAATTGTGGTGAATGTGGAGGCCTTACTTTCATGTGATCGCTGACTAGCTCCTCGTCCCAGGGACTAAAGACCACGCTATGCCATTCGTGCAGCGTATGAGTGGGCTGGTAGACTCCACTTCTTGTGGGATATTGAAGAATGCAGGAAATTGTGATTGAAGACCGAGAGGACGTGTTGAAGATGCGAAGTGAATGAAATGAGCTCCAACCAACCGCCAAGACGTATCAGAAGCTAAATCAATCGCTACCAATCTCCAACGAACGATGTCTACTCAAGCCACCAACACTGACCATCACCGCCTGTCATATTCTGCTGGCCTCGAGAGAAAACCACCAAAATCACCAGATCCACTCCTTGCACCAGCTCCAAATCAACCCACGCAACTCCTCAAAGCCAGGCTCGTACCAAAGCAGCAGTCCCGCCAAGCCGAATCCCCCGACGAGGCATATCCCCAGATAGATGGCCCAATCTCCATCATCCCATAGTATGCGTAGACCATCGGTGAGCATTTCCCAGGTGCATGCGACTAAGACAGCTCCGGAGAGCGCGAGGAGTAGGAGGGCTGCGAAGAAAGGTAGGGTGAAGCCTTCGAGGGTGCCGGGTGGTTTTGTGGCGAGGTGAGGATTGGGTTCGTTCGCTTGGAGTTCTGGATCGAGCTTCGCGCGGTGCTTGGCCTGTTGTGGTGTGGTGTGAGGTGAGCAGGGTGTGCTTGGTCTGTGTGAGTGCTCCTCACCTTGGTTACTGCCGTTGTCCTTCTTTTGCGCATGATGTATTAACTCTGATGGAAATGATGGATTGAAGATATGCTGAAGCGATGGTTGTATGCAGGGAGCGATGCCAGATATTGGGGATACCGACGAAAACTTGAAGGTAAAGCATATGGATATCGCGAGGTACCCCTCCACGGCATGCGCCTCCCTCGCAACAAGTTGTGGCAGCCAGAATAACGACGATCCTTGGAAGTGAGGCAGGTTCAAATAGAAGCAGGGAAAGAAGGATCTTCGTCACATCTTTGAAATTCGCTGGTCTGCGGTATCATTTGAGACCTCGGCATCGTCTTTTCATATTTTGTTGCCGTGTACACAGCCAACTACTTCTTGCGAAGTCCTGCTCTCAGCGAAGGGCTACGCATAGCAGGCTCAGCTGCTTGTGAGATGCTGCTGAGTACTCCTGATGGCTGCTGCTCTCGTTTCCGCGAGGTCGTGGGCCTCAGACGTCAAAGGTTCTGGGCCAGGGATTCCTCCGGCGCTCAGACCGTCCTCCGATCAGACATAACTCGCACAATACTACCCGTACCGCAGAGCTCTACAAGCTGCACAAGACGTTAGTCTCCCCTCATCCATCTGCGCATGTATCAAATCCCAGCTTACCTTCTCATGCCAGCTGAGCAGTACACTCATCGCCTGTCCACCGCCCTCAGCACCACCAAAATTCCTGCCACCAATCTGCGAAAAGCCCGTCGCCTGCGGCGTAATGTTCCTCTGCGTCGAATTGCTCCCCGCCGGCGGTCCTTGCGCCATTCCCTTGTAGAGATACTTCATCAAAGTGTCGCAAACCTCTGAACCGCCTTCTGACTGGTATATCCGCTGGAGCATAGGCGTCATTTCGGCTTGTCGTATCGATTGGAGGATCTCGGTGACGGTTTGCAGGTGGACTTGCTGTTGCTCACCTTGTCAGCCATGGTTGCGCTCCATGCTGTCTTTTGGTATTGACATACCTTGCCCTGGTCGTCGGCGCCATATGGTGGGTTCTCCAATGCGCCTCGCAATGCGCCCTCTGGATTGCCTCCTCGTAGTAATTGCCGTACTTGACCGGCGAGAGTCTGGACGTCTGCGGTTGAAACGGGCTGGACGGCGGGGGTGAGGGTGGAGAGGTCGAAGTTGTAGGAGGACTCGGGGTCCAATGCGTCGACGTTGATGGTTCGCCAGTTGAATTCGGCCATCTTTGCGGGTTGTGTTGTTTGGACTTGCGACTGGTGTTGCCTTGAGAGCAGTTGAAGTTGTCGTCAGTCGTCGGTCGCGGGGCCGGCTTGGCTGAGCTTGGGCCAAGTAATCCTTGTAGGGCATTAAAGCAATCAATCAATTCATGGGCTCAACTGGCCCCATGGAACTTAGGTCTTGGTTGAGACTGTGGTCATGACGCTCATGAGAGCGAGATATCTTGTCTGAAATCGGGTCTGTCGGAAGACATACATCAACTATCTGGAAGCGGATACTGCATTACAAAAGTCCGCATTCTCACAACGAATAGCCCATTTCTGGCTTACAATCATGCGAATGGAAATAAAGTGACGACAAGGCTCGTTGAGCAGCTTGTACAACTTCGAATCCCATCCACCTCAAGCTCCTTTTCTATTGACCTCAGACGCCTTCATGATCGTTTCAATCTTGCGGTTCGGAGTATATTCTGGATAGTGCACCCTCATACCGAGAAAGATACGCCCGATCAGATAGCAACTCAGCATGAACATTTGTGAGATCCAGTGACTGGAGCGAATCTCCAGATTGAGGACCCAGTCTGGAGCTCGCTGAGTACCTGGCAATATAAACCAGGGTTTGGAGAACGGCAAGGTCCCATGAGGTAAGTGATAGTCGTTGCCATAGTACGTGACTTGGAGTTGAACATCTAAGAGTCGGTCGAGCAGACGTTCCCTGTGTGCGCCATCCAATGTCCGAAAGTACCATTTCAGCCAGAACGAAGTCGAGTCGAGATGAGGATAGAGGTCTCTGTCCAGAATGGCACTGCAGATGTTACGATGGAGCACCTCATCGGCCGTCAAAACGACTTTTAGAGACTCTCGGTTGCAGCCATTGTTGTCCACTGCTGCCGTTCCCCATTGCGTGACCTCAGATAGTGCAAAGGTATGCTCCGTGCCGGGTCCGCCGACAAGAAGGGCGCCACGCCAATTGTCGCGTGGAGTTACGGAGATGAACAGTAAGCCTTCTGTGCAGAGTATGTGTCGAGAATCAAGTCGTTTGGTGTGCCAGTGATCTCCCATATACCATTGACTCCCAACCGGCACGGTGATTTGGATCGCCTTTGGAGTGGAAAAGTCAAAGGTGACGGCGTTGGGCAGCGGAAGCTCCAGTGAAGCATGGTCAGCCGTGTATGTCCGCTTCATGATGAATGATCGGGTTGAGCGAGCACTATTTCCAAATCGTTATTGTGGAAGTCAGTCTGGCATATCGAGCAATGGCCACTTGAAAGATCAGGACCCCGCTCTCGACTGTGCCACGCAGATGCATACAAACACATGCAGCTCATACTTGGCTCCGTGAGTTAAGCGTTGTAACTTGCTTTGCAGACCAATCATCAAATTTGATGGCGCTCGCAAGGCGGGATAGAGCAATACGTCTTCCTTGGTCACTTCTTCAGCATTGGTGCTAAGTTGGTCCATCGCGGAGTGCCTTGACAGCGCTCCCATCGGACGCAAGGTGTCTAGTAGCCCATTGTCGAGATACGAGTAGACGAGTCTGCGTTTCGGCGGTGTGTTCTCCAAGAGAGCATTCCTCTGCGTGTGAATTGGGAAGTAGAAGAGAAGCGGCAGCAAGTGACGTTCCGAAGCTCGGACCACCTTTGAACAGGGATGTTCGCTAGCGACGCGCGACGCGACTTCCCTCAGGAAAGCATTGAACTTGTCGCTGCAACATCAATACACAAGTTCTGTTCAGCATCACATATTCGCTCGAGGCCGGCGCCATGGAGACGGTCACAGAAACACCTCGGCCGCGCCGACCCTTTTCCAAAGCGAAGCCGCGAAAAGAACTACTGGCGCAAATACAAAGAGCACAGCGAATGCGCGAAATGGAAGGACAGAGGATACACGAAGAGCATGTTGAGATAATACTGCCGCCCGAGGAATCGAAACCGGAACCGCCTCCGCCGCGACCGCGACCTTTTTCCAAAGCCCGACCCCGAAAGGAACTTCTCGCTCAAATACAAAGAGCGCAACAAATGCGCCATGAGGAACAGCAGGAGAACATACCGCCAGTAGACCCCTTGGCTGAAGAGCTGGACAAGCGCACGACGTTCGACAAGCTCGTGGATAGACTGGACCAGGAGGGTAGAGTCCCCAAGACCTCTCATCCGCGATCTGCCCTGGAGGCGATTCTGAACGAGGAAGGACGAGAGTACAATGATAGTACCATTGCCTCTCTAGAGAATATCATTCATCCCGTTCTGGACACGCCGCCACATCCTCGAGACAATGAGAACGTACACATCGATGAAGAGCCACCACACACTCCGAGGAGGCATCAGTCAAAAGAGATGGAACAAGAAGAATTGGCTCTGGCCAGCTTGACGAAACAATTGCGCACGACTCAATCCACAATTAAGGACGCCAATCGTGGACTGCGGCGCATTTCAAACAGGATCGAGGGGACTGAAGCTCCAGCGCAAATCGAGAATTCGCAACCGAAAGTCGAGGAGCCAGAACCCAATGTCAAGATTGAACCGTCTGTCGAACCTGCCTCCAAACCTGAGCCTGAGCGAAAGGCAGAGAGCAAAAGACCAACGAATGTACGGAAGCCTGAGCCTGGACCTGCACCCAAGGACACCGCCCAATCGAAGACTCCACAGCCGCCAGTTGTCGCCCAGCCTAAGACAGCACCACGAACTGAGGTCGCGTCGGACATAACAATCGTAAGACAAGTCGATCACAACGGGAGAACCATCTGCACACACTGCGGAGGACGATACGCCTCTGTATGGCGAGCACTGTGGGTCGAGCTTCGAGAGAACTTTTACACCTACGACCTGAACAGCCGATTCTATATTGTCCCCACCTGGCTCGGTTGGATAACGGGCCTGTTTCTGATCTGGTTGGCGATTGAGAGCTCCCTTTGCTTGACCTGGTGCGACAATGTCGACGGGCCACTGATGCCATTCGTCACACACTATGCCGTTCTTCATCCACTGAGGCCCTACCTGAAACCTTACTGGCGATTCCTGGGATGGATCATAGACACGATATTCAACCTCGAGAATGGACAAGTCCCTCTCCGGGGCTATGGGGTACCTGTGAGCACTTTCACTTCCGCTGCCGCGGCTACGGGTTGGGCGACGAGACGGGTTGCTCAGAGCACTATGGAGGCCATTGACAACATGGGCAGCATCTGGGACGATGAATTGGTGTGATACCCTTGCATCATGGATGGGCATGGCGTTGTAAAGAGCGAGGACCAGGCTTGGAGACTTGATTATCTCTTGCGCGACAGATGATCTCAAGGCATCGGTCGGTTGGATTGAGCGTTTTGCATAGCGACGAGTTTTGGAGATTGATACCCCTGAGCGAACGAATTGATGAACCTTTCCAGATGGACGCTTCCTTCGACCGATTTACCTCTGGTGCTCTCGAAAGCCATCCTGCACTGTGTCACGAACAAAGAAGGGTCGGACAGGCTCTTCGAGGGCTTGGCGTTGTGCAGTTGTCCGGAGAGAAACTATCCGGGTGAAAGGAGGTCACACGATCAAGAAGACCCCATTCAAGCTGTGTGTGAGTGGCATACTAAAGGCATCTACTAACAATTTTGCAGTCGACAGCGGAACTCGTCCCATACCAAGCCAACCGATTCCGCCATGTACCTGACCTCCTACCCGATAAAGCAGCAGAATCCTTCAAGCATATCAGCCTTCAACCCTGCATCCCGGCATGTGGGTCTCGTACAACTCGGACAGGGATTCTCCAGGGCTGACGATAGCCACTGCTGTAGAGCTTCAGCTCCCACAGCTCTCGCCATCGATGCAGAGAGCGAGATTGGCACGGTGTAGATTCCGCTGTAGAGAGATGAAGGAAAGTCTAAATCTCTCCTCAGAATTGTGATCTTATATTGACTGTTTCGTTACCTTCTTGTTGGCTTTCTATCTCTTGGAGTAGTGTGGATACAAGATGGCCAACTTCATCCTCTCCGAAGCCCAAGAGCAGCAGCGTCAAGGCGCCCGTACCTTCGCAATCAAACTCCTCTCCACAGCCTATGGAACATATGGCTCCCTCCCAACACAATCACAGCGTTTCCGCTCCATCCTTCCTCTTTATCGCATCGCCGTCCAAGGCGGCATGCTCAAGTCTCAAATCCCCATCCCTCTCGGCGGGACGTCCAGCTCCCTTCTCGACGCCGCCATCGGCCTTGAGGAAATGTACGCCACCGACCCAAGTGTTACGTTGACGATTGCCGGAACGGGATTGGGATTGACGCCATTGATCCTGAGTGGGCATGAGAGGTTGCAGAAGGAGTTTCTTGGGAAGTTTTTGAGTGGAGAGGGAGAGCCGATGGCTAGTCTGGTGCATTCGGAACCTGGGGGTACGGCGAATTGGTTGGAGAAGGGAGGGAAGGGGTTGCAGACGACGGCGAGGAAGGAGGGTGGGGATTGGGTTGTCAGTGGGGAGAAGGTGAGATCGTGTCGATAGGAAAGGAGAGGAGTGTGCTGATGAGACATAGCTTTGGACCACGAACAGCGGAGGCTGGGACGGGAAAGGGGCCGACTTACAATGCGTCGTCTGCCGCAAAGTCGTCGACGGACAAGTCAACGGCGACGCTCCAGGCGTCAACCCAGCAGCTTCCATCATCGTACTATGCGTCACTCGCGAAATCGTCGCCGCGAACGCCTCAGACGCCTACACAATCCTCGACGAGCCGGATCTCATGGGCCACCCAGCGACCACAGGCCCTCATAGCCGCTTCACCAACCTCCGCGTCCCAGAATCCAACGTCCTGGCAGACGGCGAAGCAGCCGCAGCTCTCATCGAGCAATCCTTCACAGCCAGCGCCGCTCTCGTGGGCTCCTTCTCCGTCAGCATCATGCGCAAAGCCTTCGAAGCGGCTCTTGACTTCGCGAAGAACGACTCTCGAGGAGGCAGTGTGCCTATCATCCAGCGACAGAGCGTCGCCGATCTTCTCACAGATATCAAAATGCGAACCGATGCCTCTCGGCTTTTAACCTGGAAAGCTCTCCACGCTCTTGAGAACGGTCCCGGGGATTTCCAGTCTCGTCAGGAACTTTGCATCGAAGCGAAGATTTTTTGCTCGGATAATTGTGTTAGGAGTGTTACGGATGCTATGAGTGTTGTGGGGATGTAAGTTTTCCCTTCTCGGATCCTTGCGAGTGAAACTATGATTGTGGTTGCGATGCTAATTGTTTTTGCAGGACATCGTATAGCAAGGCTTCGCCTTTCCCGAGGTTGCTGAACGATGCTATGTGTTTGCCGTTGTTCGACGGTGGCAATATTGGGATTCGGAGGAGGCAGATGGAGAAGATCTTTCAGGCGGATGGGTATGATCCTTGGGCTGCGTTTTAGATGTGAGGGAGTGCGGCTATCGCGGATGGTTACATCGGCTCATCTCGTGTCAGGCCGATAATGTCTGCTGCATGTGGTAGATTTCTTCGTTCGCGAAGCCAATGGCAACCTCGACAGCCAATCAAGTTCGATCTGGACCTTCGACACGGGACCCTGAACCTAAATGCTCGTGCGAGCAAGACGGTACCTAGGTAGTGGCTTGCGGCTGAAAGCATTCATAAAAAGTGGCATTCAAGATCAGGAAGAAGAAATCGCGATTCCAAAGCGAATACCACACCCCAAATGAGACCACAACCACCCATGTCCAAACCCCAGGCCCCCCTCCTCCCCAAACCAACCCCCGCCTCCACAACCGACACCGCCACGCACCTAAAACGCATAGCCGAGAACTCCCTCCTAGTCCTCAACAACCGAGACTTCTCGCACCAAACCCCCATGGGACAGGAAGTCCTCTCCCACATCTCCACAACCTACAGCGCGCAACTCGACAGTAAGTCCGAAGGCCAGAAGGCACATCATTGCATATACTGACCTTCTGCCCTTTAGACTACCCAGGCGTCCTATCCTGGAAACAGCTCAACGACGTCTGGCGGGAGTGGTACGCCCAAGACGAGAGATTGGCGTTTGTGATGAGGGAGTGTTCGGCTTTTGTGGATGAGGAGAAGGGGGAGGCGAGTGTTTATATGGATATGACGGTTGTGGGGCTGAGTAATGTTGAGTTGAAGGGGTTGACGGAGTTGAGGTGGTGGAAGGAGGGGGATGGGGTTTGGAGGGTTAGGGAGTTTTGGGCTAGTCGGGCTATGCATGGGAATGATGGGGGGTTTGTATGATGGATGTTGGGGCCAGGACATGTATTTTACTTGTTTCTCATCTTCATGACCTGTGTCAGTTCTTTCACTTCACCTGTCGCCCTGTTTCGCTTCCTCTCATTTTCATTTGCTGATGTGATCACTTTTCACCCCCCCAGGCCTTCGAGTCCTCCTGCCGTAAGAAACAGGACGAACCAACTATTGAGTGCGCCTCAGTCAACGGTCTGCGCAAGGCGCAGCTGCTGAATGGCCGCCCAGCCTAGGTGCATGCGCCGCGCTAGACTGATAATTGGACCTTTAGCGTGCCCAGGTGCTTCCACACAACACTAACGCATGGCTTGGGGCCAGAATAGGATCAGACAAGCCGTTTCAGGTCCAGCTGAAGAAACGACCTTCCATATGTAGGCATGAGGGTCACCGGTCGCAGCCTCTCCTTGCAAGACACCTCTTCGACATCTCGTGGATCTGCCCGGCGATAGTAGCAATACCTTCCACAATGTCTACCACGACGATGCTCTCAGCATTTGTACTCTTTGGACTACTCCAGCACATCACCGCCCAATCTTCAGTCCAAACCTGCTACTGGACAGACGGCAGCACCACCTCCTCGACCGGTCACGATTTCCGCTCCTGCAACCTCAACGGCCGGGACGGGGTATCGCAATGCTGTTCTGTGGGAGAGGTGTGCCTCGACAACGGTCTCTGCTTCGCAGGTTCCAAAGGCGTATTATACCGCGGCGGCTGCACAGATGACACCTGGAGCCAGAACACGACAGCCTGTCCGAAATACTGCATGGCCGTGCAGAAGTGGAT
This sequence comes from Zasmidium citrigriseum, assembly GCA_002786025.1. Classification (NCBI taxonomy): domain Eukaryota; kingdom Fungi; phylum Ascomycota; class Dothideomycetes; order Mycosphaerellales; family Mycosphaerellaceae; genus Zasmidium; species Zasmidium citrigriseum. Next base: position 352,919 of record NHNW01000034.1, on the reverse strand, counting down.
CGATATGGTACCTTGCACTCCGAGCCTGGGCCCTCAGATCTGGTGTGGGAATAGTTCGGAGTCGAGCTCGTGCAAGAGTGGGAATGGGGGCGAGGTTTATGATTATACGCCTGGACAGGCGCTGTTTGTGGTCAATAGGACGGAGGCGGCGGTGACGACTGGGTCAGCGTGTACGGCTTCTGAGTCGGGGACGGCGGCGGCGGCGGCAGCTTGTACGGGGACATCGGACGCAGACTCATGCATTGCTCCAGCGGTGCCGATCGGTGTAGGCGTGGGAGTTGGAGTGCCGTTGCTCCTCGCTTGTCTGGTGCTGGGATGGTTACTGCTGCGCGAGCGCAAGAGCCGCAACAATGGCTCATCGAATGTTCAAGAGTACAAGTCATACGGGTCTGTGATGAGAGACGACCGAAAGCATGCTGAGGCGTCCAGCCCAGCCCCGGCATACGCACCAGTCCCACTGAGAGATGAACTGGAACAGGCGAGAAAGATGTCGCAGCATCGGACACAGGGCGCGCAACCTCCGAGTGAGCTGGAAACGGAGCGGAGGTTTGCAGAGATGGGCTAGTAGGAGGGGTGTTGACTGAAGAGACATAGCTGGTACTCGATTTGTTTGCCCTCTGGCTTGGGCTCTGCATGCAAAACATCAATTAGGAGATCGTTTTCTGGCGAATGTTTCCATCAGTACAGAACATCTTAGCCTCGCTCACCGACCTGCCATCAGCGTGTATCCTCCGTCCACGGTAATGGTCTGGCCGTTGAGGAAGTTGTTGCAGGCGACGAAAAGTACTGTGCTGGCCATATCGCGGTCATTGCCAGGCCGAGCAGCGGGAGTCTTGCCCTCGTGCTTCTCCTTGGGAATGCTGAAGAGGAGTTAGCACGATTCTTGATACCGCCGAGAAGATGCTTACTGGGACTTTTGGTTGGCACCACTCTCGCCAGCCGTCATTTCGGAAGGAAACACACTACACGAACGTTAGCAACGGTTTTGAAGACGAATAACTTTGGGCAACCTACCCAGGTGCAATGTCATTGACACGAATCTTCAGTCCATTAAGCTGGATCTCGTTTGCCAGCATGCGTGTGAGGTGGATGGCGGCCGCTTTACTCGCATTGTACTGAGGGTGGTGCTGAGTGGTCTTCACCTGTCCCGAGATCGAAGAGATGTTGATGACAGACGCTGACCATCCATGTTGGCTCTCTGAAGCACGCTGAAGCAGGGGAAGGAATGCAGTCGTCATAAAATAGATCTGAGAGACATTGGTCCGGTAGACGGCGTCCCAGTCCTCGAAAGTCGCCTGCTCGTTGTCGAAGAGAGCCTTCTTCAACTCCTCAGCGCTGCCTACAGGAGAAGGTCAGTCAGACAACTCGGCGGAGTTGCTGGGAGTTACGAACCGGCCTCGGTGTTGAAAGTTGAAGTGGAGATACCCGCGTTGTTGATCAGGATGTCGAGATGTTTCTCCTTCTGCGAGATCTCGCTGTACAGCTTCGCCACGTCGGCCTTCTTGCTGATGTCGGCAGTGATGGGAATGATCTGGCCAGAAACGTCTTGACCATACGTCTTGGCCACAGTCTCGAGCTTCTCCTCAGTGCGGCCGCAGATGTACACCTTGGCTCCATTGACTGCAAGGGCTTGAGTCGCCATCAAACCAATGCCGGAGCCGCCACCTAGAAGTTGTCAACGAGGAGTACCTGTCCAGACGGTGTACAGACGTACCAGTAATGAGGGCAACCTTGTCTTTGACATTGAACAGCTCGCTGAGCTTGAAGTCTTGGTTGTTCTGGATTCGGGCGTCGTCGGAAGCCATGTTGGATTGCTTTGATGCGGGAGTTGTAAAGTGTCTTTGAAAGTCTGGAAGTTTTGATGTCGCAGTCGAGCGAACTTGCTTGGAAGGTGTTGTTGTTGAGAAAAGGCGCTGACTTCTTTGAGCAGAAATACCTCGTCTTGCCTCTAACGTCACGAAACGTAGTCTTGTGGGCTGAGCAAGTTGGCGAAAGGAGCGCATCATTTGTCCAAGAACAGTTTCCTACCTCGTGGCTAGGTACATCTACGTTATTGAGCAATGCCGTCATGATTGCGGGAACAGCTCGTGAGCATCAGAGTGAAGTCATGATGTTGCACGCGTCTGTCTCGCGCAGTCACGGGACGCCATGGACCCAGAAAAGCAGGAAAACACCTAATGAGCCGAATGATATCGTGAAATCTGCTCCAAGGTCTGAAGTCGATGTATCTCGATGGGAATGATGGAGAGTTGATGAAGGAGAGGGCGATGTCCATTTCCATTCGCGGCTCCTCGGCAGGATCGGGCCGTACGCACGAATTGCCTTGGGGCTCAGGGGTACGTAGTCTGTCTTAACGTCGCTTCCTCTGTCCAGCGTCTTCGACTTCTCCTCAACAACCACTCTTATTAGAGTCCCGTTCGAAGCGGACGATATTCCTAGCGATCCCCATCACCAGAGCCAAACATTGAGAGCTCGACAGGCTCTTGAAGGCCTCGAGAATATGCATTTCTCAAGAGAGAGTGTCATTCGGTCTGAGCGCAAGGACTTTCATCCTCTCTATCCATTGTGGACTTCCCGGACGATGGCAACATTACCATGATGCGTGCCATTTCACGCCAAGCCCAAACTTGCTCAATTTTCCCACCTCATAGAATCCTTCCTTCCCTGGGCGATCGATCAGGCGTCCAGGCCACTGCCATTTCACGCTCTCGTAGAGACACCAACTGCACTCTCGTAACAGGAGGCCTTTGTGCAGGCACCTGTGCCGCAGACATGCAACGCATTCTCCCCGTTTGGAGCAACGTCCGAGCCATGTAGCATCCCATTACCATCATGAAAACGCCGCACGAACGCTGGGATGTCTGCGAGCGTGGCATGGCAACCTTGATGGCACGCTGCCAAGAGACCACGAGTGCTTCAGCGAGACGATCTTGACTTCTAGTGGTTGTAGAGGCTGCAAGACGAGCAAAAGGTCGGCGAATCCGAGCCATCACAGTGACTTGGCTCTCCTTGGCCAAGAGGCGACACTCGACTGACCATACGAGTTGCTGTTGGCCCACAGGGAACAAGTTCATAAGAGACAAGCACGACAAGCCCGTACCTAAGACCTTGGTACGCTTCTCCGTCGCCTTAGTGCCTCTTGTCATACTATCGCCGGAATCATGGCCTCCAAGAACGACGTTATCGAGGAGAACGTCCTCGAGAAGACTTCACAGGCCAAAGAGCAGGTCGGCCGTCGCAACAGCACCCACGTCGTCACCAAGCAAGATGTTGACGACTCGGCCGTCTTCTACAGCCAGCATAAGGACTCCGTTTACCCGCTCGATGAGGCGGGCGTCAAGCGCCTCAACCGCAAGAACTTCTGGTTTCTCCTGACCCAGACCTGGTGGATCGCTTTCTTGATCCATCTCGACAAGTCTACGCTCTCGCAGGCCAGTACCATGGGTCTATTCAAGGACGTCAACATCACCAAGAACGAGTACAACGACCTGTTCGTTCTCTTCTACGTCGGCTATCTGATTGCCCTGTGGCCAGGCGCTGCTTTGGCTCAGCGTATCGGACACAAGTACTTCATCACTGGCTCCCTGTTCCTCTGGGCACTGCTGCTGGGTATGCACCCGCTGGCGAAGACTGGCGGGCAGATGATGGCTTTGCGCTTCTTACTTGGCATGGTAAGTCGAGTCTACCTTCCAACCAGACCCAGAGACCATTCGGGTCTGGCGGCCGTTCTCCGTGTTTCGAAGACCGGCTGGGCTGCTCGCGCCTCTCTTAGAGGGTAGTTGGGCTCCTCAGAGATCTCGAGAAAGGCTAATCAACGCTTGTCTTAGACCGAATCACAGATCGTCCCGTCGACTACAGTCCTTCACCAAGCCTTCTTCCCACCTAAGAAGAGTCCTTGGGTAAGTATTCCACCTGCAAGGGAAGAAAATGGTCATCTGGAAGCGTAAGCTAATCTGTCTTACAGGTCCAACTCCTCTGGTGGGCTTCCGGAAGCTTCGCGAACGTCCTCCTCACCATGGTCGCCTACAAGCTGATCAAGGACGACAATGCCGGTACCTTGGTCGGCGGACTGTCATCCTGGAAATGGCTGCACATCATCTGCGTGATCCTGACATTCCTGGTCTGCTGCTTCCTCGTCTTCTTCCTGCCAAACTCACCAGTCGACGCAAAGTGGTTGTCAGTGGAAGAGAAGGTCCATACCATCAACTTGATTCGAGAGACGCACGCCGGCATTTCAAACTCGAGCTTCAAGTGGCGTCAAGTCAGGGAGTGCTTTACTGATCCCAAGAGTTGGCTGTTCATGTAAGACACCCCGAGTCCCCTCTTGTCACCTCAGTACATCGTCATTTTGCTGAGATACTGACCGGTTTTTAGTACCCATATGTTCTTCAACGAACTTCCGAACAATACCTCCCAGCAGCTGCCCTTGATCGTCGTCGGCTTTGGCTTCACACCAGCACAGTCCGCATTGTTCAACATCGCGAAGCCTCTCTGGGGCTCGTTCTTGATCTGTGTGTCGGCAGCTATGTTGTACGCCACGGACCTCGGAGTTGGATACACCTGCGCTATCTCCTACATCCCATGCTTCGTCGGCGGTCTCATCATGATCACGGCACCTTGGTCGAACAAGATTGCGCTGGTGGTCGGAACCCAGATCTCTACCTTCAAGCCGTCCTACCTTCTAGGTCTGTCCTGGGCTGGCACAACAACTGTTGGCTACACGAAGAAGCTGTGGGTCATGTCGTCTTGCGTGGTTGCGGCCGCAGTAGCCAATATGATCTCGCCTGAGTAAGTCAAAGCCCAGATCGCCCACGACATGAAACTTTACTGACGAATCGCAGATTCTGGCAAGCCAAGTACAAGCCACGCTACACGCTCCCCTGGAGTTTCATGACGGCGTTCTGGTTCATCTCTCCGGCGCTTTGCTTGATCATTCGATTCTACCTCAAGCACGAGAACAACAAGCGTGCGGCAATCCTCCAGCAGAAAGAGCATGAGAGCGAGGACGAGGCGCTCGACACCGGTGATGGACTCATCTCGATCGACGAGGAGGATCTTGACCAGACCGATCGCCAGAACCTCAAGTTCGTCTATCCGTTGTAGATCCTTGTCATCGAATTCGGAAGACACGGAGGATAGGAAAAAGGCAAGGTATACGCCGAGGTAGCGTACTGCCTTCGTTTGCAAAAGTCCGGTCGTTTTATAGAGATAGATTGCTACAGGACTTGAAGGAAGGAAAAGGCTTTCGCTACACGGCTGTCAAGGACAGCAGCGTATGTAATAGGAATACAGCGATAGGAAGGTCAGAAGATGCTTACCTGTAGTCAATTCTAACCATCATCAGGCTTTTTCGCCATTGCATGAAGTACTCCACTTCACCTCAACCGATGAATGCGCAAGCGAGGCTCGTTTACAATATGACAGTGAGGATATCATTGCAGGCTTCATGGTCGACTTATGGGTCTTCGGGCCTTTGAGTGCATTGTCGAGGTCTTCGGCACGTTGCCGAGGAAGTCTAATGCAGGTTTGCGGCGTCGGTAGTGGTGTGCTCGGGCACGGCATGCAGAAGGCGGGTCGAGTCGCTGCATGAGGGCGGGGCGTAGCCGAAGGTTGATGGAAGAGGTCGGCATCTCGAGAAAACATCAACCAAGGAATAAGAAACAGGAGAAGATGAAACAAGGGAAGATTGAAGCAACGATCCATCGTCGAAGATGTATTTCAAACGTGCCGTCCCGATCGACAGGGCCGCTTCGAGTGAAGACTCCACCATCAACGTTCAACCGGCTTCCGGAGCGGTGCGAGCGAGCTGTGCTCTAGGTGCATGAAGGAAGGATCGATGTGCCATGGCAGCATTGCGACTGCCGTGCGAGCCATCCTACTGGCTTACACCTTCCGAATGACGGCTTCTGGCAGCCACGCCGAGACCTGAACATGAACCTTCTTCTGTGACCCGACATCTCTTTGAGAATGTGACTTCCACGACAATCGGATGAGTTGTTAGTTTGCTTTTAATGCGTGCTGGTGGTCGAGACCATGGATGGGGATGCATTGCGGAACGATGAGATTACCCCCGCGGTATGTCAGCAGCGACGGTGGTTGTGCTTCATTGCTGACGGCCTGGCGGTAGGGAAGCACACCCAGCGATGTCGATTCGGCGTACGAAGGCGACGTGTATGTTGTGTGACCAAGGCTGTCCGACATATTGCTGATGATCTCGAACAGCGCAAGCGAGACCACATCCATAACGTCCTCAATAGCGGCTCACAGATTCGAGAACGGAAGGAGATATGCCGGCTACAAAGACGGCGAGTACTGGGCTCCCAACGACGATGACCAGAATGACCAGCTGGACATCGCCCACCATATCTGGAACTTGATGTTCGACGGCAAGCTTTACCAAGCACCAATCGATAAAGACACCTGCCACGAAGTGCTCGACCTTGGTACAGGAACAGGAATCTGGGCCATCGACTTCGCCGACGAACACCCCTCAGCAAACGTAACAGGCACAGACCTAACGCCCATCCAACCTAACTGGATCCCGCCAAACTGCAACTTCCAAATCGACGACTGCACGCAACCCTGGACATTCCCCGAAAACCACTTCGACTTCATCCATATCCGCTGCCTCTACGGCTCGATAGCCTCCTGGCCCGAGCTCTACGACCGCATCCTCCGCCACCTCAAACCCGGCGGCTGGTTCGAGCAAGTCGAGTACAGCGTCGACTGGCGCACCGACGACGACAGTATTCCTCCCGGCCACATCTTCCGAGATGCTTCTGCGAATTACATTGCTGCTGGGGAGAAGATGGGGAGGACGTTTCGGATCTGGGAAATGCAGAAGGAACTTATTGACAAAGCGGGTTTTGTGAATACTTATGAGAGTCGGTTCAAGATGCCTCTGGGTCCTTGGGCGGCGGATCGGAAGTTGAGGGAGATTGGACGGTGGCATTTGTTGGAGGCGTATCAGGGGATTGAAGGGTGGACGATGGCGTTGTATACGAGGATTTTGGGGTGGTCGTATGAGGAGGTGCAGGTGTTTTTGGCTAAAGTTCGAGACGGTGAGTTGTGGTATATTTCGAGGAGTGCGAGTCGCTTGCTGATTGAGTTCCAGGTTTCAAGAATCGGAAGATCCACTCCTATACTAGCGGGAGTATCGTCTACGGCCAGAAGCCATTGGAACCAGCGACAGCTTCGTAATAGTCCAGATGATGATGTGCGAGTATGTTGATAGAAAGCGAGTCAAGCGGACCCAGAAGTCGTTGATGAATTATATCGTTCCGAGCAAGCCTACAAATCAGTCTAGTGAACAATCGCCCTCAACCCAACCGACCCCTTCCTGGGCTGCGGATTAAAGAAGTCATGCGCAACATCAATATCCTCCCGCTTCGTCTTGTACAACTCGAAATCGAACCTACTAAACACCGCCGCAAGCGTGAAATAAATCTCCGCACTCGCGAGCTCCTTTCCAAGACAAGCCCTCGTCCCTTTACTGAAATTGACCAAATAATTCGAGAGTTTCTCCCTCGCGCCGGGAGCCATCCAGCGCTCTGGTTTGAAAGCTTTGGGCTCCGGGAAGAGATCTTCGTTCTCGTGCATGAAGATCGAGGTCATGCTCATGGGTGTTCCGGCGGGGATGATGGTGTCTTTGTAGGTCAGTGCTTCGTCGGGGGAGACGCGTTGAAGGCGGTGGGTTGGGCCGTAGGAGATTCGGTAGCCTTCGAGGACGATGGCGGTTAGGTAGGGGATTTGCTCGAGTCGTTGGAGGGTGGGGAGGATGCCGTCTGGCATGGCGGATTTGAGTTCTGATTGAAGGCGCTCGAAGATGGGGCGGTTGGCGATGATGTGGTAGGCGGTTGTGTTGAGGTAATGCGTGGTGGTGACTTGGCCTGCTGCTACTACGGACTGGGCTTCGTCGACGAGATGGCCGACTGTCTGCTCCTCAGGCGGCAGCACACCAGGCTGGAGTAGGGCCGTGAAGATGGTCGGATGATCGGAAACCTTGTGGTCGATTGCCTTGCCGCTCATATGCTGCGTGACTTGCTTGGCCATGTCCTGAGTCAAGCGTCAGGGTTTTGCTTTATCAAAATCGCGCAATCTGAGATGAAACACTAACCATCTGAAATCTTATCAGCCGCATTATATGCGGATTCATGCGCTCCACAATCCACAACGGTGTCATTCGCATCAACTCGAGAATCCAAGGCATCTGTTTGTTGAGATGACTCTGCTCCGAGACGGAGTCGACCGAATCGGGCCAGATTGGAGCGAAATCCGGCTCATCGAGACATTTGTAACTCGTGCCGAACGTATAGTCCGTCACGATATCCATGGTAACGGCCGCAAAGGCATGACGCAGATTGACTGGCTCTTTGGTTTCGCGAAACCCTTCCAATCGCGAGCAGAGGCGCTCAACGACATCCTTGATCATAGGCTCGAGTTTTTGGACGGAGGCTCTCGAAAAGAATGGGTTCAATGGGGCTCGTCGTCGGCGGTGGAGTTCATGCGGGACCGCACCAAAGAAGGAAGATGAGTTGCCAAACATGCCAGCTGACCAGGCCCATTTCTCGCGGCGTTTGCTTGGGCCGGTATAGATCTCATTGTAATAGTCCGGATCGTTGATGTGTACCTCGTACGGATTTATTCGTACTATTGGGCCGTACTTCTCGTGTATCTCCCCGATCCTCCAAGTGTACCGTCCTTGTTTGACGACATCGTAGTAGAACTCGTACCAAAGGGTAAGCGCCGCGAGTTTGGGGCCTGGGATCTTAGCAATTGGACTGAGATAGAGTCGATATATCGCAAGCCCGAGCAGGTAGATGAACCAGGCTCCGAAAGCTATGCTGGCGGCCGTCTTCCAGTTCGCGGTCAGATATTCGAAGCCAGCCATGGCAGAAGAGCGGGCAAAGCAAGTCCAGCAAGGCTGCGACGAGGCCATTCTGTCTACTTAAGAGCCGGAAGCTTTGTACGCTAGATGGTGAACGACTGCAGACAAGACATGTGGGAGTAGATGTCGGCCGTCTCGCCTCGCCACGCAGAGCGGGCCGTATAAGGTGCTCGGAAGCTCACCGTCCAGTCAAGCACGAATGGTTTGCATTAGTCCTCCGTGGTTGCAGTACGCTATGCGTACCGAGCGCGTGTGAGGGCTGCGGCCAGAGGCAGTCTCGGGACCGACGAGGGAATTGTGACTGTTTGAAAAGGCCCCGCGAAAATTCGAGACGTCGACAATGGCATGGCTATGATTGCGAGAACTGGTGAGAGCCAAAGGATGAGGGTCCTGCACCAGACACGGACGAACAACCTATCCGGCATCCTTGCAGGAAATCTGCTACCATGTCTAGCGTGCCGCGAGGCCGAGCGCTCGCATATCGCTGTCATGTCGATTCTGACCGCTCCCACTGGCGGGCTGGACGATGTCGACGCGATTGACGCGAAGTTGATGAAGGTTGCACAAGGCAAGAGGAGTGGTGAAGTCGAAGTCAACCCATGCCGATGCTGTGCGACTTTTTCGCTGAGATGGTCCGTGCGAGCGCTCCGACCTGGGTGTTTTGGAGATGTTGCCGAGCTTCAAACTTGCTTCCTTTCTCCATCGACAACACGCCGCGAGCATCAGTCGTCATCGATTTGGAGCCGATAAGTTCTAGCGGATATCCCAACGAATTGCTCGCCCGAGGCTGAAGCGTTTCTATTTCTCAATCAACGCTGTATCACGGCTCGAGGTTTTGCCTACCACAATCGAACCCTACCATTAGCACTCACAGTGACGGAGGAGACAAGCAAGTCGGGAAAGCGACTATACAAGACCGCCAGCTAATCTCGAGTATCAAGAGTATTTTGATGCAGCGGCTGCTATGCATGATTTTTGTGGCAAGAAGCCGAAGACGTCAAAACCACCACTCGAAAGCTGCCCCAAGCCCCAGCAGTCTCATAATGGCTTTCACAATTGATCTGCCACTTCCCAATTCCGCGCCGGCAGCAGAAGCAGCGGGCGAATTTCCTGATACATCGCTTGATGCACGTCCGTCTGAAGGGTCCGAACAGAACAGTTGATAATAGGCCCCTTCATGGCCCTCAAGAAGACAAGCGGAAAATCGACGGAGTATCAAATCGACTGGATTGTCAAAATTCTCTGGCAAATCCACGTTGCACCAAGGATAGCAGTCTTGTCGGAAATGCACGTTAGACGAGCTATCGTTGTCTGCTCGCGAGCAACATGTCGCCATTCTTTCGGCCCTTGGACTGGTGAGCTATTCGATCGGCCACAGGAACAAGAGAACTTACCCTCCATGAACAACGCAGTATGGTGAGGTAGTATCGATGATCGGTATGCCCCCTGATTTGCATGAGTAAAGAGGCGAGTCTCCTGTTGCATTCTCATTTGTGGGTTGCGATCCCACGAGTGTCGACTGCATGGTGCTTGCAGAGGGAGTGTTCAAGAGCTATTCATCGAATGGTCGCGGGCACAAACCGTTTTACAAAATCCAGCACGCGTTATTGGCATTGCATCACGATACAGACGGCACCGCCGACTGCTCAAAACTTCAACTTGTTGGCCGCATCGATATGGTTTGGCCCCTGCATGGCTGTGACCCATCAGGCTGCCCTCGGACTGTTTCTCCGCGGGTGGACGCTAGTCGACTCACTCCACGTGCTGCTCGTTGTGCCATGGATGAAGTTCTCAAGACAAGCGCAGAAGCCAAACATCACTTCACATTCCTTCGCGGAAGTCTCCCGCGACAGTATCGGATTTCAGCGAGATCAAATGTCAGTTGTGGCACCACGGGGGAACACCACGCCAGCGATCTTCTTGATCCTGCGGTGATGGAAATTGATGCGTTGAATCGAGAGAAGACCGTATTATTGGAGTGTAGAGGCTCAATGGAAGACTGTTAATGTCGCTGTTCATGGAGCGATGTAACAACGGGATGTTGCTCTCTGCCAAGACAGCGATATGCAAACTACTGACTAACGATACCAAGACTATAGTGCTTTCCATGGTGCAGAGTTGGCTCTTGTTGGTCCATGACGCTCCGCGGATGAATGTTTCCAAAGCAAAGGTTGTTGTCTAACTGGCTCTTTGATCTAGTGGGCCTGCCAAAGCTGCATGCCAAGCAAGTGTAGCACCCGGACAAGCTAAAGAAGTAGCTAAGAAGCCTTTGTAGGTCTAATGCTTCGAATGCTAGCGCTGCGGTCGAGAAACGACGCATCAGCGTCAGCAGTGCCAAGACCTTAGCCTTCCGGATAGCGTTGCTGTCACATGCTTCCCACATGGTAATGATGGAACGACTACATCTCCCGCACATTGACAGCGATCTTGACGAGATGCAGTTAGATGGAGCGGCACACGTGTGTTCAGCAAGTACAGACGCAGCTCCCGGACATTGTTGTTCATTTTCTTCCCCTCTTCTCCACTGCTGTCCCGCAATTGCATGTGCTGGACGCAGAAAGGAGAGCGATGGGACTGTCCTTCCGCTAAGAAGCACTCGAGTTTGCCACCTTAGCCGCACACAAGCAAGATCATAACCCGACCGATCGGGTATTGCTCTTTTTTCCTGTAGAAGGAGCGGATGCATTGAACCAGAGGAACGCTAAGGACATAAGGTCAGGAAGGGCTTCTTGATCAACCTTTGGACTCCGGTGGTCTACATGCTCTAGTGTCGGTGATACCGATGAAGTGAATGAATCCACGATGAGCTGTACGCTGCGTCGACGAACCTAACCACAAGAGCGACTTCGACTGCGTCACTTGGATGCCGACTCTGCTGTATGGCCGCATCGAAACTCTTCCGTTGAGGCACCGCGCGAAGCACTGGAGCGCCAGAATCATCATGCGATCGAGCTGTATCCTCGAAGCCGTCTTGGGTCTCATCAATCTGCATTAGTCCTATAGATCGATGGAACGCGGAGACACTGGTTCCGTCGATTGATCGGGGAGAGCGAGACTCACATGGCACGGTTTATGGTCCTTACTGGAGTGATGATGCTCAGCAAGCGATGAAGCGATGATGCTCAACAAGCGATGCCCGCGTGCCTCACGTCAAGGACTTCAAACCAAACTTCGGAGTGGCCGAGGAACGATGGCCCGCGAGGGGCATAAATAGATGTCAAGAACCATCAAGAAGTGTGTTCTCTCAACCAGACAATTGCCAGCTCGTCAACGCTCAGCCTCAAAGCAGCAATCACTTCACATCAAGTTCGTCGACCCGGGTCTGCCTACACCATGGGTTTCCAACGCCTCGCCTATGTCCTGAGCGCTGCTCTACTACTTCACTCAAGCACAGCTTTGGTCACGCCCCGAGACGCTGACAGGCTCCTGAGCGCTTGCACAACACAGGGCTGTACGGATTGTCAGCACGGAGCCAGTGCTCAAAACGGCTACCCAGAATGCAACATATACAACAGTGCCGACCTCGGACAAGACTATGCAGGTAAAAACGGGATGGGCTACGACGTCTGGTGGAACAGTCATGACGCCGGTGATACCTGCAAGATCATCGTTCGGACTCCTGCTTCCACAGATCTCCCGAGTTGTGGGTACTACGAGCGTGGATGGAACCAGGCAGGATGCTACTATACGGCTCTCCAAGACACGTTCATGCTTCAATTTTGCTGTGGCTCCGAGGACTGTGAATCTGCCGCCCCAGCATCAAGCATGGCCGAGGCCCGGACGCAAAGTGCGAATGGGAACGCATCCGTCGTCTCTCTTAAGATCGACAACCTGGTTGGAGAGTTCGGCAAGCGTTCCATCGAGGGTCTTGGAGAATTCTCCTGGAAGCGCTCTGATCGTACCGTTGCTAAGGGGGCTCTGGGGAAGCGCCAGAACTCGAAGTGCACCTTCAATCCTACGTCCGGCAGGACCACTGAAGGCGGCCGTCAAGTCAAGGCATCTCGTACCAAAAATTGCAACACTGCTGGTGGTTGCCCCGTCACTGTTTCTGCGACCGTCACGGAAGGCGAATCGATCAGTCCTATGCTCTCGTCCGATCTATTCGGCTTCGTTGCCGCAGCAGTTGGATACTCCTTTACCAAGTCGGAGTCGTACACGATCTCGGACACATACAATCAGCAGCAGGGAACTAGCGGGTAAGTTCTTGAATTGCTCCTTCATGTTTGACACTGTTGCTGACCCGTCTTCCGCCAGATATGTTTCGTTCATACCAACATTCAACTGCTGGGATGGAACTTTCCATAACTGTGCTGATTCAGATGGCAACAACGTTCGTAAAATTGATGAGAATCAGGTTTTCCATGCCTGTACACCAGCATTCCTTCCGGGCGGCCAGATTGATGGTACCTACAGCTTCGTCTACGTGTAAGCGTATAAGAGTCGAAGCGTTTGGAATGATCGTCGTTGATCGTCGCTGAAGAAGCAGCGAGTGGAGGAGAATCGGCAGGGACGGACGGAGGCGTGGTCTCGTATTGTCTTGAAGAAACAACAGCTGGCGGATAGTTTTCTTTGCAAGTGTACGGTTTTCAGTCTTTACTGTCGAAGCAAATTCGAATCGTCTACCTCCAATTTGCGCATTCTGAGCGATGCCAGAGCCTCGTTCATTTTCAAAGAGACGCTGAGACCAGATCGGATTTCATCGACAATACACTTGCAGGGAATCTTGCGCGTATTGCCATGACTAGCCTGCGGCGAGGTCGAGCGGTCGCTGTCGTGTGCAATCCGACCGCTTCCACTGGCCAGCCGGATCGCGTCGAATCGACGCTGTCTGCGTGAAGGGAGAGAAGTGGACAGTAGATGGAGTGAGGTGAGGTGAGGTGAAGTTGCTGTGCCGCCGGCCCTCGGAACGGACGCCGTTCGCCGTTGCAACTTGAACAGCCGCGAAAGGGGCCACCGACGACCTCATCTCTCCAACATCGAACACCAACACACCACGACGCGAACCCGCGATCTCAGACGCGACATCATTAAGCGCCAAATACAAGGAAGCACTGTCTTATGCCCACTCTCCAACTCAAGTCCCGCGTGCATGACAAAGTGAAAAAGTACGAATCAAGATGCTCCCAGCCGTTGCGAGGTGCATATTATAATTAGGCGGACGCTTTGATGCCAGAATCAAAGACACGGGAGAGCGACACATGTGTCAGGCCTCTTCGGCCTAATCATTGTGCGAATCCATCAACCGTCTTAACGGCGACGGAGATGGATGCGCGCGGTTGTATAAGACATCGTCGCGGCGCTGGGAGGAGACGGTTGGTTCACGTTTCTTCACACTACGAGTCTACTATCATCACAAGATATTGCTACTTTCATTCTCTATTTTCGGTTAGGATATATACATTGCCAATGTAAGCCTCCAAAGACCCAACACAACACTTTCACCATGCACTAACAACGACCCCAGCCACGGCGTCCACTCGCTCACCACCAACACAACAATGCAATTCCTCACCCCAATCCTCCTCGCCCTCGCGGCCTCCACCACCGCCTTCCCACTCCTCGGCCTCGGCGGCGGCCCAGCCTGCTCCCACCCAGCCACCGAATCCACCTCGACCACCAGCGACAGTGACAGCGGCAACAGCACCGCCGTGTACGTGCGTGAGGCAGAGGCCGGACAGGCGTGTCCTGCCTGGAAGCGCTGGGCTTTTGTTGGCGGGTGTAAGCCTGTGGGGATGGAGAGCAGGTCGCCTAAGATTTGTGCTGCTTGGAAGAACTAGAAAGAGAAATAGGCAGGACGAAAGAGGCGCACGATGGGCACAGTATGAGGAGCGCGCTCATGTGCGGCTCTTGAAAGAGGCACAGAACGTGGCCTGTCTGACCAAGAGGTGGAGTGTGAGGCAAAAGGCCTGGAAATTGAGGACCACCTCGTCATCACGAGAACGAATTTTTCTTACATCACTTGTGTTGGTTGTTTGTTAGAGGATACTGCCACATCATAGGGCACAAAAGACACTCCTTTCAGATCCCCTCAATGCCTCAGAGAGTCATCATGGCGAAGCTATCATCCGGTGAGCAGTAGAAGAATGGAAGCCACGAACCCGGTGTGCTCCTCACGATGACATTCGGTGTTAGGGTATGGCTCACTCCATCCCAACCCGTGGTAACTTCTCACTGCCTCATCAGGAGGAGCAGTACCAGTCATAGCAAGTGCACATCACAATGAGAACATGACAGTCAAGATTCGAGTAACGAAAAAGCCTCAGGCATACCCCTGTGGGCGGCCGGGTGAACATGTGATGCGAGCAGGGGTCACTCGTGCACTCGATGGGTAGTGCACTCCAAAGTCCGCACTTGAACGTTGCGACTCGAGACGACAGGCAGTCGCAATGTACAAGTAATGCAGTATGATACCCATCTATCCATACAAAACGCTCCGAGATGCTGTGCAAATAGGTCATCACTCATCAAGCCATTCCATATCGTCAGATGCCGCCATATATCCCGTCCGAAATCGCTCAAATATGCAACGCATCATGCTCATCAGGTCATAAACATCATGTCATCCATCAGCGAGACCTCCCCCTCCACGTCGTTGCCTGCCGCTGACTACTAAACCACTGATTCGTAAGCACAGCTTTCAGATCCTTCTTTTTCTCCTGTTGCTGCTCGTCGTTACCATTGTTATTATTCCGTTCGGACTTCTTGGGATCTTTCTTGAACTTGGCCCGGTACTTCCTGTATCGCCGCTGGAGGAAGCCGTTCTTATGTGGGTGCGTGAGATCGACAACCGCGAGGGACAGCAGAGTAATCGGGATGCCAATAGCGAAGAAGAGCCAGATAGTCGTGGTAGCCTTGGGGAAGTCGGGAGACACGCTCAAAAAGCTCGAAGTGAAATTCAGCGGGATGAAAATCGTGGCCAGGAAAGTCAAACGTGCGAGGTTCTTGTTCTGTTTGACAGCTCGTCGGCTCTCTTCGATGTTGATGCTGTTCGTCGCCATGGTTTCGATGCTCTTGAGTCGGACTTGGATCTCGTCGATCTGGCGTTTGACGTTTCGGAAATCGACCCAGAGGTCCGAGATGCCGGCGTCGTCTTTCTTGGGCATGTAGAAGTGTGCTGCTGTGGGATCTGATTCGGAGGCCATGTTGCTGGCACCCAGGGCGTGGAGAGGTGCTCGGACTTCGGGTGGGTACAGTCGTGCGATGGCTTCTCCGATCATCGTCTGGTAGTAGCCCACGTTGCGCCGCCATGGGGAAAGCTTCTTAAGGAGTGCATCGATGTCGCTTGGTGTCTCGCCCCAATGTGGTTTCTCGAACTCCCATTCGATCTTGCCGAGCTGTGCTACCATGTACTTGAGTGTCGTCAGCCATTCCGCCAGGATGAGTTTGTACACCGGGAGTGCAATGCACCGAGGGTCCTTGTTGACTAGGTCCAGGTCGTCAGGGGTAAGTCTTCCACACCAGTACTTGACATCCTGGAAGAGATTTTTGCGCAGAGGTGCTTCGACCGGCTTGGTTTTGTCCTTGAGGTACGATTCCATGGAGGGTGTTTGGTCAAATGGTTGATAGCCACCCCACAACGCATGGCCGTGCTTGACAGTCGGGTCGACGAGAAGGATGGCTACTTGAACGTTAGCAAGGAGCTTATTGGCTGTGTACGAAAAGACTGACCGGTTATGGGATCGCCCTCTTTCCGTGGCTTGATCCAGAGAGAGCTCTTGGAGCGCGAGAGGACAACGCTCGCACCCGGGCGATCCAGCAAGCCATCTTGCAATCGCTTCCGGCTACGATCACTGTCTAGACGACGAAGAACATTGAAGTGCCCACTATCAATCTCGGCAGCGTGAAATTCATCCTCGGTTTTGAAGTAGCGGCCACGCAAATACTGCAGACAGAAATGAGCTCGTTTCCGAGCATCCAGATCGAGGCTCGGAAGTTCGACCCAAGGATCTCGTGTGTTGTGAAAGAGGTAGTCGCCAATGTGATTGAGGAAGAACAAGGGGTCCACATCGTATTGGCATCCCAGCATGTCCACCAGATCACGGCTGAGGTCTTCTGCCACAATCAGCCGGATCTGGGCATGATCCTTAGTCTGCTTAGTGGCTACGAGATGCTCCTTGAGTGCTGGAGTGTGGTCAAAGTCACGCAAACTCGCCACTTGGTTCGTGTAGTCGATGACACAGACGTTGGTACGTTTGCTGCGGTCCTCGCGTTCAAGTTGGTAGTGCCTAAGATACTTCCATTTTGGCGGCGCCGCGCCGACTTCCATCCAGTGACCCAGATACGCCAAGTGTGGCAGAGTCTTGGAGAGATGTTTGATGTACTGGAGATATGGGCCGGGTCTGTGTTTTGCCACTGTCAGCTAAATTCCGCGGAGAGAATTACTGGACATACTCGTTTATCTTCCATTCGTGATCCAGCTTGATTCCCTCGTACGCGTCGCCAATGCAATACTGGTCGCCAGCCGCGTCGGTATGGGGAATGATGAGGTGTTCTTTGCCGTCCCATGGCTTCCACGCTTCGTACTGATGAGCCTTGAGCTCCTTGATTTCGTCTTGCAAAGTTCTGAGGCCCTTTGCCGCGGCGTGGTCGATTCCTGCTGACGCCGACTCGGGATCTTTCTCATCGGGAGGCGAGGCATTGTCCTTTGACTGAGACTGACCCATGGTGGAGAACAGCTCGGGTGAGGATTTGACGAGGTGGTTAGCGCTGGTACAACTGCCAGCCAGGCATAAGACGAGGTTCTTTGGACGTTAGGGAATGCTCGTCATGGGAATCGTTGAGTGAGGCATTGCTGAAATAAAAGGGCCTGGGATATGTGGGGAGTATAAAATGTACATGAGAGAAATCGAGCCCTCACCGGTGGCCATGCTGAGGTTGTTCTACTGCAGACGCACGGGCGGGCGATGGCCTGAGGAGCTTCACGCTTGTGGCTCCAGCGCCCACTGGCGGCCTTTGCGCTGCGCCGCGCCGGCAGCGACGTTGGGCAAGTTTGGGGGCGGAATTCGAAGAGTACATAGAGAGAGCAACTCCCATCTCGAGCCGCCCATCCAGCCGCCGTATCGAATGTCGCGCGCAGGCATCTCCGGCATTGAGTCTGTCGCACCAAAGTTTGTCCTGCCCGCCTGGAGCTCCGGGGCAGGCGTTTAGAGGCGTGTGAGAGGCCGCCCAGCGTTTGGGTCATGCAGGCGGTGCAGCAAGCTCTTTGGTGCTCACGAGCGACATGCAGGCGATGCACTAGAGCAATCATGGCTGGGGCTGAGCACCGCTCCATGGCCGCAGTCCACGCTGGCAGCCTGAGTGACTCTTTCATACCACATTCGCAAGTGATAGAAAGAGTCGCATGTCGCGGTGCAAACAATGAAACAACACTCCAGCAATCATCTGCACTTGTGACGGTTCCGGAGAGCGGGGTATAAAACCTTTGTCGCCAACTTCACCCCATGCAGCTCTTGAACAACCACCAACTTCCCGTCTCCAGAATCTCACTCCTCGCCGGACATCTCAACAGAGCCGACGACACCATGACCACAGAACACAATCCAAATTCCAACGAGAGGCATGAGCCCGACCTCGTAAATGGCTCCACCGCGCACGACAGCGCCGATTACCGGGGTGACAACTTCAGGGCCTGGGAGGCCATGGCCGACGACTGGGAGACCTTTCAAAGCCATGAGGGCGACGGCAATGATATGTTCCGACAGTGTCTTCTCCCTGCCGTGCGCGAGCTTTCTGGTCTTACCGATAATGGCGACCAAAAGATTCGTGGGGTTCCCACGCTGAAGCCTGGTGATCGCGTGCTCGATTTGGGCGCCGGCAGCGGTATTCTCGCAAGAATGTTCGCAAAGGAAGGCGTGCACGTGACTGGTCTGGACTTTTCGAGAGAAATGCTCAGACAAGGCCAGGAGCGCGCCAAAAAGGACAACCTTAAAGGCAACATCGAGTACGACTACATTGACCTGTTGAATCTTCAATTGATGAAGGACTTCATGAATGGCAAAGAGTGCGTTCACCAGCCTCAAAGATTACGTTCTAGCTAACATGCCTCAGACCATTTGATGTCATTACTATCAGCACCACAATCAAGTCTCTACCTGATATTGAACCCCTCGCCGCAGCCCTACCACTGATGCTCAAGCCCGGAGGATGGTGAGAATCTAGCACGCCCAAATTCACCTCATCTACTGACTGCGGCAGCGTTGTAATTGTCGATCTGCATCCAGCTTTCTCAAAGCCGGCTGGCCATCGCGGCATGGAAGTCAGAGAAGACCCAAAGACCGGCAAACAGCTGCTCGAGACCT
Organism: Zasmidium citrigriseum; assembly: GCA_002786025.1. Taxonomy (NCBI): domain Eukaryota; kingdom Fungi; phylum Ascomycota; class Dothideomycetes; order Mycosphaerellales; family Mycosphaerellaceae; genus Zasmidium; species Zasmidium citrigriseum. Next base: position 333,734 of record NHNW01000034.1, on the reverse strand, counting down.
ACATCAAAGTGCCCAGATATCTCGATATACCTGCGGTGAGGAGCGAAGCTGTTCGGGGACAGAAAGATCCATTGGTAAGGCTGCACTCCGTATGTTCAATGCACCGCAGAACTGATCACCATATAGTGGGTATTTCACCGGCCATTCTGGTCATTAATGGAGCCCTTCTTTCGGAACGGCCTTACATGTGATGCTATGCGAGAGCCAGCTTTTCAGGGTGATCCAAGACCATCCCAAGCCCAAAACTACCACAACTTCCAGCAAACGCCAATGCTTCTGGCGTTTCGGTTACGACATGCCTTTCGGCCATCATGAATCGGAAGCAGGACCTCTGATGATGACATGGCGTACGACGGTGTTTGGGCGGCGAGAGAGGCAACGAGATACCCATTTCTGTGCTAATAGAAACGACATGCTTTCTCCCGGCGGACTACCACAATCAAGCTGCTCCTCAATACTACTGCGGCGAACTGGCGGAACGACAGACTCGAGCGTGCAAACGGCAATGACTACGATGACTTATGCGAACTATGCAGACTTGACTGATGACCAGCTTCTATTATGCGAGGGATTGAAGAAGCGACGTCTTCAATCCGGCTTCTTTCGAGCGATGCAGATAGCTTCCCTGTGCTACGACCCTCCGATGAGGTGCGGTACCATAGACGACTTGGAGCACATTGCAAAGGGAGAGCTGACGAAGCTGAAAGTGTACTACATTTGCAACCGCAGCGCTCGATCTCCTTTCGCTCATCGTAGGCGTGATTATTGCCAGATCAGTGAAGGCTTTGTCGTTAACACACGCATCGACGTTTCGTCACAGGTCTGAACGCAGATTGAACTTTTGACCAACTGACGGACATTGAGATCTCGCAATTATTGCCATCTGTCAAACATCCAACGATACACGCGCTTCCGCCGACAGACACTTCGAAAAACCGCACGACAACCCACCCGACAGCGGTCTATACCCGCGAACACAATCCCGAACTCATCCACCACCACGGCGACATAGCCGAACTCGCATCGCAAACAACCAACAAAAACCACCACCGGCACTTTATGACGCAACTCTCATCCCGTGACCCGCGCATTGAAACCCTTCCACAGGAAGCCGTCGGGCCGAACGTCAGGAAGGCTGACGGTTACTCAGCGCGAAGCACACCCTATGTCGGGGGGAGGATCGGGCCCTGCGTTGAAGATGACCGCTAGGGCCGCAGTATGCGACTTGAGGGCTGTGCTTTTGGGGAGGTGTTACGACTACGCGGGTGGAGGTTCTGCATTTGGTACGACGGGATACGAATACTGCCTGGCGATTGAGATATAAAGATCTTTACGGCCGATGCGAGGTGAGGCATTGAAAAGGTCCATACAACACACAGCACACAATACAGTCAGACCAGGTCTTCGATCAGAGCGTCAGAGACAAGAGCAACACTACTAGAAGCAAACGCTACACCACAATACAACACATACCTCAATGGACGTCTCCGACAAATTCATCCTCTCATGTCGACAACACGCCGACCGCCACATGAACCACCAATGCAGCAACGACGATGCCTGCCAACCTAAGACTCTCGAGCTTCAGCGGTGTGAACATAGAACTTTCGCCAAGGACGACATCTCGAGAAAGGAGTCTGCTACTTCGACAAATTCAGAGGAGTCAAGGGAGAGTGAAAGTGGAGGAAAGATGGAAGCGGTGCTGGAGAAGTTGCATTTGCCGAGACGGGGGAGTGGGAAGAAGTAGAATGCCGTGGAGAATGATGGGATCTTAAAGCGATGGCAAGGCGTCTGGAGTGAGAAATTGATTTGACGGAAAGCTGGCTGTTCAAAGGATGCTGGAGAGACGTCCCCACAGGGAAGGAGTTGAGGAAGGCATTGGGTGAGCAGTTGTGGTGTCGAGGACTTTGTACTTTGAATGGAGGTAAATCCCATCAGCCCTGTGTTCGTCGAAGCTCTTTCAGCTCTGCTCATGGATCTTGTATTTGATGAAGATAGTTCTAATCTGGATCGATGAGGCACGAAGGATTGAGCCGTTAACGCCAGCCGGTAGCTGCAGCTGTTCTTCCCACGTGCTCGACCTCGAGCTGCTGCACCTCAAGTTGCCATCTTCACCTGTCTTTGAGGACCATGACTGCTATCCTCGATGGGATCTCCTTGCGAACATGGACGACCGAGCGCTGAAAGTAGCTGCTAGACCTCTTCAGCTTCTCGACCTCACGGAGATAGACATCGATTCACAATCTCCAACCGTCCTCGAGATCCACAATGCCCCTCCAAGTCGTCGACGTCCAACTGAGCGACATCCCAAGACTCATAGAAATCGAGTTCAAGGCGTATGAGCTCTCACCAGCTGCCCAGACTCTTCGGGGCAGGGACTGGGCCCATTGGAGACGAGCCTATGACCGGTACTGTTGCATGCTCAAGAACGCAGATGCAAAGGTATCCTTCCGCAAAGTTATCGACACCGATCTCCCCAGTTCGCCGCCTATCATCCCCCCTCAATGGATGGATCAGGGGCTCAGCCAGCCTGATTCGCGGGGAGAAACGATCGGCTTCATACGATGGGAGACCTATTCCCAGGGGATTAATGAGAGCCATGAGCTGGCCAAGCGCTTTGACGACTATCGATGGGAGAGTCCATCTCGGATGATGGAGGCCGTGGTGCGGCAGTATTGGGAGCTTCACGAGCTCAATCGGCGGGTTATAATGGGTAACCGGCCTCATATCTGTAAGCGTTCTCTATCCGAGCGTCTGGCTTCGCTCTCTCCGAGAACCGAGCAACTGACCACGGCAAGATCTCTGCCTTATAGCAATCCACCCAGACCACCAACGACGGGGAGCAGGAACCAAGCTGATGGAAGCCTTCGCAGTCAATTCGGATCAAGGTCTGGCAGCCTACTGCGAGGCCTCCCTGGAAGGCCGCGCCCTGTATCATAGATTCGGTTTCGAGGAAAGAAAACGCGTCCAGTTCCCCGTTTCTGCACTGGGTGGCCAAGGTACTCGCGATTGCTATTGCATGGTGAAAGAAAGCACCGCCCAGGGAGAGAAAGGGCAGGGTGAGAGCATTTACCCACCTGAAGCACCCTCTCGCCATGCAGCCACCAGCCGCACCAATGGCTCGATCAAAGATGATACTGGGGAGAAGTGAAGGCAAGAGCGTCCCCATTCCCAGTATCGGCGGCCCTGTGACCAACAGCAGCCTCAATAGCTTCATCCACGATGCTTTCGGCGAGAACACGGCGAGAGCATCCCAATACCCAGCACGCTCTCTTGGCGTATCCGACAGCAGCTTCAATGGCTCGGCCAACGATGGTTTGGGCGAGAGAGCATCCCCATCATGACCATCTCTTCTCCATGCAACCAGCCGCCGCTTTAATGGCTCGGCCAACAACAGTTCCAGCGAGAACAGGCTTCCCGATAGCATCACTGCATCCCAAGCCATCGAACATTAGCACTAACCCTCTCACCCTCCAACATCTCACTCAAAACCTTTCCCGTCCCCAATCCCAAACTAATTCCCCAAGGTCCATGGCCAGCGCACAAAAAGACTCCTCCTTCCGGGGACGGTAGCGTGCTGATTCCGCTTCCCTCTCCGCGTACAGCAGCATTCAAATCCTTGTCCTCAATTTTGGTAATGATAGGCACGCCTCCGCTCGTGACAGGTCGGAAACAGAGGCCTTCTCTGATTATTTCGAGGTCACTGACGTCCGTGCCGTCCTTGCCTAGCATTCTCTGGCTGATGGCTGTGAGTTCTTTGATTGCATCGGGGTCGATCACGGCTTCTTCGGGTTTGTTCGGGAGGGGAATTGTCGAGCTGTTTAGGCCCGCGATGTAAATCTCCTCACCCACGCGGGAGAAAATTTCCGGACTGAATGAACTCCCTTGCAGGGTCGTGAAGACCGCGTGGCATCCTTTCGCTTCTTGTTCGTGAGTCTTGGTCCAGCGGGGTGAACGGACGACCAGGCTGTGGCCCGCCAGAGGTGTTACAGGGATGGACAGGGCCGAGTGAGGGAAAAGCGCATCGAAGACAGAAGGCGTCCAAGCGCCTGCGGTGAGAAGGAGTCTCGTGCATGGGATTTTGAATTCAGAACCGTTCGAGTGCTGGACACGGAGGCCGGAGAGGTTGTTGTTCGTATCTCGCGCTACTCGTATCGCTCGAGCGGGCTGGTGAAGTCGTATGCCCTTCAGAAGCGCTTGTTTGAGGAGGAATTGACACAGCCGAAGGGGATCCACTTGTGCTACGCCTCCAGGTTCACTCAGCGTCTCAACAGCGTCGCCTTGCCGTTTCCTGAGCCAGCTAGGTGCGCTTCCTTCACTTGAATATTCATGAAACCCGGCAGCTTGTGCTCGACTTCCTCCTTCTGCTAACCAATCCCCTCCCGCTTGATCCTCACCTCCACCGCCATTGACGAGACTTGTGCCTGTGCTCTTGCTATATCCCCAATTCTCATATCCATCAAACTCCTCGGCCAACTCTTGGTGCAGACGAAAGCTCAATCTCCCAAGACTAGCTGTCGGATGTGGAAACCAATCCTCGGCCACGAACCCGCCGCTCTTCCCAGACGCTGATGAGAAAAATACATCGCTCGATTCGATCAAATGGATGGTATCGGGACGTGTATTTCCGGAGCGAGAGAGGTAGTAAGCGGTGGCACAGCCAATGATGCCGGCACCGATGATGACGGTGCTACATCGTTCATTCGAATCACTGGTACCGTTCGAGAAGTTTGTGAAGGCTCGTGAGAGATCGTCGGCGGTACTGCTTTGAACCAAGTCTTCTGTCGCTGAGGTGTCTCGTCCCATGGTGGCTATCCAGTCTTTCTCTTTGATCCGATAGATAAGAGGCTCAGTGAAGTAGATGAATACGTAGACCAGAGTAGTGAAAGGACATGTACGGACAAGTGGAGTCTGATGTGAAGTTTGGAAAGAAGTTCCAACCAAAACATCCAGCAGATCCTACGAGATACATACCTCAGATCCGTCCTAAGCGAGAAGAACAGCTATCGTCCTCTTGAGATGCCCGACACAGCGCGATGTATTCCCTGGTCGTACTTCGAGATTGATGGACGCGAATGCCCAAGGAGCGGGGCAGCCAAAGCCAAGGTGGGGTCAGGAACGTCGGAACACACCAAATCCTGCAGTCCTCTCGATCCTTTGCAGATTTCCAGAACACCAGCCATATCCGAACTGCGAGAGCCTTTGAAGCTCTTCAGAGAATCGAGAGCTCGCGAAAATGTCCAAGGTTGTCGTGCTGACCGGCGCTTCTCGCGGCATTGGCCTATCCATTGCCCATTACCTCCTTCAACACACAAACAAGCACAAGCTTATTGTGGTCGCTCGCAGCGAAGGCCCACTTCGCGAGCTCGAGAAGCAGTATCCGTCGCAAGTGTCCGTTCTTGCTGGTGACCTTTCGGACCTCTCCCTCGGCCAAAAGGCCGTTGACCTTGCCATTGAGCGCTGGCAGAATCTTGATGGTCTCATCTTGAACCACGGCATCCTCGACCCAGTCAAGCGACTCACAGACAGTACTGCTGAGGAGTGGAGGGCGTGCTACGATGTCAACTTCTTCTCCGCCATTGCCATCTCCAAAGCTGCCCTCCCATGGCTGCGGTTGTCCAAAGGCAAGATCATCCTCACATCTTCTGGCGCGGCGACAAATGCGTATCCGACTTGGGGAGCGTACGGATCGAGCAAGGCGGCTTTGAACCATTTGGCGATGACTCTGGCGAATGAAGAGAAGGACATCACCAGTATATCGATCAGACCGGGCGTGGTGGATACGGAGATGCAGCGGGATATTCGAGAGAAGCATGAGAGGGTCATGGACCCCACAGATGCGGCTAAGTTCGCCGAGTTGAAGAAGACGGGTGGATTGCTGAAGCCTGAGCAGCCAGGCCATGTCATGGCGAAGCTGGTGCTGGATGCGCCGAAGGAGCTGAGTGGAAAGTTCCTGACGTGGAACGCGGAGGAGTTGAAGGCATTTCAAGGATGAACAAGATTGATTGAGATGTGCTATGAACGATGAAACGAGAGGATGGACGAGAATCTGGAAGACACTGCAACAAGTTAGCCTTTGGTCCAGAAGGTCATGGAGAGCTGTTGCGAGGATGAGGTTGCAGATCAGTCGAAAGATGAAAAGCATACATTTTGATCAACAGAGGCCGAGGGCCTTCAGGTTTAGCATGGAATGTTTTGTCGCATCATGCAAAAAGTGGGTAGATAGAAGTAGAGAATAGACTTACCAAGAAGAGAGTGTTCAAGGCCGTGACGAAGCACCAGATCCTTACCTGTTGACAATCAGCAATGCTCGATTTCATGGAGCTTTCACAAAGTGAGTGATGTGTGCTGGTATCAGGTAATCGAACCAAAGTTTGATCCGTCATGAGATGTCGGTATTTGATAGTACTCTTTGTTGCTCATCAGGTTGTTGGAGGAAGGTGCTGGAAGACAGAGCTCTTGCATACCTTTTCTATCCCCAGAAGTCATGGCGCTCACATTCTGAAGCTCGAGCATCCTGCCACGATTCAAGCCGACCGCCGCTCATGTCCATCCTGGCTCCTCTGACGCCTGTTCAATTGGTGACTTGGCGAGATGCCGGCCGTACATCATGTGCGGGGCAAGTAAGAAGCCTGAAGAACACTCAAGTCAGCATATGCTCGCAAACTCGTGCGAAGGTGAAGTAGTGAGTGTGATTCTTGGATCAGCCGGTGCTTTGGCTACACGTGTCAATCACCACATTTGTGGTATGATAGGGGCGACAAACAGGTCATCATGTGAAGGGGCGGCGGGTGAAGGGGCGTGAGGACATACCTTGTGATGCGGTGTTGGTGAAGGAGAGAAGAAGTCCAGCCGCGCTTTGGAAATTGGCTTTTGGTGTGGCATTCCCGCGGCCGGCAACTTCCGCCCTGCCTGCGACTCGAGCAGCACCAGCAACGACAACACCTCGTCTTCCAACAACCTTTCTGACCTCGAAACCACCTCTGAACACCAAATCTCAGGAACACTTCTATCACAATGTCGGACAAGGAGTTCGGAGGTACGTTGTTGCTGCCAAATTTCGCTCCAAATTCCATTGACCTTTGTGCTTTGTCTAACACATACGCACAGGCAACGATGACCTCTCCCTTCCAAAAGGTACGCCGAGATACTTTTCCGTCAGACCGCCATGTCCGGATACTCGTCGACCGACCATTTTCGACCCTCGACGACCTACCTGAGCAGGGCCGCCCTGAAACACGAGGCTAACAAGTTCCCCTTAGCTACCGTGCAAAAGATCATTAACGAGGTTCTCGCGACGAATCCCACCCTTAACGATGGCAGCGGCAACAACATGACCTTTGCCAAGGATACTCGAGATGTGCTGATCGAATGCTGCGTCGAATTCATCACGATGTTGACGAGCGAGGCGAACGAGATTGCGGAGAAGGACGCGAAGAAGACGATCGCATGTGAACACATAACGAAGGCGCTAGAGGAGCTTGGCTTTGGGGAGTATGTGCCGGAGCTGTTGAGGGTGGCAGATGAGTTCAAGAGCGCGGCTGCGGTGAGTGCATCCAGACATCGTACATGGATCGTGAGCTGACAGTGCGCAGCATCGGGAGCGGAAGCAGACGAAGATCGAGCAGAGCGGTATGGGCCACGAAGAGTTACTGAGGATGCAGGAGGAGCTGTTCAAGAGCGCGGGTGACAAGTATAATGCTGCTACGTCACCTACCGATTGAACGACGGCCAGTGCGGCATCTTTTGAGAACAAGCGAGGCGTTGGGGCGGGATGTAAATGATACCCTATTGCTTTTTGGAAACGAGTGCTATCTCGAAGAAACGAAAACTTTTTGGGGCATCGGTTGGCTCTACGGTATGCTTGAGATAACCGTAGTCCTCGTATTGATCACCAGTCCCTCACAGCCCCTCCCCTCGGAGTCTGGCAGCCTGCGTCGACCTAGCCACAGAACGTGCATGCTTGCTGTGCCGAACCATCCACGATACGAAAGACGAACTTCCAACCTCAGCGTTCTCCAGAGAACGACAGGTCGTCTGTGGCATCAATGCCCCTCTCAGCTCCCAAAAGACGCCACATGGGTCCGGGGATCGCTGTATGAACAAGCGAGTTTCCGGCTGCCGTTCATGTTACACAACAGCTGCGCCTTAGCTGACGGGCAGCAATCTCTTGCAGGAGGGCGCAGCTGGCGGCATCGCCAGCTCGCCAGGTGGCATGGTTGGCGATCCGCCAACCGAGAATCTCGACTTCGCCTCTCCATGAAGAGCATCTCCCCGAGACGTGCTCGTTCAAAGTCCTCTGACACTCTACAGGCCAGCCCGGACTCAAGCACATCGTTCGAGATAGCTCAGCATGGACGACCATGCGAATCGCTGGCGGCCGCCGTTGACGGATGCTTCAAAGCAGATCAGGCTACTGCACTTCTCGCCGGACGGTGGAACAGAGCGAGACGTCCCGATCAGATGTGAGATTTCTGTCCACGACATCGATGAGGTTCAGAACCGCTATGTTGCCATCTCGTACACATGGGGCACCAAGGCTCGCCCAAGTAGTTACGTTGTGATCAACGGTTTCCCGGTCCAGGTTCGGTTCAATTGTTGGTACGCACTCTGGCAGGTACGACTGCACGCCGGAGAGGCGTGTTGGATCTGGATCGACTCGATCTGTATCGATCAAGAGTGCCATGGCGAGAAACAGTACCAGGTCGGCCAAATGGGCCGAATCTACGCACAAGCGTATTACGTGGCTGCTTGCATTGGACTACCTGGCGAAGACTTGAGGTTATACGAACGCCTCAGCAGTTTCGAGCGACTTACCTTTCTTGAAGTCTCACTTGTTGGCACGTTGTACACCTCGCTGGCTGTACGAAGTTACTTCCGTCGACTTTGGACCGTTCAAGAATGCATCCTGGCGAAGATCATCCTGATCTATTGGGGTCGAAGCATCATTCCTTGGTCGGACCTCTCAAATTGTCTACAGTCATGGATGGAGAGAAAGAGCAGCGCACATGATGCTGTGCTAGTCACTCAAGAGGCTGCCGAAACATTTGAGCCAGGCGAAACCCTCAGGGAGTTCGGGGATTTTGTCACAGACTGCTCTTCGACACGATCCCAAATCTTGACTGCCGCAGACATTGGGAATCTTCAAGAATACAAGGACTACATACATGCGACCAGACCTCACCGTGACATCGCCACAGCTATCATTCGGTATTGCAGGAGGAGTTGTCACGATCCGCGTGACAAGCTTTACGGCCTTCTACCCTTATGCTCCCCTGAAGTGCGCCAGCGCATTCCAATCAACTACGAGATGTCGCTGTCTAGAGTGCTCCTGGACTACGTTTCTGCTTTCGATCGCACCGAGCTTCATGCAAAGGCAGATACAAATTATGTACTTCGGAGCATTGTCCTTCTCACGCGGGAGTTTGCGAAGGCCTCCGCAACCTTTCTGGCTGATTTGACTTACTCGGGCGCATGGTCGACGAACTTACCTCTTTCAATTCAGGTGTATCCAAAATTGCGTGCGAGAGAAGTTTCCTGCTCGGGATGGTATGAAACCTGTGTCAATTTTCCAGCAGCGCACCGGCCACATTGGGACGCTGCAATCACATTGGGACGTTGGGAGTCCACGCAGGAGTCCGGTAGCCTCTGGTGCGAGGCTCGCGAATTCGAATACCATACAATTGACTATCATGAGCCTCTACTCTTTCATCATGTCGACAGAATCCGCATCAAGCAAGATCTCGATGGCAGAGAACATAGCAGTGGAAAGGAGAATCTCATCAGGGAGCAGTTGTCCGGAGCTGAGGGACGTCTCAATCATGAACTTTTGGGCAAGAATGTCATGCTCGTCGGCGTATGCGCACGCTATAACAAGCGGTGGAAAAACTCGGAGTCAATCCTAGCTTTCGAAGTGCCCAACGGCACTACCAAGACGGACTTCCTGGTGCCCTTCAGCTGCTCTGCATTAGATCTCGAGCAGACCCTGATGGTGATCCGGCCGAACGTTGGTAAAGGTGCGCCAGTCCATGTCGTTGGCCCTGCGAGACTTCTAGGGAGTCCTTTTGATCCTCCGACGGGACCTATCAACCTTCAGAATCTGCCTTTTGGACCATTATCCACTGCATGCTGCCGTGGCTCACACACGTTATCTCGCTTGCGTCGGCCGGTGAACGTGATGCTGAGTGTTGGGGATCTCGTTCACTCTGCGGCCTGGGGGAAGAAGAATTCAGCCCGTAACGCTCGCGTCCTCGCGGAGAGGACTATACACCACGCAACCGAAGCGCCCATCCATGAAGGATCGCCTTGAATAAATGGAGGACACTGACTGTCCCGCGACTTTATCCATTCGTTCATGGCAATGTCCCAAATGAAGATAGGCTGATGCGACTTGGTGCAGGTAATGCGTACTGATTGATTTGCTATCACGAGAATATCCATGATTACTTAAACTCTGGTTCGCTAAATGTCGATTCAAAGCCACAATCAGCATTGCGGACGAAATACCGTCTCAGTATATGAGCTACTGGCCAGGTGACTGCCCTCGTGCATTCTCTGCCATCGTTGCATCTTATCCGCTGCCGATTCAGAACAGAATAGGCCACTCGTTCAACATGGCCACCCGAGACGCGGAACGTGGCGAGAATGTGAGTCGTCCTGTACAAAACTCTGAGATGGAATATCCTACTGATTTCATACAAAGGCCGTAAGATCACAGCCTCAAACCTCGATCCCACTAGAGGCCAGATCCCGTTTCCCGAGCAGAATCGTAGACAGACCGGTAAGCCAACAAACTTGAAGCGAGAGCGTCAATAATTGCTACTGACTTCACGAACAGAGCAAAGAAGTCCGCTGGTACATCTCCTACCAATGTAAATTCGATTACAACCAGGAGGACCTCGAAGCCAACGAAGGCCCCGTGGGAGGCGAACACTCCAGCAGACGCAGAAAAGTCCGATTCTGGATGTTCCACAGGATTCCCACTTGGATTGCCTGGCCCTTGTTCGACCGCGCCGCCATTCACAACAGTTGGGAGCCATACCTGCAGTTTGGCTATAAGGACATGGAGGATGAGGTAAATGATGGGTATCCTATGGCCACGCGCGTCTATCGGACTATCTTAGCATTCTTTACCCTCCTCGCGGTGCCGGGATTCGTCCTGGCTTTCATACCGAGTATGCGCTCCGGCATATGGCAGAAGGCGTTTATTCACTACACGCTGGTCTGGCAGGCGATCCTGATCACGAAGCTTTTCGCAAGACTGTTCCACCAACGTCCAGCTTTGAGGACCCTGATTCCCGGCATGATCGTGCTGGCGGAGGTCATCGGCATTGCGCTGATTTCTCTTGTCTGGAAGTGAACAGACACAGGGCTGTCGGCGGTCGGGTAGAATACTGTGTGTTAGAACATGCTTGGTGGGCTTGACATTCCCAACACTGTGCGTTCAGAACGAGATGTATGATATCGCATTCGTTTGAACATTTACACATTGCCCAATCTCTCTTGAGATGATTTGCAGTCTTCGGCATAATCACAACATTGCTAGTTGGTTGTGAAGGGCTCGGTTCCGTTGGGAATCTCGAAGCTTATGGCTTACTTCTTTGAAGCCTGATAGATGACCTCTTATTGGCAAAGTGTTGGAAAGCACCAAGACCGCACTTTGGAAATTGGGCCATGATAGCACGGAGCCTCTGACTTCTTCCTCTTTCCCGTTCTCATCCTCCAAGACACCGCATTGCTAGAGCCGAACAATCTGCCAGACACCATGGCTTCCAAGAAGATCGAAGAGAAGGCCGACGCAAGCGTCACTGTGAGTACCTTGTTCTCGATGCTGTATGAGAAGAGTCGTCACTGACTGAGAGCAGGCCACCGAGGTGAAATCTTCCAAAGACCTCGAAGCCAACAAGGCCACAGCCACCAAGAAGCCACGCAGCTCCATCGCCGTCTATCTTGCATGGACCTTTTTGACACTCCTGGTGATCCCCGGCTACCTGATGACGTTCAAACTCGTCTGTCCATCAAGCTTTGGAACTTGGCGACCGGCCTTTCAAGTCTATACGGTAGCATGGATGTCTGTGTGCAACACCGCCATCATCACCCGCTTGACCAAGGACAAGAGCTTGTTGAGAGTCATTGCCCTGGGGGTCATCTTCGTTGGAACTTTCTTGGTGGTGGGCATTGCTGTCAGTACTGAGGAACATATTGTAACGCAGGCGGTTGTGGCTAAATGGAACGGTGCTGTCGAGCACATTCGGGGTCAGTGCCCGGCTTAGAGAGGAAGGTTCGACAATGAGGCAATAGCTCACTCTCTGCTGGGGTCTGGTTGGTACTGGAATTGGAGAGCACGGAGGAAGTCTCAAGAATGAAAGACATGTCTCGTCAGCTAGCTCTAATCAAAGATGAAATTTGAATCATTGGTCTATTCCCGTTCTTTCCATGTGAATGCCAAGCCAAGTTGTGAATCATGTAGAGCTTAAAACCACCAGCAGCGTCGCTTGATAGCCACTTGTGCTCTCCTACTTCCACCTCCTGATACCAACACACCATCCAGGGATGACAGCTTCTGCTATGGTCTTCAGAATGGGTGTGGCTAAGACAGCTGCGAAGGTACTTGAGAAACAGTCATCGATATATCTATATGGCGCTGATTCCTAACAATGACTCTGCAGAAGCATGGCGATCTCGAGGCGAACACTGTAGACTCCAGTACCAGGACAGAGCAGCCGAAGACCACGACCACCACCGACAGTCGCACCGCCGCCGATGAGACCGTACGCTGGCCCCTCAAACACTACACGGCAACGACCTGCCTCATCTGCCTCTTGTACTCCCTCCTCAGTATTGTGAGTGTTCAGGTAGCCCAAACCTGGCTCTGCCGCGACCGCTCTCCGGCTGATGTCCCGCTCGCTCTTCTCCTCTGCCCAGTAATGTGGTGGATTTTTTGGTTGTCAGAGGTTTGGAGAGGCGTGGTCAAGAATGACTCCATGAGGGTCGCCACGTTCGGACTCTTCATCATTGTCCTCGGCGCGTACTGGACGCTCGCATCGCGTTTCGACAAGCGACCTCGGTGCGGCACCTGACGGGGGTTTGGAAGATTCGGTACGGTATGGATTCAAGAGGAGGTCGTTACGGAGAAATAGGGTTGAGGTGGTGGCGGAAGACTGTCTAATCAGGAAATACTTGCATTCAACGCTGGTCGTGAACATACCCACCACACGGCATCTAAAGCCGAGAATCACATGCAACACTAAAACCAAATCCCACGGCCCGTGCGCCTCCGCTTCCCCGCCAAATTGTCCCTCTCGTTCCCTCGCATCATCCCTCTAGACAATCAAACCACCAGAAACACCAAGGCCCTTGGCCATCAAGATCCAAAACATGTCTTACGCCAAGACGGCGAGTATTACCCTTGCAGGCTTGACCGTCGCTCTCCGAACATCCACCGTCCTAATTGCCACCTTCGCGCAATAGACATCCGCGACCTCCGATCTTAAGATCAACAACAATGCAAACCCCACGAAGATCGTCGTCTTCGTCGAAAACAACATCGTCACTTACCGACCAGCCCACACCATGAAGTCTCGCGGCTACACGACCCCCGTTCGGGCCGCTCTGATCTTCTTCACCCTCCTCGCGCTTCCGGGAATCTACTGCATGGCCGACCGACTTCGTCAACCAAGCGACCAGCAACTCGGTATTTGGGCGCAAGCAACGGTCGGCTACACGCTCATGTGGCTTGCTGTTATGTTCGCGGAGGTCATGAAGAATGTTTGTGAGGGTCGGGACTTTCTGAGGGTTGTCGCTGTGGGTATGTGGCTCTTGTTGAGTATCGGGACTGTTTCGCTTTCGGTATGGGTGGGCCAGATGGGTTCAATATGAAGGGAGGGAGTTTTGGCGGCTTTGGTCATTTCTTCGAGAGTTTGCTTGGACTGCGAATGCTGAATTTTGGCGGTAATCGAGCGCAATCAAGACCGGGAGAGTGGCGAGGGTCAGTAAAGACTGTTGAACTGTGAGTATTCTCCACTCCACTTTTCGTTTCATTCATAACCTCACCTTTGGTTCACTCTCAAGTTGCCTCAGATATGAACTGCTCATTCATTCGTGACATCAATTCTGATATGTCTCTAGGCCGACTACCTCCTCAATACAGGAGATGACTCCAGCTCCGCCGGTTGTCCCTGACCACCAGGGAGCTCAGGCAACTGACCATTATCAAGCTCCGGCTTCTTGTCCTCATCATGCAACTCTTGAAACTCCGTACCATGGAGCTCAGGCACCTTTTCACTCTCTACTGCTCCTTCTGCAAGCCTCGCTTCTTGCTTGCTTCTTGCGAGTCTCCGCCGCTTTCTCAAGAACAACCAGATCCCCGATCCAGCGAGCAGCGCCACGCCAACGACCACGCCGACTACGATCCCGGCGATAGCTCCTGCACCGAATCCCTTAGAGTAGGAGTTGAATGGAGTTCCCGCTGGAAGCTCGGGGCTCACACGGCTACCTGGGTTGAAGTCCCTCGCTCGTAGACAGGTCATATTACTGCTAACCAAGTTTGAGAAGGAGTGGCGCTCGGCATTTGCAACGGGGAAATAGACTGAGATGACGGCAACGACCTGTCGTGTGGCAAGGTTGTAGTCTGAATCTGTAGAGCCGATGATGCGAGTGCCGACTCTCGAGAATTGTTGAGAGCTGTTGGTACCGTCGATATGGCATGGGGCGTCGGTGATCGATTCATTGTAGCCGGTCAGAGCTGTTTGAACTTTGTCAGCTAAAGTGTCTTGCAGGGCGTTCTCTACCGTTGATAGCCTTCTCACACTCCCCAAGAGGCCTCTTGCTAGCTTGACAGGCTGAGAGCCGCGGAGAACCAGCCTGTTCAGATGTTCACTTACTGGCGTAATCAATCGAAGTCTCGCCATGAGAGTCATCATCGAGGAACTCTGCCTGGCATTCCTCCGGCCACTCTCTGTCCAAAAGTATCTCATTCTCAATCTGCTTGCAGATGAAAGGCAGTACACCCGCAGTGAGATTGCTATAAGGCGGTGGAGTCGAGTACGTCGTCCACTTCAGTGCGGAGTCCTCTGCTCGAGCCTGCAATGTATTGCGGCAAGGCTCAGAGATGGCCTTGGTGCAGTCGCCATTGTCGCTTTGGCCCAGTCGATTCACGTTGTTCGGTACGTCTCGGATGATGAAGGCGCAGGCGTCGAAGTTTAGGAACAGATCGTCGCCGTAGTTTTGGCCTGCCGTGTTGTACCAGAGCGAGCTCTCCAGCGTGTTGTTGGCCTCAGCTACTGTTAATGCCCATGCTGGGGACACTGCACCGTAATAGTCGGTATCGTTATTAACTGGGAATCCTGGCGTGATGGTGTATACCCCAGAGGCATTGGCTGAAGATATCGTCGAATTGCACAACAACGCCGTATTGTTGGTCCCGAATATGTCGTCCCTGACCTCTCCATAGTTGGGCGCATTGTCGGCCGTTGGCGCAAAGTATTGAGCTCCGGCCAGAACTCTCAGTAGAAAGATTCCTCTCAGGATCCCCGAACAGCGCATGGTGTTCTTGAAATCCGCTTGCCTTGCCGAGACCAAAGCAGAGAAAGATCGAGCTCCGGAGTTGAGAAGGATGAAAGAAGTACAATATATGAAGCGTTCGTTGACGTGCTCCGGCTGGCCTTCATGAGAGCTGAAACGACGTCAACACACAGCCACGTGAAGATCATCTGGCCATTGCTGGACGCCAGCATCCGCAGGCAGATGCATGGTCACCATATGTTGACGCTGCCAAGGAGGCGTTCGCAGAAGGTCCCAACATCTACTGGCTGAGGCATGCTTAAGTTTGGAGCGTTCATTCAGCTGTGAAGATCACTTCTCGTCTTCAGCATGGCGTTCTGAGGCATTGATGCTTGGCTCGCAGGAAAAATTCGTTCCTTCGCATGAGGGAGACCATGGAAAGGGAAATTCTTCTGTCGAACGAGGCCGTGGTCGTCGACTCTAGCTTTCGTAGCGTCGACGGGAATCCTCCCGCCGGCGACATGTGTTAGGTCTGGGATGGGGCGGTAGCAGGTCCGTCCACGTACTTATCGTAGCGCTGCCGTAAGTACAAGAGCGCATTG
The DNA here is from genome assembly GCA_002786025.1 of Zasmidium citrigriseum. Lineage (NCBI taxonomy): Eukaryota > Fungi > Ascomycota > Dothideomycetes > Mycosphaerellales > Mycosphaerellaceae > Zasmidium > Zasmidium citrigriseum. The sequence goes on along the minus strand of NHNW01000034.1, from coordinate 317,631 downwards.
AGTTCTTGTGGAATGTCGAGCCTCCAGCATTGGTGTCGAGAAAGCAGAAGATGAGGTCAAGAGGTGAAGTGTGGAATCATCTCAAGCTTCTCGGGGAGGAGCTCCATCTCGTTGCGTCATTGGGGCGAATGCCGGCCGGCCAAATGGACGTAGCATCACATATAAACGAGACAACATTAGCAAAGTGCCCAAATCACGAGTTCTGATCATTGCCACTCACCAATCAACCGCAAGGAACCCAAATCTCCGCTATAAGGAATCTTCACAATGGCACCCAAATCCGCCTCCTTCGACGTCCTAGGAACCTGTTTCGACTTCGAAACCGCCATCCAAACGATCAACACCCGTCTATCCCCCAAAATCCCCAAAGATCGGCCCTACCCTTTCGACCCCTCAGCCCTCTTCTTCGGCTGGTTCTTCGCCGCACAGCGAGATTTCACCTACACCTCCCTCGCAGGAATTTACACGCCTATCGCACAGATCCTCAAAGGGACCTTCAAACGCGCGTGTGCGGTAGTCGACATCCCTGCTGATGATGAGGATGTCGCCGCAGTGATGGCAGAGATGGTCAAATTGCCGCCGAGACCGGGTTTGAAGAAGTGTTATGATGGGTTGAGGGAAGCGGGGTGGGATGTTTATGGGGTTACGAATGGAGGAAAGGAGACGAGTTTGAAGTATTATGAATTGGCGGGGATTGAACTTGATGGGGAGCATTTGTTGAGTTGTGATGAGCTGAAGGTGGCGAAGCCGGATCCGAGGGTCTATGAGAACACTCACAGGCACTTGACGAGTCAGGGTGCTGGAGATGGGGATGGGGAGAGGTGGTTCATTGCTGCGCATGCGTGGGATCTTGCTGCGGCGAGGAAGGCGGGATTCAAGACGGCGTATTTGGATTTCGAGGAGCATGATCCGTGTACGTCGGTCTTTGGCGAGTTTGATCTGTACGCCAAGAATATGGAGGAGTTGCTGGGGAAGATGAAAGCGCTGTAGATGGGATAAGATATGTTCAGAGATTAGGCGTATATTTTTCCTCCCAAACGCCCGGGCCAGGATGCGAATCTATCTTTGCTTCGAGCGAGCTCCGTATAACGCCTGCTAAATGCGACCTTTCCAAGGATATTAGATAAGCTCATGAATTCACCGGCGGTCGAGTGAGTTTCATGATCTCTGTAGACGTCGTAGCGCACTAGGCCATTCGCAAAAGTCGAGACGCCTTCCTCTGACGCGGACAGGTCATCTCTCGTTGCGGGTGAGAGTCTTGCGGATGGCATGACGGTGGCCAGGTCTAGATCCAACGTTTAGCCAATCCGCTAAAACTTTCGGTAGACGCTCAGGTCGTAGTCCCGAAGCCCTTGTACTCGGCCGGGATTGAGGGCCACAAGTACCAGGTGATGCCCATGCAGGTCAAGAAGACACCGCCAATGATGAGACCCTTCGCACGCGCAGGGTGGTTCTGGCGCATCGTCCCAAGTGAAAGTGAAGCATCCCGTGCGAAGTTCTTTACACCATCGGCGCCAAGCTTGTAGTAAACCAGACCAGCAAGGGCGATCGAGTAACCGAAGAACTGGAGAGGAGCGACAGGGTCGCGGAAGATGACCATCGAGGCCACGACCAGGAGAATATCCTTGAGCACACCGGAAAGCGTGAGAACGACAGCGGAGGTTTTGCCAATCTATGAATGTCAGCATGCGTCTATATTCCGTTCACTTGACATGCTTACCAAGAAGACCACCGACACGTTGAGGCCGAAAGCAACAAGGGCGTTCAGCAACAGAGTGAAAATGCCCACACTGTAGATGTCGGCCATTGACATCTTGGGAATTTCGATAAAGAGAGTGAAAGCGCCGTTGATGGCAGCGCAAGCCGGTGCGTAGTAGTAGAGCGAGACCAGTGGGTCCATCTTGAACTCGGGAGCGCTCAGGATTCGCTGGACCATGACCAAACGGACAGCTTCAAAGACAATACCAGCCAGCTGGATGATGAAACCGGTCATGACGAACTGGATCTCTCCGTAAGAAGCAATGACAACACCAACGACAATGGCGGAAACATTGGCAAGCTTCTTCATATCAGGCGGGGAGATGGCGAATGCCCAAGTGGCCAGAAGGGTAACGACTGCGTTCAGGGCCTTCAGCATCTGGATGAAAGACACACTGAGGTAGAGGTAGGCGACATTTCCGCAGATCAAGCTGAAGCTGAAGAAGAGACCGATTGGAACAATTGCCTTCATGTAGGTGTTGGTGTTCATGGGGACCTTATGGCGGGAATCCAGAACCTTGGTGAACCTTGCCAGACCCTGGGTCATGGCGGTGGCGAAGACCATGTGCCATGTTGTGAGGAACAGAGCTGAATGCTGTCAGTAGGATAGCCTCACAACATGAATTTCTGTGGTCGAAACTCACGAAATTCTGCGAAGAATGTTAGCCTACGTTCCGTGTTTTGCTTTTCGCGCGTGGTACTCACCAAATTTGGCCGTGTGCAACACCCACTTGTTGAACAGAATCACGCTGGCGCTCAGAGCGATCCAAAGGCTGCGACAGAGTCAGTGCCATTCATTCACTTCACAGTTGCCGAGGCGCCAGTGGTTGCCTTACGCGATGTAGAAAGCAGGGTGGATATCCGACTTTGGCGGCTCTGGCTTGGCCGCCGGTGCAGGTGCCGCCGCGGAGGTCTCGTTCTCGCCGCTCTCGAGCTTTCGCTCCTCGTCGGCGGACGCGCGCTTCTCGTTAGATGCCATGGCCAGTCGTGATGAGATGGAGATGGGGGCAGAGAGGGCTGTTGAGTGAAAGGTGGTGCCTGTTGAAGAGGACAAAGAGGTTCAGGAGACTTTTGCCCAAGGAGTCGTTGACGCGCAATTAGGTTTCGCCCGCCAACCTTGACGCTGGTCTGTGCTCAGCACGTGTTCTCCTGAAACGTGTTGCAGATTTTCCGACCTTCTCCCTCGTCTCTCGTCATTTCTGCCGGAGATCTCTGCACTTTTGATATTGCGAATGGCACGCAAGAGAGAACAGTTTCTCAACAAAAGTATTTTCTCTCCGCTGCAAGGAGATTCTGAATTGGAACGAATCCCAAAAAGACACCGAAAACTCTTCCATATCTCCAAAACGAGCCTGGATCAATGGCAACTACGCTTCATCGTCCATTATTTGATCCTGCAGCAACTACTGTAACGAGAAGCCATCGGCAATACAGCTGATGTGCGTTCAGAGCAGTCAAGAAATCAAATCACTCCCAGAAACTCTTCCCGCCGTAGCTGTCGCCTTGCTGGACCCTCGAATCTCCGGACGCCGTCATGTTGCCGTACTGATGGCCGCCACCCTCCAGCTTCTGTCCCTGATAGCATTTGTCGACGTAATCTCCTTGTTGCAACTTCACCGAACCCTGAATCGTGGCATCGCCAAAACTATGTCGACCCATCTTCTTGAGAGCCTTCTTGAGCTGTGGATCGACTTCGTCCGAGGCCTTGTCTAGCAGAGAAGCGGCCACCAAAGTGTCATCGTCTCCCTCAGCTCCTGCCGGCAGCATCAGTTGCTCAGCCTCCTGCTTGGCAAGCGCGAGCTGCTGCTCTTTGACAGCGGGAAACAGCTCGACCAGGTCGGAAGTCAGTTCGCTCAGAGCTGTGATCAGGTTGCCGATCTTGCGCTTGTCATGCAGAGCCCACTGAGCCTTCTGGCCGAATGAGGAGGTCTTTTGGCGTGCGAGAGCCAGGGTCTCCACTCGAGTTGTCAAGGCATCAATCGATGGCACTGCCGGCTGTGTTGTTTGGGGGCTGGATTTGAGGCCGTGCCGCGTGGAAGCCTTCTCGACCTCTTTGAAGCGAGTGTGGATCGATTCCAAGAGGTCCCTCACGATTTCAACCTCGTCGTCTGAGGCAAAAGCGATGTTGTGAGGCCTTCTGATCCCGGAAGAATCCTCGACGATCTCGACTGTCTTGCGCCAGCGTACGAGCCTGAGCTGGATGAGACTGACTTTGAGGGCAGCCTCTTGATAGTCCCGACCGTACTTTCGGCCTGAGTCGATACACTGGAATGCGTTCATGCAGTTGTCGAATAAGGCTACGAGGCCTACACCACCGATGACGATGCCGGCGACCTCCATGTTGACAGGACCGGTGGGAGGAGTTGCCGATCAGCAAGAGGGAACGTAAGGCTCTGCCCGTGGCATATAATGCCGCTCACTCAGGTCTGCACACCACTGGTGCTGTAGCATGCCGTGCAACTGCCAGCAAGGCGCTGCAACCTATGTGCGGCCTCACAAGGGCGGCTGCAGCTATGGCGGCGGCTGTGCCACATCCCCACTATCTGTACTGCCCACCCACGTACAGGAGCGGTTGTCACATGCAAGTTGGAATCGCTTCAGCAATATCGCAAGCTCTGAAGATTGAAGACTGACTGAAGATGCTGATGTTCGGTACCGTCTCAAGGTCTGCTAAATCAGGCAAGACGCAACCAACTCCGAGGACATTTGTTAGTGCATGCACAGAGGCCGCCAATCAGACCGGCGCTGGTCTGGGTCAAATGCAAGTTGACCAAACCCTGAGCGCAGTGTGGAGCTCTGGAACAAATTGGGTAAACCTCTGCGTGGTCTTTGAAAATACTTGTGAATCGAACATGAAGACTGACAGGTGATCAGGTACATCTATCTAGACCTCCGGCACACCTCTAATAAGTATGCATGGATGCGATTACAATGAGCAGATTAAGCGGAACTCTTCGAACGCCCCTCACATAGGCATTATCGACCTGATTGATAGCCTACTCAGTCGACTTGGCACCGACTTGTGCTGCAAAGCTGTTTCCCAGCTACCGGATTGCCATCAGGTAATGTGAAGCTTGGAGCTCACGGCCCTTTGCTGTCAGCACGCCCTATTCGTCCAAGGACATGCTACTCCTCAACACCGAGAGGCGTTCTTCATGCTCGATCATCCTTCCATTACTCCGAACATTCGTGCAACCAACTCGCTCAAACGTGGCAACGTCTTGATTGCTCAGATTCGACAATGAGCGCACAGGACCAATCTCATCTCAGCGTGTCTGCGGTACGTGCATGACTCACTCTTCTTACATCAATCGAAAATGTACGTACGATGTATTGATGATGGGATCTTAGCTTTACATCTATCCGATCAAGTCGCTGCGAGAGATCCTTATCAAAGATGGCATTCTCACGCCTCAAGGCCTCCAGTACGACAGGCGTTTCATGCTACGAGAGATCAAGGAAGACGGCACCCGCAAGAACATGGGCTGCTACCATGTCCCAAGCATGACTCGCTTCGTACCTGAATTTGCCTTCCTTGATACTGGCAAGGCTATTAAAGTTACCTACTCGTCTACAGCACAGGATGTAAAGGATCAGACGTCGATCCTCATTCCTCTGGAGCCAGATGTCAGCAAGTTGAAAGGAACAACGATCGCAATGCATGGAAGTCCGTGTCCAGGGTACGAAGTCGGCGAGAAGTACGATAGATGGTTCTCGGAGTGCTGTTGTTTTCCCGTCGAGCTCATTTACGTTGGCACCAATCGCCGAGAAGTCTTGGGGAATCTTTCGCCGAATGGACAGTCCGCACAATCGGGCAGCTCTTCGTGGATGTCAACGATTACCAGCAATATACCAAGCTTCCCGTTCTCATCTTCAGGCGCTGCCAGTCGGGAGAATGAGAACCGACACGAACAAGGCCTGGCCTTATCAGATGTTGCCGCTGTACTCGTCGTCTCCGAGACCTCCCTCAACCACGTCAAACGCCTCCTTCCCTCCGATATCAACCCCGACATCCGCAAGTTCCGTCCCAACATCGTCATCGGTGGTGCCAAAGAGGAGTTCATCGAAGACTTCTGGGCCGAGCTATCTATCGGGGAGGACGGCAAAAGGGTCATCCTCACACAGAACTGTAACCGCTGCGTGAGCTTGAATCTTGACCTCGACAACGGCAAATTTGCCGACGGACCGGAGGGAAAGGTTCTGGCTGGTTTGGCGAAGGATAGAAGAGTCGATCCTGCGGCGAAGTATAGCCCCGTTTTTGGGCGGTATGGATTCTTGGAGAGGGAGACGGCGCATGGAAGGGAGATCAGTGTTGGGGAGAGTGTAGAGGTTGTGAAGACGAATGAGGAGAGAACTGCTTTTCGTAAGTCTCCCAATCACACGAGAACGCGTGGAAGATACTGATACATCGCAGACTGGCCACACAAGATCCCCTCGTAGCCACACTCTTCACAGGACGCATAGAGATGAAGCCATCGTCGGCGAAATCCCAAACCTTCACCCAAACCACGCTAAGCCCGGCCAAACCCCGGCCCAACTTTTCCACCTTCATAAACCATTTCGAAACCTCTGTCCACCAAGAATTTGGGATCTCAGATCCCCGCCCGACATAGCGCAGTCGTAGGAAGCGACGACTGAAATTCTAGGAAACGATCTCAGGTCCCCTGTTCGATCCTTCCGACCGGCAGACTCGGCGCAATTTGCGACTGCTGCGGACACTGTGATGTGCGTCGGTTTGAATCAAAAAGAAAAACTTGTCTTCGGTAAGATTGAGTTTCCCTTCTCCTAACGTTGTTTGGGAGTTACGTTTTTGCTGTTTTGGTTGGTGTTTGTTTTGATCGATATGGCTATCGCACGTTCTGCGATGTGTCTTTTTGCTTCATTTTCCTTCCTTCACTCACACTGTTACTACATATTTCACTCATACCCCTTCAACCCCCAACCCTCCATCTCCCTGCTCGTCGTCACCTCCACCGCCCACCCGCACACCCTCAACCACCAACCCCCCGCCATCCGACTCCACTCAATCGCATGCGGCGCCCCTTCCACAACCGCCCCTTCCACCCTCGGCGAATTCACAAATCCCTTGACGAACATCTCCAAATGCTTCTGCTCGTACTTCCACAGCCACTCCATCGTTCCGATACCATACAACACCGGAATTCCGACCTTCGCTTTGAAGGCGTCTTTCTTCTCACGCCAGATCCCGTTGAGATCGATGAGCTCGCCGAAGGGAAAGGGCGTGTTTTGTTGCCAGCACACCTCCCTCAGCTCGTCCTCACAACACCCCACCGGTCCCAACATCAGCGCGATCTTATCCTCCTTCGGGAAAGGCCCAACATGAACCCCTTGCTCATGGCCCAAAGGCAATTCAGCAGGATCCCACTCCACGCGCGCCATCTTCGCCGCAGCATCAAGTTGCGTCTGAAGAGGCTCCTCGCCAATTCCGAAAGTTACCATTCCCGCCCAAGGGTACCTCCTCTTCTCTGGCTCGGTTTGAGAGTAATACCCCGCGGCAATAATCGTAGTGGGCCCAGCCATACTATGCGAATTCGTCACGATGGCTTTACATCCATTCGGCTCTCCAAATTTCTCCCAAAGCGCAGGGAAGATGTATTCATGATACCATCTCGCTTCTTCCTCAAAGTAACTCACACCCTCCTCATCCTCCTTCCGAATCCAACCACTCGACCCCAAATAATTCGGCCGATTGAACGCCACGAACGGGACGCCAGTGAGGGCGGAGTATGTGGCTGCGGTGTATACGGGACTGGCGTCGAAGTAGTAGGCTGAGCAGGAGGCGCCGTGGATTCCGATTAGGAGGGGTTTGGAGGGGGAGGCGTGGAAGAGGCCGGTTGGGGGGATGTGGGCTATGCCGGTGAGGGTTGCGGCGTTGGGGAGGGGGAGGGTGAAGGGGGTGAAGAGGGAGTTGGGGTTTGTGGAGAAGGTTGCGTTGGGGGATGGGGTTTGGGGGAACATGGTTGAGAAGTTGGGGAAGGGAAGTGAGGGAGTTGTGCCAATTTCTCAAAGATTCGCCTTGACTCACCTATATACTTTTGGGTATTGAGACGTAGTGCAGCTTGGAGAATCGACAATGCTAGTAACTCATCAGCCTCATCGTGACATGAAGCAAGACACTAGCTCATAACGAACACAGGTGGTCCAAGCACCTTTCGCCTAACCTTAATCATCAAGTGAATTAGCGAGCTGAACAATGTACCAACCCACCACCTACGAACCAAACCTAGCCATGGCCGGGTCGTTCACATCGTCTCAGTCCCCGGTATTATTCCCTCACCATTCCCCTCCTCCCTCTCCCCGCCACCTTTATCAAAAAATCTATTCCCCGGCCTCGGCAACCCCAAATGCTCCCTCAACGTCGTCCCCTCGTAGTCCTGCCTAAACAAGCCACGTCTTTGCAGCTCCGGCACCAGACGTTCGCAGATGTCTTCCAGTCCCTGTGGTAAATACGGCATAACACACGTAAACCCATCACAAGCCTCCTCCCCCAACCACCTCTCCATCTCATCCGCAATACTCTCCGGACTCCCGACCAAAGCCAAACCAGAGTATCCACCATACCGCTGCGCGAGTTGGCGGACCGTAAGCCCTTCTTCAGCAGCGAGATTGATGACGCCTTGGCGGGCTGTGTGGCTGGCGTTTGTTTCGGGGATGACGGATGGGAGGGGACTGTCGGGGTCGAAGGTGCTTGCGTCGCAGCCGAGGGCTATGGAGAGGGAAGCTATGGCGCTGTCGTAGTGGACTCCGCTATCCAGCTTCAAACGTCTCTGCTGGGCATCTTCAGGAGAATCGCCGACGATGATCATTGCGGCTGGCAAGATCTTGAGATGGTTCCTGTCCCGTCCTGCCTTTTCGACGCGGCTTTTGATGTCTGCGTACAGCTCTCTTGCGGATTTGAGATCTCGCGGCGAACAAAAGACCAATTCAGCAGTCTCAGCAGCGAGCTGGCGGCCAGGTTCACTCTGTCCCGCTTGCACAATGACCGGCCACCCTTGGACTGGTCTCGCGATGTTCAGTGGACCTCGCACGCTCAGTTCATCGCCTTTGTGGTTCAGGACATGCATCTTGTCCGGGTTCAGGTAAATCCCGCTCTCCTGGTCACGTACGAACGCATCGTCGGCGAAAGAATCCCAGAGCCCGGTGACGACGTCGTAGAACTCTCTGGCGCGCTTGTAGCGATCGCTGTGCTCCATGTGTTCGTCTTGGCCGAAGTTCTTGGATGATTCTGGGTTGCCTGTGGTGACGATGTTCCAAGCCGCTCGGCCGTTGCTCAAGTGATCCAACGAAGCAAATCGCCGTGCGATGTGGTATGGCTCGTCATATGTAGTGCTTGCTGTCGCCGCCAGACCGATCTTTTCCGTGCATTGCGAGAGGGCGGAAAGTAGTGTGAATGGTTCGAAGGATGTAGTCGTGTGGCTGCGCTTCAAGGCTTCCAGAGGCATATTCAGCACGGCCAAATGATCGGCCATGAAGAAGGCATCGAACTTGGCTGCTTCTAGTTTCCTGATGAAGGACTTCAGATGGTTGAAGTTGAAGTTTGCGTCTGGGTATGATCCTGGGTATCGCCATGCTCCTGTGTGCAGTGAGACTGGCCGCATGAAGGCCGTCAGGTGTAGTTGCTTTTCGTTCGACATCTTTGCGTTACGATCAAGTGTTTCTCTGGAGGTCCTCTCAGGTCAAGTCGTCCACTTGATCATACATTGAGGGTATCCATGCTGGTTTATGCTATGCCGACTATTAGAAATGCAGAGCTCCGACTGCCCGAGATCTCTGGCAGCGGGGCGAGCACGACATCGCGTCAGATTGTGATATAACCGCGGACTTAAGAGCTGGAGTCTGTAATCACTTCAATCGACTATCTTTGCATTTGTGCGGCCTTTGATGCGTCGTTCGGGTATCGTGGGTTATCAAACATGCCGATTGGGTAGTGCCTTCCCTTGAAGTGATCCAATGGTTTCGCTTCATACTCAAGTCCACGCTCGATCCAATGCTCATCCTCTTCTCCTGTTCACTTCTTCGCCAGTGCCTTTGTGAAAAAGGAACTCAACTTCTTCATGCCACTTGTGTCTGCTTTCGCCAACTTCTTGATACCCTGACTCGTATTCTTCTTCTTCAGCTCCTCTTCCTCCTTCTTGCGTTTCTTTGCCTCTGCCTTCTCCATCGCCTCGTCATCCTCCATGGCGCTACGCTTTCGGGAGATGTTGTCGCTGAGTGATCGCAGAGCCTGGGCTTCCTTCTTGAGTTTGGCGATATGCTCCAGATGCTTGTCCAGTGGCGAGAAATCCACCTCTGAAGTTTCGGCATTTGAGATCAGAGGCTGGAGTTGCCTGCGCAGGGAAGGCGGAACATAGCTTGTTAGGAGGAAGTCGAGGGCGACTCGAATGCGAAGGAGATTGATCACACCCTCTGGTGCAGCAGCTTGAGCATCGCCCTCCGGCATGATCGAGACAGACGTGGCCTCTGTGGACACAGTCGCTGTTGTCGTGCCTGACGCATCGGTCTCTTGTGACTGATCTGCAGATGCAGGCTCGGAGTCTGCACCTCCTGTTGCATCACCATTGGCGATGCTTATACTGCTCTCCTCGCGCTTGATGCTGAGTACGGGTACATCCAATTGCTGCTTCACAAACCGCTTCTCCATGCTGGCGGGGAGGCCTTTTGCTGTCATTCGCTTCGCCTTCGAGACAAGTTCCTTGACCAGTTTTGGTAGTGCTAACGAGTACATCTTCTCATCGCCCATGTCCATGCAATCAGAGACTGCATCGATCCTCGTCTCTAAGCACTGTTCCAGTTTCCCAGGATTGCTTGGTTGTAACATCTGCGCCAGATGAGGTGAAGTCTTCGTCAATTTGGCCACATAGTCCGAGGATGCTAGATATTCCTGTGCGGTGCTCTCGCCGTCCTCTGCCAATGCTGGAAGCAGGAGGAAGAGAGGGTCTACGGGAGTAGCAACGAACATGTCTGGTGTTTGTAGCACGTAGCCATCATCCTTCTCTTCGTTCTCTCCGCTATCATCCTGATCCTCATTGCGGTCTGGCGCCAACAACCAACTCCTGTGCTGCTTCTTCGGGGCGGCGACTCTCGTGAACTCATAGAAGCCCTTCTCCGGGCAAAGAAAGTATCGATTGGGCGCTGATGTTGCAGGATTGGGGATGGTCGCTATCCGTGCTTCTGTCGAGGCATCTTTGGGTAGAACGAAAAGTTGCGGTGGGTTATCTACGCTCGGGTCGAGTTTCTTGAGGGTCGGTTTGGGCGTTGATTCTGCTTCGTCCTCCTTCTTGCTTGTGCTGTTCTTGGTCGTTCGTGTTTTGGCCATGGTAATGTACTTGATGTATACTTGTCTTTCCAAGAAGGGTTCGTTGTATCAGTATTCAAGACTGTTGTTGTGCTGATGTTGGGATGGTAAGTGGAAGAGAAGTTCCAATTGAACGCGTGGAGATAAACGCGAGCCGCGAAGTGGTCGGGCAAATATAAAGTTGGTACAAATTTAGCTAGCAGCTTCACTATTCCTTGATGGCTTTGAGATGCTCATTAACTATCTTCGGGCGACTCCTTACGTCCACGCGTCAAGCTCCCTGCATCCTTCCCGCTTCACTTTAACGACCCATCCATGTCCGCCAGTGCGACTGTGTGCAACCTTCGCAACAACAAAACAACACCATGACCGCACAATAGCCCGATTTCTATTCCCCGACCAGCGTCATGGTCGTTGTCCGCGAGTCGCCTCGAGCGCATCACTCTCCCGACAAGAACGGCGCCCAATGGCCTCCCAAGTCGCCCTTCCAAGCGCTGCTGAGCTCACCAAGCGGGAGAAAGAGATGGCAGGATTACCAGAATCGCGCTGAAGAGAGGAGTCCAAGTCCAAGCCCGGCGCGGAAATCGGTGCGAAGTTCCCAGAAGCTGCAGGAACTGGCTGCCATGGACGACGATGACCAGGAGGAAGACGACGAGGAGACGCTGCAATTGAAGCTGCAGGAGATTCAGGCCAAGCTTAAGTTGAAGAGACTGCAGGCAAAAGAGAAGAGGGAAGGAGGAAGCAGTGGACGGGAATCCCGGCAGGAGAGCATACGCTCAGCATCTCCCAGGAAAGCCAACATTTCGCCCACCCGACTATACAAATCTGCTGTCGAAGTGCCTGTATCGCCGGTGCGAAATATAAGAGAGCCGCAGGAGCAGCTGTCACCAGCACGGAGGAGGCTGGGTCTGACTTCAGTCCCGCGAGCAGAGGATGTGTCGCTTAAGAGGGCACGAGATGGAAGTCAGATCAAGAGGTCCGAGTCGCGGCAGACCTTACAACATGCGCAGCGAGATGAGCTACCCAAGGTGAAGAGCTTCAGTGAGCGATTGGCTCAGAGTAAGAACGAGGCCGAAGAGAAACAGGCCAAGAAGGACCGTCTGGACAAGCTACGGAGCTCTGGTTTCAATCACACCAAAGCCAATACCCCGTCACGGCGGGAGGCAGAGACAAAACCAAATGGGCGAATATCAAGGCTGGCAGAGGATGTTAACAACGCAAGACCATCTTCGGCAGGACGATTGCAAGGCTCAGTCCCAGAGAAGTCAACGCCTATTTCGCGACCAGCTTCAGCTCGAACGCCACGCGAGAAAGAGCCCAAGGCGCATGCCAAAACCCTCTTCAATCCCGGGGCGTATGGTCAAGACTCAGGGACCGGCCACGATGAAGGTAGTAGCGACTCCTCTTTGGAAATCGAGGAGGGTGACGACCAAGCCGGCTTCGACCCATTTTCCAAAATACATTTAAAGAAGCGAAACATTGAGCATTCAGTAATAGGTCGCGAGATGGAAGGGAAGGAGGTCTACTCACTCCGACGACTTCTGAAGGAAGTCAAAGCGCCTCATTACGATGCTCCTGATTGCGAGTCGGACTACGTTGTCTTTGCCGTGCTCGCATCGAAATCACAACCCTTCTCTCACGCCGAATCGCACAAGACAGCCGAGCAAGCAAAGGAGGACTACCAAACACCCCGGAACAAGTTCATGGTCTTGCATCTAACAGATTTGGAATGGGAAATCGACTGCTTCCTCTTCGGCACAGCCTTCAATCAGTTCTGGAAACTCACACCGGGCACTCTCCTGGCTATTCTCAATCCTGCTATCCTACCACCCAAAGGCAATCAGAACAACGGTCGCTTCAGCCTCAAGCTCGGTAGCAGCGAGGATGCGGTGATGGAAATCGGCATTGCGCGAGATCTGGGCTACTGTAGCGCAGTCAAGAAAGATGGCCAGCCGTGTGGCGAGTGGATCAACAAACGCAAAACGGAGGCTTGCGAGTTCCACATCTCGCTCCAAATCGAAAAGAACCGCAAAGGGCGGATGGAGGTCAACACCATGTTTCGCGGCGCCGGAAATCCGAACGACAAGATTAAGAGTCGGCTCGCGAAGGAAGACCGGACCAAGAAGACTGGTGGCTCGTATCATCGGGAATACGGTCAGCTGTATACCGTCAATTCTGGCATGGGTGGGAAGAGTGCGGCCAGTCTGTTGGATGCTGACGACACGGACGCGCTGCATAACATGACCCAAGAGGAGGCGAGCCGGAAGAGAATCGCCAATGCCCAGAAGGAGAGGGATCTGGCAAAGAAGTTGGGAGAGATGGGAAAGGGAGTCGGAGCAGAGTACATGCGTACGAAGCACCAGCACACGGCTTCGTCGACGACCATCTCATCGACTACCTCCTCAACCAGGAGAGACGTCAGCGCCGCCGAAGAAGCAAGAAATGCCCTCTTCTCCAAGCCCTCCGCCGCTGAACTCGGCCTCCTAGGCAAGAAAGCCAGCGATGCACACCTCAGTCCCGCGAAAGACCGCAAGAAACACTTCGGCCTCGGCGCTTTATCTATTCCCAACGGCGGAAGCACTGCCTCCAAGACCTCTGAACCCATGGGCTGGGGCGGTGCGCGGAAAGCCGGTCTACTGCAACCCAAAGAGAGTAAAGTGGGCAGTCCCGAACGAGGACAGATGAAATTGGACACGACGTCTGCTTCTCGTCCACGGAGTCAGGATTCTAGTCTGAGGAGTCAGGGAAGCAGCAGTCCGGTCAAGAAGAAGGCGAGGTTTAATTTGGAGAGGGGGATTCGGGAGCCGGGGAGGGATAGTTTGCCTGGTGCTGGGAATGTCAAGGCGACGACTGTTGAGGAGGATGATGATGATTTGGATATTATTGTCTAGAGCTTTGCCTGGGTAGAGGAAGGCTCAGTCGATTGACGAGATGCATGAAGTATACGAGTTCTGCAATACGCTTGCTAAGGTCGCTTCTCTAGTTCAACGTGTTTGGATCCGTCTCCGCCGACGCTTCATCGCAGCCCTGAATATTATTCCCTACTTGCTGCGCACAAGCGGAATATCCATCCACATCAGGGTTGATTCCCACGCCGCCGGGACTAGCCTCCATCAACGTCCCCGACGTAGCAGAAGACCCATCCGCGCCAGGGCCAAAAGTCACGTTTCCATTTCGAAAGACAGGCATAGCGGTCGCGTTGGTGAAGTAGTATGCGTTTCTTTGACATTGACCCGTGGGTAGGAGTGTCGGGAGGTTGATGAGATATTTGAACGCCTTGGCGGTGTATTTGTTCGAAGATTGCATGGTTGTGAATTCGAAGTCGACGGCTTCGGGGTAGACGCCTGGTCCGGAGATCGGATTGGGGACCAAGGCCCATTTCGCTTGACTTTGAAGGATGCCGTCGCCTTCGGAGGCGTACGCGGCTGCGTCGGGGGTGAATTCTCCAAGGCGAGAGGGATTGCCGCCGAAGAGGAGGGAACTCGCTAGAGCTGGTACGAGGCCATTGGGGAGAGGGCCATGTTCGCCAGCGATGTAGGAGCTCGTTTGGGCTTGGAGGGGCGCTTTGGAGGAGCCTTGACCCACGTAGCTGATGTAGACCATGCCGGTCTTGAGGCCGCCGTCGATCTGGAGAGCGGACATGCGGATGTCGTCGCTGAGACCTATGCTGGCGATGGCGGGCTGCATTCCGGCGGGGAAGCCGTTGGGGAAGAGCGTGGGGTCGTTGGGGACGTCGAGGAGGGTGAGGTCTTGCAAGGGGTATGATTCTTTGACGGCTTTGAGGGCGGCATCTTTGGGGACGGGGACGATGAACCAGGCTGTGCGGCGTTAGTCTTGCGTGGGGTATTGTGCAATGGGATGCTTTACTGTAGTTTGCGCTTAGTGTCCTGACATTTGGATTGTAGACGGCGACGTTGTTGGCGCACTGAGCGTTGACGGCGAGGAGCGAGGTGAAGGAGACCAGCAAGGTCACTGCGAGGGAATGAAGGCGAAGCATGTTGTCAGTCCGGTATGTGAATCTGGTCTACTCGTTCGCCGGCAGAACAGGCAGTATTTGAACACATGTAGTCTCGCATTCATCGGGCCTGTCGTACCCATATGTACTGTATGGGTGGCTGCTGATGACGACGGGTGGCTTGAGGATTGATGAGCTTGTATGTGCGTTGGATGGAGCGGTGCTGTGGGTTAGTGCAGGCTAATGCCGAGTGGGTGTCGGCTCGTTGGCCTGACGTTTCTGTCGAATGGTCGACGCGGCGGATCGCTCCACTTGGCTCCTGATGCGACTTCATGTGCCTGGCACTCGGGTAGCGGACAAGCCATGTCCCAAACAAGCTGCTCCAGGCACAAGTGGTGTCGTCGGGAGGATCGAGCTTCATCCTTCCAGTGGAAAGTCATTCGCATAAAGGCGACTACTCTCCAAGCAGCAGCCGCACTCCATGGCAGCGAGCAAAGGTCGAAGATGTTCTTTCGGTATTTGCGCGAGTTACAAATGGAAACTCAAAAGGCGAGCTACCGCGCCGGCGGCCGGCCCAAGTGACATGTGCGTCTTGGTGGCAATAGCTGCACAGTCTCCTTTGGGAAAATGCAGCCACTTCTTCGACTCTAGGCGCTGCTGTATTTCTCCGTTAGCCGCATGTCTTCTTGTTGTGATCGCGATGGTTGGGGGAAGCAGAAGAAGAAGGAGATGACGTTGAAGTCTTCGTCGGCAGTCACGATCGTCGGACCGAGATCCGGTGCAACGGCGCCAACGTCCAGCCATCAACAAGCCATTGTACCACCATTTCTTCCTCGTCCACACGCTTCACTGCGAAGACTACATCAGACGCCTTGAGGTTTGGGGTAAGAGCCTCTCAGAGCCTCACACACGGCACACGGCCTTGGTCACGCCTGGTCATTCGCCTTGCCGCCATGAGCGATCCATGAGAAATCTCTACCGTCCAAGAAGAACTCGAGTCCGTGTCCACAGCAGTCCAAGACAAAATGGCACACGGTCAGAACGCCCTTTCAGCAGTATGCAAGCCCTTGCAGGAACAGTGGCCCAAGAAATGGATCGTCAGTCTTGGTACATGAGCCCCGAACATGTCCTCTGGCGCCTTTTGCATGCCAGATAGGAATTTCTTCTCGAGGAATGCCAGGCGAGGATGCTAGCCCAGTCTGCTATAAAACACCTTTGACATGACGAAGGAGGCTCCAGACCAAGGCTCATGCGAGCGGACATGCCGAAAGGGTGGCGTCTCGAGTCTTCGGTCGAGCATTGGAGAGTCACAGGCCAAATAAATCCCGGCCATTCTCCAATCGCGGAAACCCCTCTCATTTGGCCTGAGTCTGGACTTACGTCGCTCATATCGGTATGTTGCCTTTGTGAAACAGAATGGTAAGTGTAAGTCATTCTTCCGACAGCGAGCTGGTCTTCAGGTTGTCGTAGATTCTAACGAAAGAAGCTATTCGTGGTTTTATTTCGCCTTCCAATACGGGGATGCTGGCCGCGCTCAAGTCTGTCGCCCGTTTGACAAGTCAAATTCAGCTGGTCGAAGAAGCTTGGCTTAATATGTGAAGAGATCCATATCTTATGCAGTGCTACTACCTTCTGGCCTGAAAAGGGAAGGCGCCCTCTCACGGTTACACGACGGTGAGGCTGAACAAGATCGATATCACAGGCAATGCAGCTTGCTTCAGCCCTCACACCTGGATCGCATCGAGTCGCTATCTCGCAGATTGCTTTCAAGCGGTCGTGCTGGAACTTGACTGGCGGCTAGCCAAGGACGAGTTACGTGTCGCCATTGTGGCGAAGCTTCCATGGGGAAAGCACAAGAATCATAGCATCGCCTTGCTGCGACGATAGTATGGTTACATCTGGCGTGCAGCGGATGTTTGAGGCGGCACAAGAGACTGGAAATGATGGGTATTGGTTGGACGATCTGAAAGATATGGCTTGGCGAGAGCAAGGCTTCGAAACATCATTGCTACGATCCTTCAGCGGGCTCTAAATATCTCATCTGTCTGGACAGGGTCTGCTCTCGATACCACGATTTGTCCCGGGGCAAGATAATGCACAGCTCTTCGGTTGGCTCGTATCATACGAGCGGAGAGTGGCCTCCCTCCATGCCCTGAACCTGGTCACCACGGGGTAGTCGCATGGCTTCGATCGGAAGCCTCCATGCAAGTCCCTTGCAACCCAACGCTTGGCCTCATGAGATCCGGTTGGTCTTTGTCCAATGCTTTTGCTGGGTATATTAATGCAATCGACCCAGCATACAGGTCCCTCACCTTCTGGCTCTCCTCACGGACATCAGCAGAAGCCACGGACATGTTTTACAACAATCTTCAGCTCCTATTGCGATTTCTGGTTCTCGTATGCCTGATACCATTGATATGGCTGACCATCTCGTATACTCGCGTTCTTCTTCTCCGTCGCCGTCTCCCTCCAGGACCTGTTCCCCTCCCTCTTCTTGGCAACTACTTTGACATGCGGATGAAGCGTCCTTGGATTCACTGGGAGCATCTCGCAAAGAAGTACAACTCGCCACTGATGACGTTATGGAACGGCCATCGTCCCGTCATTGTGTGCAGTGATGCCTGGTCGATATCTGAGCTCTTCGAAAAGAGAGCGAACATCTACTCCAGTCGCCCTCGATTCGTCTGCATGGGCGATTTGACCAACACTACCGACAACAATCAAGTCTGTCTCAAGTACGAC
The DNA here is from genome assembly GCA_002786025.1 of Zasmidium citrigriseum. Taxonomy (NCBI): domain Eukaryota; kingdom Fungi; phylum Ascomycota; class Dothideomycetes; order Mycosphaerellales; family Mycosphaerellaceae; genus Zasmidium; species Zasmidium citrigriseum. The sequence continues at coordinate 299,860 of NHNW01000034.1, read as the reverse complement.
GAGAAATGGCGATTGCATCGTCGTCTGACCGTACGTCTTCAACATCAAACCACAGAGATATAACACTGACGGACCTCCTCCCAGCATTCCGTCGTCGGCACCCAAGCCGTAAAAACCTACCGCCCAATCCAAAGCGACGAATCCAAAATCCTCCTCCACGACATCCTCACCACTCCCTCCTCCTACGTCGCCTCCATCGAACGCTACTCCTGCTCCGTCGTCTCCATCGTCGGTTGGGGCCGCCGCATCACAAAACTCAACGACCAAGTCGCCCAAATGGCCCTCGCATTCATGGAAGTCGTCAACGCCGTAATCCCCGGCCAAGCCATGATGGAAATCATGCCCTGGCTCCTGCACCTCCCCAGCTGGCTCAACCCCTGGCCAAAGATCATTGGCGAGGGATCGACGAAGCATACGAGGTATTTCTATGAGATGACGAAGGAGAGCGCGGAGTTGAGGAGCGATATCTCTTTTTCGAACCGGCTTGTTAAGGAGCAGGAGAGTAGTGGGTTGAGTTGGAGGGAAGTGGGGAATTTGACTAGTAATTTGATCGGAGGGGGCGTGGATACGACGAGTAGTTCGATGGTGAGTTTTGTGTTGGCTATGTGCTGTTTTTCGGAGAAGCAGAGGAAGGCACAAGAGAAGTTGGATCGGGTTGTTGGACGGGGACGCATGCCGACTTGGGAGGATGAGGATTCCTTACCATACATCACGGCCACGGTGGCGGAGGTCTTACGTTGGAGGACCGTAACTGTCCTTGGCGGACTCCCGCACGCTCCAATTCAGGATGATGAGTACATGGGCTATTTCATCCCCAAGGACACATGGATCGTGGGGAATATCTGGGCGATCCACCGCAATCCGAGGGATTACCCTGAGCCTGATGAGTTTCGACCGGAGAGGTTTCTGAATGGATTGGAGAGACCGTATCCGAGTATGAAGGGGCATAGTGCTTTTGGGTGGGGGAGGAGGCAGTGTAGTGGGCAGCCTTTGGCGGAGCAGGGGCTTTGGTTGGTTGTGGCGAGGTTGTTGTGGGCTTTTGATATTAAGCCTGGGTTGGATGATGAGGTGAGTAGGTGGCTGAACTTATGCAGAAGGGGATGCTGATGGATATTCTTGCAGGGCAATGAGGTTCCACTCGATATCTTCGCGTATACCGCGAGCGAGAACCAGCGTCCGGAGCCTTTCAAGGCAAGATTTACTCCAAGAACCCCTGAGACCGAGCAGATGATCAGGGAGGAAGCTGAAGCGGCTCGAGAGAGGCTGGCGGTATATGATGGCGAGACCAAGATCAAGCTCGATGATATCCCGTCGCTTCATCTTGATTGATTAACGTTGATCTCGACTACCCACGAAACTTTCGTTCTCGCAGATACTCATAATGCGGCTTCGAATCAGCAACGCATTCTTCTAGCAAAGCCGTCACCTCCTCACCGAACTCGTCTTTCCACTTCCCCATTTCTGCATCTAAGTCGTGGTTGCTCGACGCCCGATCTGGTCGCATGCCTTCTGAGTTGATCAACGTTTTCTGCGCGGCCATCCACATTGGATGCATGGTGTCGATCTCCTCTTTGCGGGCTTTAGACCAGGAGGACTGGACTTGGTCTGGATCCAGACCTAGCTTCTGACACAACGAGCGGACGTACTTGTGATCCGTCATGTAATCGTCTGCGTCTACGATAATGGGCTCGATGCCATGGGAGAGGTACCAGTCATGGAGCTCTCTGTTCCAGCCGAGATTCGTACTATCCACTCGTCAGCCCTATTAAATAGCGACAAGGATTGTGCGACGTACGAGTGAATGTACAGCTCCCTTTGCCTGGCGACCGCAGGCTTGTACTCGGCCTGGCTGCTCATAACCCGGTATGTTGATGGCACGGTAGATCTTGGATCTCGGATTGTAAAGACAGGTATCGTGTCAGGATGTAGCAGCAAGTCATCGGGAATGAGAGTAAAGTTGCTCGTGCCCAAATTGTCCTGTGCTGGTTGCTGCGATTGCACATGGTCGTGAGCTCTTGCTGGGGTCGTTATCATCAGACAATGCGTATGCATATACAAGATCTCTTCCTTCTCGATGCATCAGCTAACGGAAGTTCAAGAATCCGGCAAAGACATACATCCTTCTCTGCTTCGGCGAGTGCTTCCCTCCACGTGCTGATGGCCGTGTTCACCTCTTCTACATACTTCTCATGTGCATGCGCCGGGACCTCCTTCTCGGAGGAATGGTTCAAGAAATTAACAAGGGGAAACATGGCATGCTGAAAGGGATGATAGAGCTGCTGAACACCGGTCTGCTTCGGGATCAGCATACGCTCCAGTAGATGGCATCCTGTTCTGGGCTGCGAGTAGAGTAAGATCTGAGATGGCATGTTGGCCCATGGTTCAAGTCAGATCATGTTCTGAATACTTGACTTGACTTTGTGGCCTCCGTCAACCTTCGATCGTCTCTTCATGCCACTCTCGTCCGTTCTCAGAACATGAAGTGGTATACGCGTTCCTCGGACACGATCCTTCGCGCTGCCGATGTGGTTGGTTCAAAGCTGTCGCTCGTAGATGTGGTTTTCGGTGTAGATTCCGGAAGAGTGTTTGAATTTCTTCAGCATCATTCTGGAGTATGTGCAGATGTGACTTCTTCAATATCCCGAGACAATCTTGACATTGACTCTTCTGTTCCTCGATGTTCCTGAAGCTCACGTTAGAACAAGGGACGGCCGCATCTTGAATAGCTTTGCGATTCATCAGGCTGCGCCTGGCCATGATGCCTCGCCAGAACAGCTTCAGAATGCGGAATGTATTGATGAAGGATGACCATTGCCGGCAGAGGAGGAACTTGGAGGGGAAGTCGGACGTGGAAAAGTGGGGCTCGCACGTGCCGCTTCCGAAATTAGAAGCTAGCGCATGAATTTCGCGTCCCTTTACCTTCCTCCTCCTCCATCTGCTTCCCTTCCATCTTCCTCTCGACCATCGGCGATAGACCTTTGACAATCAGCCATCGCCTGTAACGCTGCTCAAGTTGGTCGGGCTCAGCAAAAGAGTCATCGATGTCTCCAAGATGCCCTTTCTTCCCGACATCTTCGCCCAAGCCACGCATGGCCACACACCAGCCACTGGGAAGTTAAAATGATAACAAGTCCCAAATCAGCACAACGGTGCTCGAGAACATCTTTCTCCTGGATATGGCTTCCACTGTGGCTGCCAAGCCAGATTCAGCCATGCGGACACTCCGAGTCGATGGCGTGAGATCTCATATACTCGTGAGCACTGCACTCATGTCTAGGATAGGCCTTCTACATTCCTTCATTTATCATTCAGGATGCCCGACAACCGGAGCGTAGGTCCCGTACATCAGCACTATCCTAACCTGCAGAATGAGCAATGTGCCACTGGACTCAGTTTCGAGCTCAAGGCCCCCTCGGACAAGCACATTCTCATTACGGAGGAAAGCATTGAGGAGGGCTCATCACAGCCTGCGCGTGGAACAGACCTTGGAGCGGCTTTGTTCGATTTAGTTGTCGCTGTCACGCCGCTGTACTTCATTGTATTCGCGGCCCTGGGATATGTACGCCGAGACACGCTGGCAAGCTCGTACATCAACATGGCGATCTTGAAGATGTCCAGCTTTGTACGCCTACTGCAATTTCAATAGCGGACGGTGCTGACATGCTTCTAGAATCCAACAATCTTTCCAATCATCTTCACTACCATTGCCGTCAAATTCATCAAGGCGCTCGCCAACTGGAAGCTCGAGCGTGGGACTGTGAGTTGATCCAATTCCGTTTCAGAGCTCGTGACTGACCCGTTGATAGACTGTCGGTACGATACAGCATCTACTTGGCAGTAGATCTCTCGTCTCGTCAGTGACTACGCCAGTGAAGTTACGGACGAGGAGCTGGGTCGTGCCCTTCTTGATCTTGCTCTGGGTACTGAATCCTGTCGGCGGTCAAACTTCGTTACGTGTGGTATCTCAGGGCTCAAAATTCACCGACGTGCCCACAACCTTCCAATATCTGGATATTCGACAATCTCCATACCTGTCTGGACCCGGAAACAACGATTACAAGACCTATGTCACGGCAGCGACAAACGCTTTCAGCGCCGCATTGTTCAGCCCAGCGAGCTCCAAGAACGGATCACAGGATATGTTCGGCAATCTGCAAGTGCCCATGCTAGAAGCAATCCGCGATCACCAGCGTCCTGATTTGGATGGATGGTATGATACTACTCGTGCTGGTGCGATCAATGGCTTTGACCTTCACAACTCTTCCGCCTCGAACGGGACCCAATTTCAGCCAACATACATTTCGATCACTGGGCTGCCTTACCTAGGCACCAACTTCACTACAAGCACATCGAACAACAATAGCACCATAAGCACTGTTCTTAACAGGATCGGGAATCTGACATCCGGACACGCTCAAGACATTGTCAATGTCGAATCCTTCTTCAGCATGGAAACCATGTACATGTACGCTAATTGCTCCCTCGATCGCATCATCGCCAAACCGAAAGACTCGATCACTTGGAATACCGGCTCAGTGGTCGACAGTCAGCAAGGCTACGCTATTGACTCCGGACAGAATCTTTACTCAGGTCCAGGCTCTCGAAACGATACGACACCGCGCAAAGTCGGACTTCAATCAGGATTTCAAGGACACATCACTGAGGCACATTGCAATCTCACCACGACCTACATCGATATGGACGTGTACTGTCACAGTGGCAACGTGTGCGGTGTACAACGAATTCGAGAGTCCACCTTGCCTCATCTTAACCCTGCGCTTACTCCTCTTGATGGGATCAGCTACGGCGCCACGGGCAACGGCACCGTCAACAAAACATACGCAAGATTCGTCGCAATGGACTTCATCACCAACTTGATCCAAGGTGCTGGCTTGATGGAGATTCCACAAGGTGCCATGTCACCAGTCGAGTACTATACGATCGATCCAGCGGCGCCATATCAAGGCACGAAGAACAAAGGCCTGGGAAGAATAGAAGTGGATGCCGCTGGGCCTACACTGTTTTCGCAACGCTTCAGCCAAATGCTCAACACTTTCTGGTTCGACAACGTGGCGCCATTCTCAGTGACTGGCAACTTCAGTTTTCCAGCGAACGATGGCCGTGCCACTACGACACAAGGCATCCGCCGGATCGAACAGACTGTCCTCAAGTGCCATATCCCATACATGGTCGTCTTGATCGTCATCTCGGTTGTTCTCTTCGCATTCGGACTGGCGACCGCATATCTGGATGCTACAAGAAGAGGACCAGACGTCTTCGACGACTTTGTGAACTCCCTCCGTCACAATCCGTACGTACATGTACAACAAGGATCGACAATGGAAGATGGAAGAGAGAAAGCTCGAAGACTGCGCAACACTGTCATCCGGATGGGTGACGTGAAACCCGACGATCCAATTGGCTATGTGGCTATCGCAACTCCAAACGACATCCAGCGGGTGGAACGATTGCAGCCGCAGAGGTTTTATGCTTAACATCAGCAGGGGGGAAGTCGTGTCGACAGGTAGTCGTGACGCTAAAAGCCGGCCTACACCCCTTAATAAGAGGTCAACTTTGAACTATTCTTGCACATCACCCAACGGTCCATTTTTTTTGTTTTTTGTCCTGTTATATAGCGTATTGTATAGCGAGTAATATAAAATTAAAATAAATATTATATAATATATTATAGTAGTATTACAAATTTTTAAAGTTGTGCCTTATATAAGCTCGTATCTAGCTTTCTAGGCTTAATAATGCAGCTTTAATACCCTTATTTTACCCTCTATTAATACTATATATTAATAATACTATATATTTATTAATTTTACTATCCTAATAGATAGAATATACTATAAAGATAGCTAGTACAAATTAGTAGAACAAAATTCTATTATATAGTAGTACTATAGGATAATAAAGTTACTAGAAGCCCGCTTTCTTTATCCTCTAGCTATTATAACTAATACCTCTTATAAAAGTTATAGTATACTTAGAGAGTAGCCTATTTCTAAGGTTTCTAGTAGTAGCTAATTAGAGGCCGAGAAACTACTACTAATTAACGTCCTTAGGTATTACTTACTTAACCTTAAAACTACTATTAGATATTATATTAAGAACCTCTTAAAGTAATAAATCTATATATTAATATAAGGAACCCTTATATAGGCGTAGATTAAATAGCTCTAAGGGTATAGCTATTAGTAGTTATAACTCCTTAGGCTTATACTTATTATTAGCCTACCCTTCTTCTTACTTAATTTACTAGCTTATCTTAAGAGTAATATCGATATCTAGTAGTTTATTAATTGTAATAGTATCTAAGGCGTTAGCCTACTCTTTAATATCCTTTAGAGTAGCTAGTTTAAGCTCTTCTTCTTTAATATTACTAATCTTTCGCTCCTATACCTCCTTAGCTACCTTAACGGCCGCCTCTACTTCCTTATAGTTAGCTAGCTTCTTCTTAAGCTTCTTAATATAGTCTTAAGTTTACTAGATCGTAATAGCGTAATTAGGGGGTCGCTCTATAGTAATAAGCTACTAAATTATTATAATCTAACTATATAATTCCTTTACTACTTAGCCGAGTCGCTTTCGTACTACCTTAAGGTTACTATTAGCCTAAACTTATAAATCTCTTACCTTCTAAGCCTACTATCGAGCTCGCTCGACTCGTAACTTCTTAATAGCTAAGAGAGTAGTAATATTAGTCTTTAATTAAGTTATAAGTTACTAAGTTTCCTTCCTCTCGCGCTTAGTAGCTAATAGGTACTCTATATACTTAAAATTAAAGGTCTACGCCTTACTTACTACTCTTTAGCTATCTTTCGTCTTACGCCTACTTCTACTACTAAGAGTAGTCTAAAGGTTATCGTTTTCTTATAGTAGAAGGTTATAGTTATTAAGTAATATCTAAGCTACCTTAATCGCCTTATATAGCTTTAAGCGCGTCTATTAAGCCGCCCTCTCTACGTCTACCTATAAGCCGTTAGACTAAGAGCTAAACGAGCTACTAAGGATAGCTAGGTTATCTTAATAGCGTCTAATACGCTTACTAGTAATTAGAGTACTCGGCTACGAGCTAAATATTAGTTAAGGGCGGACGATAGGTATTACTAGCTTAGTTTAAGTGTCTTCTTCGACTACTAGCCGCTTACGCTTTAGTTATAAGAGCGTAGGAGTAGGAAATAGTAATACAAGTAAGTAGTACGAATATCTAATTAAGTATTATCTAAGGAGCGAAAGAGGAGAAGTAGAAACCTCCTAAAAAGTAGTATAGGCGCTAAGCCTCTAGTTAGATACTAGTATAGCCTTAGAGTACTAGTAGAGAGGCTATAGATCGCTACCTTAGGCTCTCTTAGCTTAGATATCCTTATATTATCCCTCCTCTCTTTAGTAGCCTACTCTTAGGTCGTATTATTAACTTAAGTAAGTTCGCTATTTAACTTAGACTAAGTTAGTATTATAAAGGCAGTAGAGCTGTCTTAGTACGTACGTATAGCGCTATTAGTAAGCCGAGTATATAATTCCTACTATTAGTAAATATCTCCCTTATAAAAGAGGGTAGAGCGGGCTCGTAAGAGGTATATAGTAGCGGCGCTATTAGGCCTATACTACTATTAGTATAAAAGCCCGCCTCTTCTTCTAGTTCCTTCTTCTCTTTACTACTACTAACTATTAACTATCCGTCTATTACGCTTCCCTCTTATATTAGGTTAGAACGCTATTAATAGATAGAATAATAATAATAATACCTCGCTATATACGCCTACTAATAACGACTTCGCTACGACTCTACTCTATAATATAAGTAGTACTTCTTATACCCTTAGTAGTAGTAGTAGTAGTAATAGATCGTAGGGCGATATAGGTATAGCTAGCCTACTTAAGTAGTTTAGCGATATACCCGTTCCGTCGGTAGATATAGAGATACCGCTATAGGCGTATAGTCCTTATAAGGCGGGTATTAGTTAGTCCAAGATTCGCTATATATATAAGTATCCCCCTCCTCTCGAGGGCGTTCTAAAGGTACGCTATAGTACTATCTACTACGAGTATATCTACTATTAGTAGCTAGTCCCTACTATTTAGTAGTAGACGTAGCTACTAGTTAGCGAGAAGTACTCTACTAGTAATAGTACTCCTTATACTAGCTATAAAGTAAGTAGTAGTAAGCCTTCTTATACTACTATAAGTTCTTTAACTCCTATCTAGCGTCTATCTATACTAATCTTACTATTAGATCCCCTCTAAGCTCGCGCGCTACGCTAATATCCTCGAGTACCTATATATACTCGCTATCTACCCTACCGTCTAGAATAACGCTAAGCGTATATAGCGCCGCGTTAGCGCCTTCTACGACTATATCTTAAAGGTATTCGCTACTATTATATAGTTTAAGAAGGACGTTATAGCTAAGTTAGAGGTTAAGAAGATCGATAAGACGGCCTAGCTAAAGTAGATTTAGGCTCGTCGAAAGAGTCGTAAGGCGAATAAGAAGGCCTTTAAGGATAGCTACGGAGAGCTATTAGGTTCCTACCTAGCTAATATTATAGCGGACTTAGTATAGGAGTAGTAGGTACTTTAGACGCTAAATAACGGCGAGAAGCGTCTCGTCTACTACGGCTAGTATACTCGTTAAGGCTTTCTTAGTAGCGTTTATAGGGTAGTAATAATAGAAGCTCGTTAGCTCTAGGTTCTTAGGTTTTACTATCTATAGTAGAGAGGGGTTAGCGTAGCCTTAGAAAGACTACGAAATAGTCGTAGTAGTCTATAGATAGTAAATAGAGAGAACTTATAAATAAATCCTTTAATCTCTTAGTTTTATATATAAAGGAAATTTCGAATAGTAATTTAGTAGTAAGAGGACTATAAAGGGTACCTTCTCTCTTCTTATTCGTCTTTCTTTAGACGCTCTTACCTACGCCTTATCTCTTTTATAGGTCGCTAGCGAGAAGATAGTAGAGAGGGGTTAGTAAGCTTAGGATATTACTAGTAGTACTTATTAAGGAGTTCCTAATAGTCTTTAAGCTCCTCTTCCCTTATCTAATCGTTATAGTCCTAAGACTAGCCTACCTACTATATCTAATACTATATCGTTCTATACTTATCGTAGTAGTAGGTTAGGATTTTCTCGACTTCGTAGGCTAGATCTATTCTATCCTCGAGGAGTTCTTTAACTAGTAGCGGCTAGTACTTAGGGCGTATATAGTATAGCTCTAGTAGCGAGATATAGAATACTAGGTAGAACCTTTTTATTAATAGTAGTAGGTTAAGCTTATACGCCTATCTACTAATCCGCTTAATAATTATAAAAGGGCCTAGGTATTTATTATTAAGCTTCTTATATAGCCGCCGTATATAAACGTTCTTTACCGCTAGGAGTACCTACTTACTAATATCGTAGTACTTAGCTAGTACTATATAGTTATAGTACTTAGTCTATAGCTCTTATACGTACTAGAGGTTCTCTACTACCTTATCGAACTCGAGTCGTCGTTATAGAAGCTAGTTAGTTACCTATTTAGTAAGCTTATCTATTTTCTTCCCCCCCCCTATTAGGTATTTATATCGAATACTATCTAGTATATTTAGGGGTACCCTAAACGCTACCTTAATAGGTAATTTATAATAGCTAGTATACGTCTTAGAGTTATAGGCGAACGCTATAGTTAATAATAGCCTCGCCTAGTTATCTTATTCCTAATTATAGTATATATAAAGGTAGGCTTTAAGTTACTAGTTCTAACGCTTAGTCTATCTATCCGTCTATAGGTAGAAGGTAGTACTAAGTTTACGTTTAATTATAAGGTAGTAGTAGAAGGCGCTCTAGTACTTAGATATAAAGACCGAACCGCGGTCTAAGACGATATCGTCTAGTAGGCTAGTAAGGGCGATAACTATATAGTAAAATAGGTCTACTAGGCTAGGGGCGTCGATATCTTTTATTATTAGTATATACTATATAAACTTAGAGAATCGATTAACGATAATAAGTACTAAATTATATACCTTACTATTAAAACCCTTTAAGGGTAGTAGGCTAGTAATAAAGTCTATAGAGAGGTAGGACTAGAGCTAGGTAGGTACTAGTAAAGGCTAAAGCTTACCGTAGGGCTAGTAGTACTTACTTTTAGCTCGTTAGTAGACGTCGTATTCTTAATAGTACTTACGAACGTCTTTAGAGAGACCTTTCTACTCGTATTTAGACGAGATAATCGCCTATATACGTCGCTAGCCGTAGTAGCCTACTATAGGGTTATCGTAGTTATAGAATAGTATCTCTATACGTAAGGCTAAGGATTAGGGTACGTATACCCGACCTTTCCTTTATAGGAGGCTATTAGTATTAAAGGTATAGTCCTTAGTACTTTCTAGAGTCTTACCTAACCTATCTCGTCTCTTCGCTATAACCGCTTCTCGGATATCTTAAACGAAGGCGTCCCTTTATTAGACTTCCTTAATAAGATTTAGAAGGGATTTAGGTAGTTTAGCGTTAAAGGACGACTTATCCTTTACTACTATAGTAATAAGGAAGCAAGGTAGTACTAAACGACTTATTAGTCTACTAGTAGAGTAGGGGCTAGCTTAGGTAAGGAGTAGTTACTCTATAGTATTAGAAGTACTATTATATTGCTCTTTAGCCTTACTATTTTATTTAGCTTCGAAGGCGGTAAGTAGTAGGGGATTAGACTACCTAGTTCCCTCGAGGTAGGTATCCGCTATATTCTTAGGGTCTATATAAGAGTACTCTAGTAGCGCTATAGGGCTATAACTATCCTTAGTAGAGTAGGCTCCTAACTTTTACTATAGGATTAGTAGTATTCCCTAAAGTTAATACTTTTTAGTACTTTCTTTAAAGCTAGCGAAGTAGTCTAGCCTTCTAAATAGGCTATTAGAGGGATTTAACTTCCCTAGCTTATATTCGATTATAAAATTATAGTAGGCTAACCTCTCTATAATTTAGGCCTACCTAGCTATTAGGCTCTATATTATTATAAAGTACTAAAGGTTATAGTAGTCGGTTATAACCTAGATCGGGTATATAGCGCCTTCGAGGTAGTACCTCTATATTTTAAAGTATTCCGAGATAGCTATAAGTTCCTTATTAGGGGTACTATACTAAACCTCGTAATTAATAAAGCTCTTCGAATAATAGGCGATAGAGTACTAGTATTTCTATAGTAAATCGGAGTCGTTAGGCTATAGGAGGATACTTACGTAGGCCGCGTTAGAGGCGTCCGTAATTACTATAATTAGTAGCCTAGGATTAAAGTACCTAAGTAGAGGTACTTTAGTAAACGCCTTCTTAAGAGTTTCGAAGGATTTAGCTACTATATTAGTCTACTACTATAGGGGTCTTATAATAGCTTTCCGTCCCTTCTTTATAGGCGTAAGGGTACTACTAGAGAGTAGCTCGTTAAGTAGGCGTATAAGCCGTAAATATCCCTAGATAAAGTAGTAGTAGAAGTTAGTAAATCTAAGGAAGACTTAAACGTCTTAGTAGCTCTTTAGTACTAGCTAGTTAGTAATACTAGTAACCCTTAATTAATCTATCTTTATACCGTTAGGGGTAATAATAAAGCCTAGGAATTTAACCTCTATAGTATAGAACTCGTATTTCGAGGGTTTAGTAAATAGCTTCTATTCCCTAAGCCTCTTAAGGACTTACTAGACGTACTCCTTATACGTCTTGGGGTTAGGGGAGTAGATTAGGATATTATCGAGATAAATAATATAGATATTATCTACTAAGCTAGCTAGAGCCTTATTAATATAGGACTAGAATATAGTAGGTACGTTAGTAAGCCTAAAGGGTATAACGAGGTATTCGAATAAGCTATATCTCGTCTTAAAGGCCGTCTTCTACTCGTTACTAGACTAGATCTAGAGCTAGTAGTATACGTCCTTAAGGTCTAGCTTAGTAAAGACCTTCGCGTTACCTAAACGGTCTAGTAGCTTACTAATAAGTAGTAGTAGGTAGTAGTTCTTAATCGTAATCTTATTAAGACCTCTATAGTTAACGTATAACTATATACTACTATCCTTCTTTAGTATAAAGAGGATAGGGGTACTATAAGGGGATTTACTTAGCCTAATCTAGCTATTCTTTAAGGCGTTATTAATATACTCGCGTAATATAGTAAGCTCTTATTATAAAAGGTTATAGATTAGTAGTTAAGGTAGGCTCTTATCTTCCTCTAGCTCGATAGTATAGTCGTACTTAGAGTACTAGGCGATAATACCTACTATACTAGGTACTAAACGTGTGTTATGAACTCGTAATGTAATTATATGTGTCTAAGCTAGTATACTAAGCTAGGAAGCTATAAGGGTAAGCTAGCCTACCCTATAGTAAATCCCCTCGGCCGAGAGAAATATACTCGGCCTCGAGTACTCTAATTACTTAGAAAATATCTCTATATAGCTAAACACCCTTCTATTTATCCTCCGTCGTAGTCTTAGTTTTCGTAGAAGCTAGTAGGCTTGTTTATAGTTATCGACGCGCTCGGGTCGACTAGTTTCTAGCTTACTACTTACTCCGCGCGTGCCTTATTAGCTCTAGCTTACTTACGCTACTTGCGCTTCTTAGAGAGGTTAGGCTCGGAATCGCTATCGATATTAGGCACTAGAGCCTTAGTATCTAATACGGACTTCTAGCGGCGGTAAACCTAGGCCTTAAGGGTATCCTAGTTACGAATAATCTAGGCTAATAGGTATAGGTTCGCTCCTCCGTCGGTCTATATCTTTCCGCTCTTAGTAATTAACTTGTCTAGCCTTACTATATCGGTAAGGATTTACTAGTAGCGGATAATTATAGTTATACTTAGCTTCTTGCTTCTAGCGTATACGGCGATAGCGTAGATAGTATAGTATCGATTAGCTTTACTTATCTCCTATAGCTAGTTACGTAGCTAGCGTCTAGCGAACTATTTGTCTATCTCGGCGATAAGGTCTTCGACTTCGTAGTAGACTTCGTTTTCTCGTAGGGTATATAGTAGTTCGTCGTTCTACTCGCTTTCCCTAGCGGCGGGCGTCGACGTACTCGGGCTCTATAGCTAGGTACTATCGAGAAGCTATAACTCCAACTCGATTGCGCCGAGATTTGGATAGTTGTGTCTCTACTATTTCACTATTTACTAGTTTCTAGAGTCGAAGTAGCCTACCTTAACTATAAGAAGATCGAGTTTCTATAAGAGGCTACGAATCTCTAGTATCTTCTTACGGTCTTAGTAGAAGTTAAGAGCTAGTAAACATACTCGAAGCACCTCCGTTACCCTGTCTAAAGTGTAGCTGTCGAGCTCTTCTTCTATAACTTTAATTAGCTAGTAGGCTCGAATCTCTACGGTACGCTTAGCTTTCTAAGTATTAGAGAATCGAGCTACGTTAGACTCGTATATAGTTAAGGTCTAGTAGCTTAGGGCTATCGACGCAGTATCGTTATCGGTATCTCTAATAAACAAGAAGTCTAGGTTGTAGTACTATATATATACTAGCTATTCTTAGATACGGTCCTTAATACTTAAGGAGTCCTTAGTCTAGCGCGCCTACTCGGTATTAGTAACGTATATACGTATAGTGTATTTAGGCTTTCGAGTATTAAATTCGAGGATAAAGTGCGCGATATTAGTATTACCGTCTAGAATAGGGAGAGCGTCCTAGGGCTAAACTTAAATAGCTACGGATATTAGCCTTATTTTAGATATCTACGAAATACGGCTCTTAAGGAGTTTATCGACGCGCTCGAAGTCGGCTTCCTTACGAAGCTACTCTAGCTCTATCTCGGCGAACTATTAAGCTTAGATCTAAAGGTTTATAGTCTTCTCTAGCGCTACTTAACCCTTAGCCTCGAAGGTAAATCGAACGTTATAGTTTAAGCTCTACTACACTTTTAGTTGGAAGCGCTTAATAGCTATAAGGAGAGCCTTTGTATCCTTAGCTAGCTACGTATTAGAGCTAAAATTCTAGTTCTAGCCTAAGTCGTATATAGTCTAGAGCGGGCGCCGAAGTTTATCGAGCTATAGCTACCGCTAGTATATCGTATAGGCGAACTATATAGCTAGCGCGTCCTTAAAGTATTTTATCTACTTTATCTAGTACTCGACGGCTTTAATCGCTAGTAAGTACTCCTCGTACTGTCTACCGCGCTTAAGTGCTACTTACTACGAAGCCTTAGCTTACTTCTAGCGCTCTTCTTTCTTACGGATCTCCCTAAGTAGTATAGCCTTATCGTTAGAATTACTAAGGAGTATCTCTTCGTCTTCGTCTTCGTCCTCGTCTTACTCGGGAGAGGGCGCTTTCTTACCTCTCTTCCTTAGCGTAGCGTCTAGAGTCTCGGTATTAACGACCTTAGCCTTACCTTTGCCCTTCTTCGTTAGTTTTAGGCTAGCTCTAACTTCGATATCCCTTAATTTAATAGCTTTAGGTTTCTTAACGGCTAACTTCTTTACGACCTTAGCTATCGACGCGCTCGCCTCTAAGTCCTCTTCCTCGCTTTTAGATTCTAGCGGTAGTATTCTCTCTAGAGCTAGAGGAGCTAGTTCCTTAACTCGGTTACGCTTAGCCGTTAGGTATTAGTAAGGGATATCCTTTAGTAGGACTGCGTCGAGACTATCGGGGTATAGTACGTAGAGTACGTCGATAACTAGTAGCTACTATATCTAGGGGTACTCCTATAGCCTTATTATAACCTATACGAAGCTATTAGAGTATTTCGTAGGGATTATGCCGTCTGCCTTTTACTAGAAGCCGATTTAGCTTACGTATAGTATTAAGTAGAATATTGTGCTTATCTAGGCTTTACGCTCTACTAAGCTAACGTCTCTCTAGCTAGGATCTACTTCGTCTTACGGGTACTAGGCTACTTTTATATATAGCTCCTCGATTAAACCCTTAACGTCTAGATAGTCCTTTAATAAGGCTAATTCTCTAGTATCTTTCGCTTATATTGCGGAGCTAGCGAATAGATTGAATATTTCGCGAATAGTATCCTTACTAATATTCTTAAGGACGTACTAGCCTTCCGAAAGTAGGTACTCGAAAAGGTAGTAGACGATATAGAATTCCTTAGCCTTTACGACGACGTGTATCGTACAAAATAGATACTAGCGCTCCTAGACCTTCGTAGCTATCGCGCCCTAGAGGAGCGTAATATCGTCGAACGACGCGAGCTAGTCGTTAAGCAATTGCCCTATCTAGGTCTAGTCCGAGGTAATCTAGACTATCTCGCTATCGATCGAGGTATCGCCCTTAATTTAGGTATATAGTAGGTAACCGCCTTCCTAGCCGTATACTACTCGGTAAAGGTATTCGCGGCGTACTATCGACGTAGTCTTCTTACTCTTATTGTTAAGGAAATATACTAGCTACGTATCGCTAGATAACTCGTAGAAGTAGAGGTTTCGTAGTAGCGCTAGGCGGCTCTCTTCTCTACTATACTTATTAGCTCTATCGTCGAGGGAGCCTTTTCCGCTAGGCTATTTATCGAGCTTATAGACCGTCTTAATATCGTCGGCGAGCTTCTTCTCGTCCGCGTTAGTACTATTCTAGAAGATCTCGTATAGAGAGACTGCGTCTAGCGTACGCTAGGTACGATAGACGATTTCTTCGACTTAGTCTTTCGTATACTAGATCTAATTGTTATTCTCTGTAATATAGTAGTCCCTATACCTAACTATATATTCGTACTAGTCGTAGAGCTTCCTCTAGTAGATAGCTATTAAGTCGAAGGCCTACTTATTAAACTTATATAGTAGCTTCTTTATTCCTAAGCTATTTGTAGCTACGTTATTATTCTACGAAACTATGTATACCGCCTTAAGCTTCTTAATCGCCGTATTCTACGCGACTTGCTTCTTAAGAAGGTCTTCGCGTTTATTAAGGTTATTTATCTACTTCGCTAGCTCGTAACGGATATCTACTCTTATATTTCTCTTACCTATACTATTATTCTCGATCGCTTTCTTACTTAGCTAGTATAGATCCTCGGTAAAGGTGTACTCGAATTCTACGGAGAGTACGACCTTAATATCGCTTATATACTTAGGTAAGTAAGGGTCTATATTATTACGGCTATCGCTAATAGCCTATACTATCTACTTCTTATATTCTTCCTATATCTCGATAGTTCTATCCTCCGCTATCTTCTCCTTCTTAATCTATACTATTATAAGGTCCTTCGGCCTACTCTTCTTCTTATCTATAGTAGTCTTCTTCGCTCTAGAGCCCTTTATCTAGGCGGCGCTCTTACTTAACTTGTTATTCTTAACTAGTATAGCTCGCTTAGTTAGCTACTTAACGGGCGCCTCTACTATAGTGTCCTTCTTTCGAGAGCGCTTTAGGGCTACCTTACTATTAGCCGTCGCGGCCTTCCTCTTCGGTATTATTACGACCGAGTTTAACGTTATTAATAAAATAGTTATAGGCGCCGAGCGGGTAGGGGTTATTACCGTATTTATACTCGAAGAAGGCGTAGATAGTAGTATTCTAGTTCTTATACTAGTCGTTAATCTCTTACTACGATCTAGGCGCCTCCTTGCGCTAGCGACGCTCGAGCGTCGCGGTCGCTCTATCGTAGGCCTTAAGCGTAGTATCGATATCTCGCTAGCGGGCTTCTTACGCGTAATATTAGCGGCGGAGTTCGTCTTCGAGTATTAGCTAGTTTAGGGGCGTGTCGGATATTTAGATTACGGTATTATTTAATATAGGTTAAAGCTTTACTAGAGGAAATATTTTAAGCGAGTAAGTAGTAAACAAATAGTATAGCGTAGTCGTTACGCGCTCGTACTAGTGTATATAAAAGCGTTAAGTAAAAGATAATATCCGTATATATATTAAGGCTAGGTTAATAAACCTCCTCGTACTACATAAAATATATTATAAAAGTAACGCTAGTAGAATCTAGATATTAGCTCCTACCCGAGGTAGGCGAGTTAATAATCTAAACAAAGAGGGCTAGTATCTCTAGTAAGTCTTTGCCCTTTACTAGTCGTAGTAGGCGCTTACTTCTTCGTAGAACGAATTAGTCCTATAGAACTTCCTCCTCTAGCTTTTTATATTAATCCCGCTCTACCTATAATATCGAAGGTAACTTTACTACTATCTTAGCCGCTTTAGCGTTAGCGAAGGTATCGTTACTAATATCTAGTCCTACTAGTAGGTCGGGTGTCGACGTACTCGTCGTAGAACCGTCGAGGCCGCCTTCGGCTAGGGGAGACGCTAGTATTCTAGCTACCGAGTGTTCGCTTAAGCTCTTTATACTCTAAGTGCGGCGGAGAGGGTCTATCGACTCGAGGGTAATATACTCTCTAGATAGATTATAAGTAGCTTTCTCTTAATACTACTTATTAAGTAGAGCGTTAGCCGCTAGTAGGTAAGCTTTACGTAGAGGAATCTTATAGATCGTTTCTTTCTTACGGCGCTCGTTAAACGAGAGAACTAATCCCTCGTAGGCGGGTATAAGGAGTTCCTCGTCGACCTACTCGTTACTAAAGGTAGAAAGGTTCTACTATTTTACTAAATAGTACGGTCTATCGCCTACTATCTTCTTACTAAGTAGTACTTCTATAACTTAGGGCTAATCGCTACCGTCTTCTATAGCTTCGGCCGCGTCGATAGGTATAGCTGCCTTAGTAGAAGACTAGTTCTATAGAACTGTTCTAGGAGCGGCTAGTTCGAGCTAAAGGACTAAGATTATAGGGTAGATACGTTTTCCCTTAGGAATATCGAGCCTATAGGCGAGTTAACCGACTCTCTCGAGGACTTTAAAAGGTCTAACGCGTTAGGCTCCGTACTTATAATACTCTCCTAGGGCCTTATATCCTTTATAAAGACGAAGGTATACTATATCCCTAGGCTCGAAGAAGATAGGGTAGTATCTACTATCGTACTACTCTTTTATCCTAATATTAGCGAAGGCGATTACCTCTTTAGTATATTAGTAATACTACTAGCGAAGCTAGACGAAGTCCTCCTCTAGGAGCTGTCTTAAGCTAATAAAGGCGTCGATATTAAGATTAAAGCCGAAATAGTACTAGTCTAGGGAGATATAGGTACTAGCGTTCTTACTAGAGTTTAAGTAGGAGTATAGGCTAGGAAGTATATTCGTCTAGTCGGCTCTAACGTTCTTAGAGATAAAGAACCTTATTATAGTTTTAACGGTTTAGTTCGTTCTCTTACTCTAACTATTAGTCTATAGGTAATATACCGTAGATATTAAAAGCTCGGCGTTAAGTAATTGTATTACTCTACGGAAGAAGGTACTTAACTACTTTAGATCCCTATTAGAGATCTATTTAATCGGTATAGCCTAGCTACGCTCTTAGATAGTAGCGAGCTAAATATCTACCTACTAGTTAGTAGTCTACGTCGATCGACTAGCTATTAGGAGTACTCGCTTTAAGCGCTTATAAGTAATCGTAAGTAGTATATTAAATCCGTCCGCTATCGGTAGTAGATAGGTAATAAAATCGGCGGCGACTACTACTATTAGCTAGGCTAGTATATCGATAGGATTTATATAGCCGAATAGTTTATAACGTAGTGTTTGTAGCGCCTTATAGGATTTGTATTCCGTAATATACTTCTCGAGCTTAGCGGTGTAGTTCCTAATATAGATAGATACGGTTAGGTAGTTATATACCCTATTAAAACCTACGTAAAAGCGGTTGTCGTAGACTATCTCGAAGACTTCTTTAGTAAGCTAGTCTAGTATATAAAGTCTCGAGTAAAGTAACTTAGAGTTATCGATATAGAAGATAAGGCTATCTTTAAGGAAGAAGCGAAGGCCTTCTAGCTATAGTATATCGATATCTAGATCTTTTGCCTTCTCTAGCCTAGGCTATATCTTACTCGTAGGTATCTATTTACTATTAACTTTAGTGCGAGTAGATATAAAGGCGGTGCGGCCGGATCTTATTACCTTACGTTTATCGACGCGCTCCGACTATTATTCCGTTCGAGCTCCCTCGTTAGCTTTATCTTAAGAAGACTCCTCGGGCTTATCTTAAGAAGACACCTACTCCTTCTTACGTAAGTCCCGCTAACGCTTTTAAACGTTCTTAAGAACCTTCTTTAAGCGGCGCTATAGTTTATCGTCTTCGTACCCTTAACGAAGTCGCTCTTTAAACTTATCCGATATAGTAACTAGAGTCGTAGTATAGAGATTAAGTATACGTTCCTTAATAGGCTTCTCCTTATCTACGAATTATCGGGTATCGACGAAGAGTACTAGAATATCCTTAAGGGCACTCTTATTTAGCTTACGGGCCTTATCTAGGTCCTTTAGAGCCTTTAACCTACTTAGGGTATCTAGTACGATATAGATCCGACTAGGTCGATAGAGTACTTCTAGATTTCTAAATACTAATAGGTATATAGAGGCGTTAATTAGCTTCGTATTAAGCTTCTCGCTTAAAACGGTTATAGTAATATAGTACTTCTTCGTAATCGTAGTTACGGCGGTATAATCTATAAAGATATATATCTTAGGAGCTACTTCGATAAGGTAGCGGAACTTCTTAGTTACCTATAATACTCCGGCTATTTCTAGTTCGGTTAGCTAGTATCGTAACTCCGCTCCCATTAATATATAACTCTTAAATACGATAACTTAGATCTTATAGAGTAGCTATAATATTGTCCGCTTTAGCTAAGAGGTAGAGTCGACGAAGTCCTTTAGGATATTATCTTTCCTCTAGACTAGGGTCGCCTCCGTCTCTATAATAGGCTTAGGATCGCCTTCGACGTAGTATAGTATTATTCTAAAGCTATAGTCTTTCGAATAGTCTACGTCGACGTATAGTAGCCGCTTCGAGTTAGCGTAGAAGGTAAAACTCTTTCCGCCTTACTAAACTAGATTACCGTGCTTATTAAACCGAGGCTTAAACTTACCGTCTCCTAGAACAGTTAGAGTATTATTCGCCGGATCCTAGAATTCCTATAACGTATCCTAGGCGATATTTATCTCCTATGTCTATTGGATAATCTTTCGCCGTAGGTACTTCGTACGGGTAGGGCCCTTCTTTATGTCCTTAACTTCCTTTAGTATATAGACCTTAGCGGCGTATAAAGCTTCTATTAAGGAGGAGTAGTAGGGGATCTTATTACGTAGCTAGTTAGTTAAAGCTAGGTACGCCTCTAGATCGACCGCGTCGACTAGCTTAATAATATTCCTTAGCGCTACTATCTTCTCGGAGTTAGTAGCTATACTAAGTCCAGATACTTAATAACTAAGGACTCGGGTAGAGGGGAAGGCTAGAAATACTTTCTTTAGTACTAAGGTAAGGTTCTTACTATTAAGTTTAGTAAAAACTGTATCTAAGTGTTCGAGGTACTTCTCGAACGTATTAGAAGCGATAATAATATTATTAATATAGGCGTAGGCGAAGATAAAGTCCCTTAACTACGTCTCTATAGTCCTCTAGATATACTATATACTACCGTAGTACCCTATTATAGTAACTAGAAGAACTTCCTAGCCCCGATACGAATTAATATAGAACTTCTACTACTCTAAAAGCTTAAGAAGGAACTAGTAGAATATAGCCCTCGCGTCGATAGTACTAATAAACTTCTTGCTAAAGAGCTTTATAAAGATCTCGTCCTAACGTAGTAAGGGGTATATATCCTTTACCGAAATCTTATTTAGTCCTCGAATATTAATTACTACTCGTAGCTTCTATATAATTATTCTATCTTAGTTATAAATCGTGCGCTAAACTACGAAGTAGGGCTAGGTAAGTAGACTTAGCTTATTAGCCTATTTTATCTTGCCTTCGGCGTGTAGTTTGTTATAGTCGTCGTTTATAACCTTTATATCGCGAGCGCTAAGCTTAAACACCTTAGTAACTTACTTGTGCTTCTCCTAACCCTCTTGAAGTAGTACTTCTATACGTTCTTCTTCGGGTATATTAGCGACGCTAGTATTCTCTCTCTATAGCTCTAGGTGCTTTTCTACTACTTTCTATAGGGCTACTACTTGTTCTAGAGTACTATATACTATTACACCGTTAGGAAGTACTATCTTAGGGAGATCCTTCTACTCTTAGTCGAGGGTAGGGCGTTTTCCTTCGACTATATCTACGAGATTAAGAGAGAGGGTGTCGGTATTAATACGATAATATCCGTTAATCTCGAGTTCTTTAAGAGACCCGAGAGTCTAAGATATAGCGATCTTAAGCTTTTAGTTAGTCGGATTATAGACCTTAATCGTATAGGTAGTCGCGTCGATAATATAGGGGATAAATCGGCCGCCTTTTCTAAGGAAGGCGATATTGTCTTCCGTAGGCTAGAACTCGTAGTCGCGGTCCTTAAGGTATATTAGCTGGATTATAATACGCTTTAGATAGCGTACTAGGATAACTTCTAGGTATATCGACCTAACCTTCTACTAAACTCGATTCGCGGAACGCGGACGTACTAATAACTTTATTATTATGTTTACGTTACGTTTTATCGTAGCTTAGCTAGCTTCGAGGTTAATCGAAAATCCTACTAGAACTATAATATCTAAACCGAGTAGAAGATTATAAGGAAGGTCTTTTACGATACGGTAAGGCTAGCGGATATACGAGAGGACTTACTCGCCTATTAGTTTCTTCGCGGGGAAGTATATTAGAAGTATAACCTATTTGTTATTCGTAGTAGTACTAGCTAAACTTATAAACTTAAGAGGATTCTCGTATGTCTAAATATTATCCTTACTAAGGACTTCGTAGAGCTAGTCTTCGCGTACTATAGATACACGATTACTAGTATCTAGGTAAATTCGATATAGTACGGTATATAGCGAAAACATATATATCGCTTCGACAATGTTATACGCTCTAAACTAGTAGGCGGGATCTCCTTTAGGTGTATTAGCCGTATAAGGAATAATTTCCGTAGGTACGTTAATAATCTCTAGAGCTTAGGCTCCGCCGAAGGGATTAGGATAAGTTATATTAGTAAAGAGCGTCTGAAACAAAGTTTTAAACTTATCCTAAGGGTCTAGCGGGGGAGGCTCTAGTTACGGGCGCTCTAGAGGGACGAAGTTAGATTCCTCTAAGTACGTCGATATACTAGCTAGTAGGTTATCGACTTGAACTACGAGTAACGGAATTACTAAGCCGTTAAAGCCTGTCTAGCTCTTATTATGCGACTAGCAGCTAGGCTCGTTACGTAAGTGCTTATGTAATTTATTACTAGAGTTAAACTTACGTTAGTATTTAGTGTACTTAACGGTTCTCTAAGGAGGACCGGAAATAATAAGATTAGTATTAGCTACTAGGCGCTCTACCTATACGTCTAGAATCTTAGGGGCGTTATAAAAATCCTACTAAGCGTTATTAAAGACTTCTCTCTCGTCTTAAGAGTAGCCTCCTTCTCCGTTATCTAGCTAGTAGTAGCTATCTTTAGCTTCGTAGTAGTAGCTAAAGTTATAGACCTAGTACTAGTTCGAGTCCTAGAAGTTCTCTTCCTCTTCCTCGGATTCCTAGACGACTACGGGAGACTTAACCTCTAGCTAATCCTTAGCGAAGAAGGTTACTACTTCGCCGTCCTAATTGTATAGCGTTACCGTTTACCGGCCTTAGTAGCCTTACTAGCCTTAACGTTAGAAGTTTCCGCTACTTCGTTACTCCCTACTATCCGTAATTGTAAGTTACTAAGGAGGAGCTAGGAGTTAAGCTTAGTTCCCTAGGCCTTTTAGCTACTCGCGGTTATTAAACTACCCGCCGTTATTAAACTACCCGCTATTAAATTGCTAGCGGTTATTCGAGTAGGAATTCCTAGGGCTAGAAAAGCTACTATAATTACCGCGGTTCCTACTACTACGATTCTACTAGAAGTTATTTCGCTATTACGAGGGTTATATAAAGTATTACGGAGCGTTACTTAAGTTACTACGAGTCGACGGTATAAGCACGTCGATATACCTACTAGGGCCTAAGTTTGTCGCTCTATTCGAGGGCTACGTACCTATAATATAGAATTAGTTTAGTTTAGGCTATTACTCTAGGTAGGCCTAATCTTACTAGCGCTACGTTACTATCTACTTATCTATCGCGCGGATAAATTCTTCGATAGTAGTAAATTCGTTAGGGGCTCGTACGGCGCCTCGTAGTCGGTAATAGATATAGAGCTAAGCGTCGTATAACTGTTCGTACTAGCTCTCTTTACTACTACGTTATAAGATATCTATTATAGTATACATGTAGTTAGATAGTACAAAGCTATTCTTAATATATACCTTATTCCAATAAGTCTAGTCTAGCTTAGTTTAGGCGTTAGTAATAAACGGCTTGAAGGCGGAATCTAGCTTAGAAGCCTACCTATCGACGCGCTCGCCTTTAACGATCTACTCTCGTAGTTCGTCGCTTAACGTATTATTAAACTATCTAGAAGCTCGGCCTTAAAGGTAGAGAGACAGTCCGAGGCGTAACTCGCGATAATTAAACTATGCTAGCGTTGCTTTAACGCGGTTAATAAAGGCGCCTATATCTCTATATATGTTTCTACCTCTAATAAGTCCCTAGGTGCTAGTAACTTTCGTATCTAGGTCGAAATAGCCTATATACTTAGGATTAAACCTTAACTTGGGCGGATTAGCGTTTATAGCGGGTACTAAGGCCTACGTTAGATCCTATTAGTACGGAGGGGTAGGTCGATAGCCGAAGGGCGGTATTAGTTAGAAGTTTTAAGGAGGGAAGCTAGCGGTATTCTAGTAGCTAGCTTATTACCTTATTATTTCTTCGAGCCTATTTATCTATATCCTAAGCGCGTCGATATCCGCGGCGTTGTTCTACTACGGTAGTAGCGGGGTATTTTATCTCGGAGGTGGATTCTAACTAGGTGGATTCTACTAGCTAAGGGGAGGTAGATTCTCCTAACGTAGAGAGTCCCTACGCTACTAAAGGCTAGTCTAGTAGGAGTCCTACTAGATCTTCCGTAGGTAAGCGAGCTACTCCTTAGTAAAGCCTAGCTAGTTAGTATC
Organism: Zasmidium citrigriseum; assembly: GCA_002786025.1. Classification (NCBI taxonomy): domain Eukaryota; kingdom Fungi; phylum Ascomycota; class Dothideomycetes; order Mycosphaerellales; family Mycosphaerellaceae; genus Zasmidium; species Zasmidium citrigriseum. The sequence goes on along the minus strand of NHNW01000034.1, from coordinate 275,889 downwards.
CTTATCTCGTATAGTATTAGCGAACGTACTAGGTATTCTTACTCCTATAGTTACTACTATAGTACTACTAGTTACGGTAGTCTACCCCGCTAGGCCTTATCTACTAGTGTACTAACTACTACTAGCCTAAGCGGCGTTATAATCTACTATAGCTCGATCGACGTACTTGTCGATAAGCTTAGTAAAGTCCTAGAGCTCTCTATCTCTCGTTAAAGAGGTAGGTTTAAAGGGGAGGATTAGCTTTAGAGGGTATAGTTAAACGCGGTTAGATTTTAGGGCGCTCGGTAGATACTCGATAGACGGTCTAATATCCGAATCGTTAGACTCTTCGCTACTAGAGCTCTTAGAGAGATTAACTTGCTTACTAGCGTTACGGTAATAGTCGAACTAGATAAACCTCCTAAACGCTAGGTATACGATCTAGCTTAATATAAGGTTATTAAGGAAGCGGGCTACTATAATAGGTTCCTTCGATTAAAGAAGCTACTCGCTCGGGAATCCGATCTATAGATTAACTTTAAGCTAAGCCTTATATAGCGGGTTAGATAAGTTCGTGTCTAGAGCTATACTCTTCGTTCGAGTGTCTAGAGCTATACTTCTTAACCGAGTACGTTACTACCGATACTAAGTTAGTAAGGGACCGTACTACTTTAAAAGAGCTTAGGTACGTTACTCGAGACTCTCGCTAAAGATCTACGTTTAATCGGTCTTCTAATTCTTAGGATACTAGTAGTAACGAAGTAGGAGCTCCGTATAAAGGCGGAGAAAACGCCTCTACTCTTCTATACCTAGGAGCTCTAGTACGGGCCTCGAATCGTTTCGTATGTATTAACTTAGATAGTCTAGCTTAGCTACGTCGGAGCGTATAAGTAGGCCTTTAAGCTACTTATATAGACTAGTCTGTCGACGTGCTAGTATAAGGAGTAAGCGAAACTATCGAGGGTTACGAAGTTAGGTTTAGGTAAGGTAGGAAGAGTACTACTAGCTTATATAGATTAACGAGTAAAGTAGCGGCCGAAATTACTAAGTAGGTAGAGGGCGAATTCGACGAGTATACCTTAGCGGATACTAGATACCGTATCGTTAATATTACGGAAGGTATTAGTAGGTTGTTAAGAGAGAGTATTAAGGGAAAGTAGGATATCGAGTCGAAGTCGAGACGGAAGCCGCGCTAAGCGTTAACGTAACGCGTTACGAGAGGTAGGTACTCGTAGTTTAGAGGGGGTAATAGGTTAAGTAAGGCGGTAGATAAGGGTCTATCGACGCGCTTAGCTCGAAAGGACCTTCGCGGAGTAGTAAGATAGTTAGGTTAGCGCCTTTCTAGAGCACTATAGGTAGTAGAGGGGTATACGGCGGTCGTAAGGTACGCTTTTAGGCCGAGTAGAACTCGCGTCGATAGCCTTACCTAGACTCGTTTCGAATCCCTAGTATCGTTTGTATAATAATAAACGAAAAAATTATAGTCGAACTCTACTCTTAGCTACTATTTACTAGGCACTAAACGTGTATTATAAACTCGTAATATAATTGTATATGTCTAAGCTAGTATACTAAGCTAGGAAGCTATAAGGGTAAGCTAGCCTACCCTATAGTATACTAGCTTAGTATTAAAGACGTCGGCGAAGTCGTAGTACTCTAGTAGAACGCCTACGAGGTACTCTATCTCTACTATAGCTAGTAAGGCTAGAAGGACTTACTAGGGAAGGTCTTTAAAATTAGGATCCTATACGTAGGCGGCCTTATATTAGTTATAGATCGTAACGGTAGTAGTCTACTATTAGTAGCCTTATTAGTTCGAGTTAATAGTCGTAGGATCCTAGTTTCTACCTCCTTAGAGGGTAAATATAGTAGTAGGCTCGGCGATAGCTAACTCTACGAAGGGAATCTCTCCTCCTTATAGTCTATCTACTTTAGAGGAGTTTACCCTCGAGCCGTCGTTAGCGTATAGTTAGTCTAGTAGTATAGAAGCTACGAGCTACTCCCTTAAGGGAAGTTAGAAGCTAGCCGTACCGTCTATAATAGCTACGAGTATTTAGGACGTTCGCGAGGATTCGGAGGGGTTAGAGGAGTCCCGTAGCGACTACGTAAAGGTCCTAGCTTAGAAGCTAATAGCTAGATTAGTATCTTCTAGCTAGTCCTACCCTAGTATAAGATTATAGCCTATAAAGGTACTAGTCTAAAGGATTTACTCTAACTCTCTCGTTTTCCCTATACTATTATTAATAGCGAGGGTAGCTAAGTAAGCCTTATATAGCGTTATAAGGTTATCGTTAAGGAACTTAGCCCTTAGAGTAGGAAGATCTAACGTTAGTAGAGATAACTACCTAGTAGCGTATATAGAGATAAGATTTAACTACGCTTCGCTATTAACGAGGGCGTAGAGAGTAATCGGTCCTATAGCGCTAGTAATAGTTATATCTATAGCAATCCTCTTCTACCTCCCTTATAAGGTTTTCCCTAATTATAGAGGAGATAAGTTTATAATTAGAGGTTACTATTTCCTATATTATTATAGTCCGAATCGCTTTTAACTTCGATAGCGTTAACGCTATAGTAGGTAGGACGAGAATCGTTAGAAGGCGTCTACCCTAGTACGCTAGTAGTAGTATTACGGCGGGGCGCTAGTAGCCTATATAAGGAGTACTCTCGATAGTTAGGACGTCTATCGTCCCTCCTATCGTCTCGGCGTCTCTCGCTACTACGATTATTTCGCTATCTATAGTTCTCGCGGTCCTTCTTATTAGAACCTAAGTTATTAGGCCTAGAGTTCTAGTTTTATCTAGCGCTTAGTACTATACTAGTACGCCTATAGCTAGGGTTTAGCGTAGTACTATTACTAGAGGAGCTTAGGGATTATTCGATCTAGTAGGCTCTTAAGAATAGTTCGTTAGTATCCTTAATAGACTTAAGGGTTTCTAGTTCGATTATCTTCTTACGTATCTACGTTAGTAGGCGTAAGAAGTAGAAGTCGATATAGAGGTCCTTAGGTTTAATCTTATTAGATATTTAGTCTTCTAACCCCTTTATATAGGTATAGAAGTAGGAGTAGGACTATCCTTCCGTAATCTTAGATAGGAAGAATACCTCTATAAGGGCGGCCTAGTAGATAGCTAGGCTCTATATAGCGTCTTAGACGATCTACTATAGTTTAGCCTAGTATAGGTCTCCCTTTTTATTCTTCTAATCGAGGCGACGATTAACCGCGCTAGTAATATTATTATATAATATACTCTTTAATATCTATAAGCTTCTTTAATAGGTATTATAGTTAGTATAGCTAAAGATTTCGAACTCTTTATTAACGTTCTTAACCTAGCGTTAGTAGGCCTAGATAGTATAGGTCTCTAATTTATTAACCCTTCCTTTTTCGAAAAGTCTTTAGAGCTAGCGTTCTATTAAGGTCGTCTTAGAGGTCTTATAGTAGCTACTCGTATAGGAAACGTTATCTCTAGTATCTAACTAGGTACGTTTATACTTCTTAAGTTCGAGAATACTATAAAGGGTATTTAGCTTCTTTACGTACGCTTTAAGCTATTTAGCCGTTATAGTACTAGTATCTTAGTTAGATAGTTCTTTAAACTAGCGCTCCTAGGCCTATAGGATAGCGTCTCGTAGTTCCTCTAGGCGTTATATACTACTAAGAGGTAAAGCGTTAATACTAGTACTAAACTAGGTATCTCGAGCGTCTTAGTTATAGCCTAGGGTATCTTCTATAGTACTACTATACTCGCGGCTTTTGTCGATACGTTCCTCTACTATTATAGGAGCGTAACGTAGCCTAGCTAGTCGTAGACGTCGTCGTTAGGCGTAGAGGAAGTAGTCTAGAGAGGAGGTATTATTCTCTAGTAGTTTAGAGAGAGTTCGCCTATTACGTTACTATAACGAATTAGCGTTATTCTATAGCTAGTTCGAGGGCTCTTTATAGGTACGAGAGTTTAAGTTTCTCTAAACTATACGTATACGGAGGTCTTTAAACTACGTTTAGGGAGCGATATAGTAACTAGCTCGGCTATTAAGGTAGTTCTAAGGGTTCTACTATAGTATACTATACTCGCTATAGCTACTCCCCTTAGTAGGGTTATAAGATAATATACTATAAGGGCGTAGGAGTAGGAAATAGCAATATAAGTAAGTAGTACGAATATCCGATTAAGTATTATCTAAGGAGCGAAAGAGGAGAAGTAGAAACCTCCTAAAAAGTAGTATAGGCGCTAAGCCTCTAGTTAGATACTAGTATAGCCTTAGAGTACTAGTAGAGAGGCTATAGATCGCTACCTTAGGCTCTCTTAGCTTAGATATCCTTATATTAGTAGAGTAATAGGTATTATAAACGTAGCTAGTAGCCTATCGATAACTCGCCGTAGATCTAAGGGGTATAAGCTAGTCGCCTTAAACGATAATTTAATAGTCTCTAGAGTAAAGACTAATAATTTAATAGTCCTATATATTATTATAAAGTCCGTCTTAGTTACCTCCGTAAGTCTATTATAGCGAGTTAACTTACTAAGCTTATAACTATAGAAGTACTTTAGGGGATTAAAGACTCTAACGTCTAGTAGCTATAGTAGGTAGGTTAAGTATAAGAGTAGGTATATATATAATATCTTCTCGCTAAGGGTATAGTTAATAAAGGCGAGTAATTTATAAGACTTATAGCCGTCTATAATAAGTAGTTACTATTAGCTAGGCTTCGATAGTAGTACTCTCTTATTAAAATACTAGAGCTAGTCGACTATAACCTTCGCGTTACTCTAGCTATTATTAGTATTTATAAAGCTAGCCTTAAGTTATAAGAGTAATATCGAATAGTCTACGAGAAGGCTAGTAGTAAGTTATTTAGCTCGGAAGACGAAGAAAGGAGTAACGTATTATCTAGCTATAGATACTACCTTAATCGTAGATACCTACTCGCGATTACTAGACTATATAATAGTAGCCTTTTCCTTCGCCTTAATAATATACTAAACGGCTCTCTTATAGATACTAAGTATAAAGCTAGACTCGTCTATATTATACTTATCCTTAGGCTAGATATTATACTCCTTCCTTATACGCTCTATTATTAAGAACTACTCTTTAATAACCTCTAGGCTACTATTAATATTCTTCTAGTATATATCTATTACCTTAGTCTAATATACGTATAGATTAGAGTCTCTTTCTATCTATCTACTTACCTAATTAGATCTAATAGATTAGTAAGTCTTAGGGTTAAAGGACGGCTAGTTATAGATAATTTACTTAGCCTAAAGGCGTATAGTATCTAGTAAAGGAGGGAAGCCTATTTTAATTATTCTAATAACCTAAGTCTTTAAAGAGACTCTCTTAGCCTTTATTAATAGTATCTAATAATCGTATACCTCTATACGGAACTATCGTTTACTAGTTTCGTAATTAACGAAGGTAGAATATAGAATCCTAAAATCTATAGTATAAGCCTTCTTTATACTATACTTATAGGCCTACTATATACGAATTACTTATCCTATTTGTTTCCTCTATATACTAGCGTCTAGTTTCCGCTAGAAGGAGTCTATAGCTATTATAGTAGTAGTTTAATAAGGGTATTAAAGAAGCTAGAGTAGGAAGTTATAGTTAAAGATCTAGAAGGATTCTCCTAAATTCATAAGCTAAACTACTTTAGGCTTAGCGCTTACTAGAAACGGCTAGCGGCGGGCCTATCCGTGGCGCTAACGACTACCTATCGATACGACTTCCCCCCTACTAATGTTAGAGTGTTTCTACTTGTTGCAGCCGGATGATGCAAATTAGGGCTCTCGTACTCGTCTCGCATATACCTTGTATTTGCTCTCATCCAGTCGGTATCGGATCTTACCTGATTCCGTGAGCCGGGTTGATGGTTGCGATATTCCCTGATCTCTTCCAAATCAAACTGGGGTCAAGGGGCGACACCCGGTCTTGTAGCAGCAAGCTGTGTGCACTGAGCGAACGACCATAGGGCATGGGAGTGGAAGACCACCTCAGTCTTCATGTTGGAGCCCAGCCCTCAGTAGACCTATCTTCTCTCTGCTGGATGTTGCGTGGAAGTGTCGATCGCATCGTACGGAATTCTGGAATAACGATAAAATGACCAAAGAAGATCTCGAGAGGCTTCACAGAGCGACGAAGGATGCCATGAGATGGCACACAGAAGAGGTATGGAAACGCTGATCATGCCATCCTACAAACACATGTGCTGATGCTGCGATCGTAGCTTGAAAATGATCCCATTCCCAATTTCACGACCGCCTTTATGAAGCATCTAGAGATCACAGATGCCGAACAAACGTCCAAGACCCACGCCCGGGTATCGTTTCGCTTTCCCGTGCTCCACGAGTATCTCAACCACGTCAAAGATCTTCATGGGGGAAGCCTTGGGATGATATTCGACATTGTTGCATGTTGGCCGATGTGGCTCATCAGCTCGCCTGACCTTTGGCCTTATGCTGGCGTTACCAGGAGCCTGCGCTATGTGCTGTTGAATCCGGTCAAGGAGGGGGAGATGGTGGTTGCAGAGGGTGAGGTGAGTGATTTTGAGCTTCTGCGCCTCCTCTTGGTCCACTGACAAAATGCTGTAGACGGTGCATGTTGGAAAGAAACTCGCTCTGCTGAAGGGCATCGTTAAGCGGAAGAGGGATGGCGCTATCGTAGCCACATGTGAGCAGGAGCGATACATGACCATTCCTCCCGTAGCAAAAGCCAAGATGTAGGCTGACACATCCCTCTTCGAGCTAGCGTAGGAACATTGTGAGTGAATGAATGGTGATCACGAATCCGCCTTACCTTCTTCCCGTCGGATTCTCTTTTCCGAATCCCGCCCATCCCAGCAACTTGGCCGACTTCTTCGGCACGGCGACTGAGCAACTTCGCCTACAGCTACGCCGAAGGCAGCTTAGGCGGGTCATCGGCAACTGGATGGCCAGTCGTTGTGGAGGCATTACTCTTGCTCACGAGACATGTTCAGTTTGGCATCAACATTGACATTGACATGAATCTAACCAGACAAGAATTTCGATCCAGACGACCTTCTGCAACACGCTGAGAATTTCATAATGGCCTGCCAAACAAACGGACAAGACCCAGAAGCCTGCAACGACTGCTCTCATTCCGACTCCTGCACGAATGGCAATCTCGTCGACATCGAAGACTACAAGACCGAACTCAGCACACTACGAGCACGAACGAAAGAACTCGAAGCAAAGCTCGCGAAACTCGAAATCTCGTCCGATAACTCCACTCTGCGTTCGACGAAATGGTTCAATCGCTCCGACGACAAGGCAATGTCGGCTCTGTACGTCGACAGATATTTGAACTACGGCCTGACGAGAGAAGAACTCATGTCGAATAAACCCATCATTGGAATTGCGAATTCTGGGTCTGATCTGGCGCCTTGTAATCAGTATCATACGACTTTGGCCAAGCGGGTGAGGGAGGGGATTAGGAGTGCTGGTGGTATCGCCATGGAGTTCCCAACCCATCCTATCCAGGAGAGCTCGAGGAGACCGACAGCGACTCTGGATAGGAACTTGAGTTATCTCACGCTGGTCGAGCTGCTCTATGCGTATCCCTTTGACGGTGTGGTACTTATGACTGGATGTGACAAGACGACGCCTGCGTGTCTTATGGCTGCTGCGACTATGAATATTCCGGCGATTTGCTTGAATGTTGGACCGATGTTGAATGGGTATAGTAAGAACGATAAGATTGGGTCCGGGACTGTGCTCTGGAAAGCGAGAGAACTCCATGCTGCTGGCCAGATTGACGATGATGAGTTGAATGATTTGGTGCAGCGTGGAACGCCTAGCGTTGGGCATTGTAACACAATGGGCACGGCTTCCACGATGAATGCTTTGGCTGAGGCGCTGGGTATGGCCCTTCCCGGCAGTGCGACTATTCCGGCACCATATCGAGAGCGAGCGCAGTGTGCCTACAAGACTGGTCTCCAGATTGTTGAGATGGTGCAGAATGACCGGAAGCCGAGCGACATCATGACCAGAGAGGCGTTTGAGAATGCGATTGTGGCGAACACAGCCATTGGAGGATCCACCAACGCCCCTATCCATCTATGTGCAGTTGCGAAGCATATGGGTGTGAAGTTGGATCTCGATGACTGGGATAGAATCGGATATCACATCCCCCTGATGGTCAACGTACAACCGGCCGGAGAGATGTTGTGCGAGGAGTACTTCCGTGCTGGCGGGCTGCCTGCTGTCATGGCAGAACTGCTTGATCAGGGGAAGCTCCACGGCAGTGCGATAACGGCCAATGGCAAGACCATCGAGGCAAACGTGCAAGGACAACATACCTGGGACCGACGAACGATCAAAGCGTACGACGAGCCAATGAAGAAGGACGCCGGCTTCCTCCATATGACGGGCAACCTCTTCGACTCAGCCATCATGAAGACATCCGTAATATCAGACGATTTCCGGCAAGCATTCCTCGAAGACCCTAAAGATCCCAACGCTTTCGAGTGTCAGGCTGTAGTCTTCGACGGCCCAGAAGACTACTACAAACGAGTAGAAACAGCCAACATCGATGAACGGACGATCATGGTCATGCGCGGTGCGGGACCAATTGGATATCCCGGGGCTGCTGAGGTCGTCAACATGACCGCACCAGGTCATCTCCTGAAGAAAGGCCTTAAGTACTCCCTCCCCTGCATTGGTGATGGTCGTCAATCTGGCACTTCAGGCTCGCCCAGTATTCTCAATGCCAGTCCGGAAGCAGCAGAGAACGGCAACTTGGCTATCCTCAAGGACGGTGATATGCTGAGAGTGGATCTCAACAAGCGTCGAGTCGATATGATGATTCCCGCCGAAGAAATTGCCAGAAGGCGAGAAGAGTTGATGAAAGATGGCGGATACCAGCCGGTCCCAAGTCATACGCCGTATCAGGACCTGTTCAGGAGGGAAACCGGTCCCTTGAGCGAGGGCATGGTGTTCAAGAGGGCGGTGCAGTATCAGAGAGTCGCCCAGAATGTTCCTATGCCGAGAGATAACCATTAGAATGCGAGCGATGCATTTCGATGAACGATGTATGACCTTTAAACTCAGTTCAGGCTTTTCCTCCAGATCTTCAGCTCTCGTGCTCCCTCATTCTTGATAAAGAATCCAAGGCCGGTATTGAACAAGATCCCAGTGACCCGGGCTCAGCCTCACTCAAACAAGAAGGCCAAGCCATCGCCAAGCTTCAGCGAACGCAAGTGAATCTTCACAAAGCCGCCGAAGCAGGTCCAAATTACGCCATTCGTGAGATGAGATCACGTCGGCTCCAACAAGAATCAGGGCGTTGCTGATTCCAGGTTGCTTCAAAGCCAGATGCGTAGATCCAGAGCTCTTTCAGCAAAACATCGAGATTGAGCTCCATAGCTGTAGCTCAAACGACGCAATGGAGGCGCTTATTGGAGCGAATGGAGAGCTGTTGCCAAGTTTCAGAGTTGGCACGCGATGGGCGAAGCTGGCAAGATGGCGCTAGCGAAGGAGCAGCTGTGGAGTTCGAGCTCTCGAGAGCATGACGTTGCGGACCCAGAGGTGTCTTGACGATCAGCTTTGGGTGTATATATTACGGAGGCGGCCATCCTATCCGTAGTGTGAGCTCGCAAATAAATCGTCAAAGGAAATACTCTCACTCGAACCTCTACCACATCGTCAACAGTAGAACACAGCAATCATGAGCGGACTTATGGACAAGGTCAAGGTACAGAACATCACTTCTCTTGGTCGATAGGATTCTTTACTCACCATCCCACAGGACAAGGTCAAGGGCGGCAGCTCTGGCGGCGACACTGGCGGCAAGCCCTCGAGCATGGAGAACACCGTCGACAAGGGCGTCAACCAGGGCATCGACCAGGCGACCGACCGTGCCGGCATGGGCGACAAGTACGATGACAAGATCAACAAGGTCGCCGACAAGGAGGTCAACAAGGTACGTTGAACAACACTGCTCATTACAAGGTCGTACGCTAATAGTCGGTAGCAAATTCCTGGCGGGCAGTAGAAGTCGACCTCGAAGACAATGATACGATGTATGACTGCGAAGACTTGTAAGATATAATGAACTCAATAAATACCATTGATGAAACACCATACCTTTCCACGATCAAGCGAGAACCAGATTTCCTGAGGCAATCTGCTCATCAGTGAAATCCTCCAGAGGGTCCTTCTTGTCGAAGGCGGCCTCCGCTCTCTGCTCGCGCGTCCATTTCATGATGTTGTAGTCGTCACCACCGATGGTATCAGTCGCCAAAGTGACGAAGCCAGAGGTGTGGTAGTCGTCTTTATATTCCTTGAACTGTCGACTGGTCAACATCGCGGACGCCGTTGAATCCGAGGAACAACGTACCATGGCCTTCCAACTCCATTTATCGGCCTTGGCTTTGCCGTTCACATCTGCAACGTGCTCGCATTCCTCCAAAGCATCATCAAGCTCCACCACGCCTTGCTCGGTCAAATCGATTCCTCCTCTCTTGGCATATCCAATGATACACTCCCTCCAGGATGTGCAGTCCTCATCGTCGCCAAGTCGAGTGCACCATGCATCGCCAGAGAACCTCAGGAAAAGGCCCATAACATGTCCCAGATCGCGGAATTTCGAGTCTTTCTTGAGCTCCCCAATGCGTTCGATCTCATTCAGCGCCGAGAGGATGAGGCAGCCTATCAACTGGCACATCCGCTCCACTCTCTCACCATCGTCGACATGCATCCATGGGGTGCTGACGCCGCGGTTCAAGAACTGGGCGAGAGTGCTTGTGATGGCCCACATCTGATGGAAGTTGTAGGGCTTCTTGTATGGCGTAAGCTCCCTGTGGAAGACTTTGAACTGTCATTGCCATTAGCAGGCATTTCGTACACTACTGATGAATGGCTGAACACTTACGGCATTCTCCAAAATCTCGATCAACCCATACCCATGAAAGTCATTATACACATACATCCCAAAACTATCAGGATCACAATGCTGTGCAAGAACACACCAGTCGTTCAGCATTTCATAACTCTCCTTCAACATGATCCATTTCCACTCTGGATGCTCGGCAGCTGGCTTCTGCCATACGTCTTTACTCTCGTCCTTCTTAGCGTTCTTGTCATCGTCGTCTTCGTCGTCGTCTTCTTCGTCCGATTCATCGTCATCCTCGTATTTGCGGCCCCATGGAGGACGGCCAATGCATATGTACTCGTATTGTCCTTCAAAGACGCGTTGAGAGAATTGCGTCTTGACGTCGGTTCGCTCGCGCTTTGGCTTGCCATTGTCGTCGACGCGTTTTGCTGGGCGTTGCACGTTGGCGTCCACCGGCTCCAATGGTCTCTTTTGAGGAGGCATAGTATATGTGACGAGAGAATGCCTTTCGCTGTTCAATGATATCAATGCTGGAATTCAAAGTTGACGAGAGGTCTTGCAATTGAGAAAGGAAGTCGAGATGACGGATGTTTTGGACTTCGAACTCAAATCTCCGCGCTAGAGCGCCAACGCACGTGAGATAACGGGGACCTCGATATAACGATGTGGTGACTTGCGTACAACGATATGATCGCCGGTGGAATGGACTGTCCGTCTAGGCAGGGATGAGCCGTTTCGAAGGTTGATATGAACATCTTCATTGCAACTTTACTTCCCGCGCCATGCAACAAAAAGCTCCCATGCCCGTACGTCGCTCGTCAACATCTCCAACCACCGATCAAAGTCCAACAGCCGCAGCCAGACCATCGGTAATGTTGTTGAGCACCTCGGAGCCTCCAACAAGAGCCTCAAAGACATCCTTGTACGAATCCCTAGAACCAAATTAGCGACGATCCAACCACATCCAGCAACGACGACAACTTACTTAAAGATCTGTTTGCCTTCCGGCACCTTCTCAGGGCTGACACTGAAAAGCTCGAAAACCATCTGCCCAAGAGAAGGAATCGTGATAGGCTCCTTACGAGGTCTCCAGCCAAGGTCATAAGGCAACTTCTCCTTCTCAAACAGACTCCTCACCCAGTCAAGACGGGTAACACCATCAGCATCCGAACCGCCCATAGACTGAAGATAGATGGCCGTCTCGCCGTATCGGAAGATGAACTCCCGGAAACCGTAGGTGAAAGTCGGGTTCTTAGCCATCGAATCCCTCGTGCGGTTGGCAATGGAGTTTGCGGCAGGCAGCAACGCCGTCTTCCCGCCCTTGAAGAACGAGGCGACTTGTTGCCAGTAAGGGTTGTAGAACGTGTGGTCATCGCCGAAGTAAGCGTCCTGGCGGGACAGACTGGCGTCATGCTCGATGGGGAAATTGTGCTGGTCGAGGTCGTCGAGGTCGAAGGCTCCGCTGAGGACGTCTGGGGAGGAGAGGAGACCGGCTCCGCCGATCAGGACGGTGAAGTCGGCGCCCATGTTGAGGCCTGCGGCGAGACCTTCCAGCATATGGGGGAGGGTCATGTTGCGGCCATCGTGATGGAGGAAGCCGTGGTTTGCGAGGGTGTTCAACCCTGGACAAGGGCTCCGGACTGGGTTAATGTAAAAAATCGCCAGTAGGTGTGACTTGGAGATGCATACCATCGTTAGGACCGGGGGCCTTCCAGTTGGTGAACCTGGGGTCGCCTTCTGGTGCAGGCCCGAGGCTGGCAAGCAGCCCAGGAATGTCCAACAACTGCGCTGATGCCGCTGCGACGAGCAGTGATCCGATGGCAGTTATGCGAGCCATGACCGTAGTTGAAGCGAGTGAGAGAGCCTGCTGCAACAGAGAGAAAAGAGGCAGAGGACACAGCCCCTACTTGAACACCTACTGATTTACAATACATCCCGGTCAACGTCGACTGGCTTTGCAGCAAAGGGCGCCACATGTGTCGTCACAGAAGGCTGTTTCAACGTGAAATCTCATCGGTCTGGGGAAATCCGGCGAAGTAGTCGAAAGTATGTGGACTGGACTTCCCGTTCGACTAATGGCGCTGCTCTGATTCGTCGTGTTGAGCCTCGCTGTGAATATCACTTGCTGTATCGGGAAGGACGATGGGAATTGAGTTAAGGTTGGAAAATCGGAGTCGTGCAAAATGCCTCGGTGGTTCATGCGCTTCATGCGCTTCATGCGCTTCGGAGATCGTGCCGATTACTAGAAGCAGCTTGTTCATACTTCACGAGTATACTTCTGTGCGTCCAAGGAGGAGGTGTGTGTGATCTGAACGTGGTCGACAAAGTCGAAAAGACCGAGACCGGGTCCGCGTATAGCAGTCCATTTTGGCGTGGGGTTTGAGCGAAGAGGTAGTGCATATTTGCCTCTTAGGTCTCCTAGGAGGTAAAGTACTGCAAGTTTGGCTTTGCTTTCCTCAAGCTAGGAGAATGGCCAGAGCCCAGAACAAGCTTGACCGTCTCATCACTCCAGGTTCAGGAGCAGGAAGTTCTCACTCCGAAGTCAACGAACGTCAATCATTTGTCGTTGAGCGAAGGATCAGCAGTAGTCAGTCGGAGGCCGATGAAGATGCGTGGAAATGCAGTGCACCAAAGTCGAGAGTTGCAATAGCAATGGAATGCATGGCCTCTGCCACAGGCTCCCGCGGAAGCTCTACCTTTGCACTCATCAGGACCAGTTCACAAGCACCGCGTGATCTATGGAAGAAGCCACTTACCAGAACTTCGAGCACCTCCCGTGCCATACTTGTGGGACACCAGCAATCTGGCGTTTGGAGAGCTCAACCTCCAGCAAGGCTTGCGGCGACTGATGCTTCGTGGGATTCGACGACGCCGGAGTCAAGATGCCCGGCAATAGCAGCTGTCTCCTTCATAGCATATTGAGGGCCATACCAGCTCCTCAACCTGACCCTGTCCCCTCGAAGAAGACCTTCTTGTAGAATCTCGCCTCCTCAATGCTCTCCAAAATATCCGCCCTAGCCTCATGCTTCCCAGCCTTCTGCGGACTCTTCTTCAACACATCCTCCCCAGCCCACCGTCTCGCAGCCTCCTTGATCGCACTAACATCCAGAATCCTATGATGCAGCCAAGCAGGCACCTTGCTCCAAGGCTCCCTCACAAGAAATCCCTTATCCGCATGCACCGTATTCCCCGCCAGCAACGCTCTTCTTCGATTCGGGCAGTACTTCTGGATGTAGTCCAGGAGCTCATCGGCGGCTTGGGAGGCGGTGGTCGTGGAGTCTAGGCAGGCTTGCGTGAGACCTGAGGCGCCGTGATGGGACTTGCACCATTCACCCATGGCATCCATTTGGGCTTGTGAGTGCTGGATTGTGGCCTCGTAGCCATCATCGTCGAGGAGGTTTAGTTGGTGGTCGGTTATGAAGCAGGCGATGGACATGATCGTGTCTTTCTCCGTGTTAAGACCTGTCATTTCGCAGTCGATCCAGACGAGCGGGTCAGTAGAGCGTGATTCGGGCATTTTGGCGGTCCGATGTCGTTTGGTCTTGTGAGTTGATGGAAGTTGAAGGTCGAGGCAAGAGCGACGGGTTGAAGAGCGGAGCTGAGTGCGGGCTGGATCGCACCAATGAGCGACGCGATGGAGACTTCACTTCCTTCTCAAAGTCGTCTCCGTTTACATTACACCTATCGACAATTCGAGTCGCTCCCAAACGAAGCTCGATTCCAAAGGACATGAATTCAAAGTGCCGGTATATGCAAGAAATGAAGGCAGCGATGCGGCGCAGCAGCTCTGAGCTCCCGCTCAGCCTTGTTTTCCTTCCACACCTTCTTCATCGTGAGCCTGCTCGATCTCGCAAAGCACAGCCGAAAACCTGGCCTCTACCTTAATACTTCTATGATCGACCACCATCTGAGAATTTCGAGGAGATACCACTGAACGACTTCATCGAAATCCTTGTGAACACGGCGAAGTCTAGCGAAGACGTCTCATTGATTCTGGATGCGATCAACGCGAGCCGAGTAGCCATTCCAATCCACAAGCACCTTAAGCCCGTGCCCTCGAACATGAAACTTCTGATTTCTTGCGACTGCCTTCCAAAAGCAAAGCTGGACTTCGACCCTGTTCCATCCGCCATCATTCACATGAAGACACACGACGGTCAAGACGACGTTGGAATCTCTCTTGTAGATGCCTCGGCTCATCTGCTTCCAACCGCCGACAAGAAGTCACAGCAACCTGCACCTTCGAGTAAGAAGAGGGAAAGACCACCTACTACGACAAGTGTCAATGGTATAGGTCCCGTAAGAGGGATGTGGCAATGCTGTCACTGCAAAGCGGTCAACACAAAAGTTGTATCACCCGATAGATGCGCTACTTGTGGACACTATCGAAACACGTGTTGCCTAAGCTACACCTAGCAGAGATCGGGGTGATATGTCATACACCACCCTTGAACAACCATGCGACGTGGAGAGTGGGAGCACTAGCGCAAGGCGATCGTCCATGATATCTATAGTATTTCTGTATACATTGTTCAATCCCTGTTCTTTCTCGCCTATCTTTCTGGAGTTTCTACTGGGCTCTCTGTTTTGGGTCTCGTCTATTTCACATGACGTGCTACAATGTGAAATTACCAGTGTCTTCCCGTTCCCTCCTTTGTTGGCTTCACTTGGACTCGACAGCGACTTCGTTCCCACTTGAAGCTCTAGACCCCCGAAATTTGTCTCCCTAGGCTCATCCTAGCTGCCTTACTTCCTTATGAACGACTGCTCCTTATCACATCATAATCTTCTCCACTGACTCTATGCTTTCTTCATCACCTGGTGTATCTGATAGCCCCACTTCCGAATTGCCTTGCCATCTCTTGCCACTTCAGAAGATTGACTGCTGGCCTCTTTGCAACCTTCACTTGCTCTTTTACCTCTGCTGTAACTTGATCCATTGCCCGTCCCATCACATCTGCAATCACTTAGTCATCACCTCTGAGATCACTTCTCCCATCACTCCTCCCATTATGTCTGCTATTACCTACTCTCACCTCTGCTATCACTTCTCCCATCACTTGTCCCATCACTTGTCCCATCACTTGTCCCATCACTTCCCCCCTTAGTAAAGCAACATTTGGGAAAATCTGTTGAGCACCGAGACAAACTTCACAAGTAATGAGACCAGCTCCATTCAATCCTTGGGTATCTCTCATCCAAGTAACGCCGCAATCGCCAAACTCCCCCGCCCTGCTACTTCTGTCCAAGGAACTTATCGTGCTCAGTCTCCACCTCCGTATCCCCATCATACTCCTCATCACCCTCCTCCATACCCACAACGATCCTCTTCCCCTTATGCAACGCCACACCCTCCTGAATCCCCTCACCGCCAATCCAAGCCACATCCTCCGGCCTCTTCTTGCGCTGTTCCTTCTTACTCTCCCGCCGTCCCTGCTCATACGCCTTCTCCATGTCCTCGAGCATCGGGAAGCGGTTCTTGACGGCGAGGACTGCGTCCATGACGGTTTTGCAGGAGGTTACCCAGCCGATGTCGTGCGCGGCCTAGACATCAATCATAAGTATTCCTTGGAGTAAAGGAGGGGATAGGGACAAGACTTACCTCCGTAGCGACATACTTCAACGCCATGTTCGCATACTCCTTACTAACCCCCGCAACCTCACACGTCTTCTCCAGCGCCGCAGCCGTGATCTGGATGCGCATTTGGCCGAAAATACTCGGGCTCTCGCGGACGAGGAACTCGTCGGTCATGTTAATCTGGTCGTGCTAAACAAAACCAATCAGTAGTTGCTAACACAAAACATAGCATTCGCTTCTTACCGCCCTCGGTCCACCCTTAACCTTTGTCAACGTCGTCCACTCCTCATCGGTATTGTACGCAGCCTCGCTGTCATAATCTTCATTCTGCTGGAGTTTCAGGGGACAAGCATGCGCCTCGTCAAAGGCCTCGCGGTTGAAACTGGCGCCGGCGATGGTATTCGTGATCTTCTTGTTGATGTACTTGCGGACGCCTTCTAGCGCGTTCATGCCGTCGGACGGATAATCTGTACTTGAAATTGCTGTCTTGGAAGACGATGTTAGTTGCTGATGCTGCTGGATAGCATGCCCTGGACGCTGTCGGCACGGCGACGGCGGCTCGGTGGTGGCAATTCGATGGCAGTGTCGTGTGGCAGTTCGAGTAGTTGGAGTGTTGGAGTGTTGTCGGTGGTGGTCGAGAGGGGGAGTGCTCGTCGAGGTTGCTCGAGGGCCGACATGTGAAAATCGATATTTTGACCAAGCTTAAAATTAGAGTTTCGCGCGCGACGATGGTGAAGGCGACAAGGCATCAGTGCCGGTCACATGAAAAGCAAATGCCGCCATTCGCTGCAGCGGAAGCCCCCGAAATGTGAGAATAATTGATCAATCCGGTTGCATTGATATAAGCACATGACTTCCCGAGCGGCTTCGACATCTCGGCCCGATCGGCCCGGGAACTTCATCTTCATCTTCCATCTGCACAACCAGTCGACGCTCGTCCATCTCATGATCCATAATACCATTCTACACTCCGCTGTTTTGTATCTTTACTCTGCCAAAATTTCCTTGCGAGTATGACTCGCCATCCAGCAGGGCACCCTCCTTCCTCTCGGACTGAAAGGTTGCCTCTCAACGGATGATCAAAAGTCTAAGCTCTTGAAGAGCTGGCCAGACTATTAGTCGCTGTTGAAAAGCTTGGGGATCATGCGAAACTCTCGCAACCGATGCCCTTGTCCCATTGATCTCAATCTCGACCCAGGCCAGCCGCCAGCGTGAGCAGGTCACAGTAGAGCGTTGGTAGCAAATCCCTGAAACGCCAGCCATGTCTGTCCCATCGATGATCGATATCCACTCATGCAAAACCATTGCCGCGCAAGAGAGAATGCCCAAAACGCCGGTACTCCGCATAACTCGGCGACTCGGCTTAGGACGACGGTTTCGAATCGTGGCCCGACATCTGGGCCTCCTCAACCCGTGGTCTGCTGCTCGGGTATTCGCCACCAAGGCCGTACGGTGACTGGCCGGGTTGGCGCGCATCGTGCGCGGCTGCTGCTTGAAGTTGACTGATTCCGTCACGATGAATTGGATCTTCACGGGCAACCACGGGCGCAGGAGGTGGTGGGCGCTGGTCCATTTCGCGCCGTAGCTGTTGTTCTGCGCCGTACGAGGACTCGGCGGCGGCAGCGGCAGGAGGCGGAGGTCCAGACGAGAGGTTGATATGGGATGGTGCCGGAGGGAAGTCGGATTGGTTCTCGAGCAGGCGGGACTGGAGGTTCAGGATGTACTCTCGCAATTGATAGTTCTCGTTTTGGAGGGCCTTGTAGTTGGACTTGCAACATGATCAGTACGTGCTTCATGGATTTGCTGTGGTTACAAACCTCCATGTTTTGGAACTCCTTGACCTGCTCCTCGAGCTTCTTGATATAGCCCTCTTTGCGCTGACGGAATGCGCGCTGCTAATGTTAGACCTTGCCAGACGATATTGCGCTGTTCTCTTCATACCTGCGCCGCGCGGTTCTGTGCTGCTCTCTTGCTCGTAGACAACTCCCTCTTGCCTTTGCGCGAATCTGGACTAATGCCATCGTCCACGGCGCTGCTGTCTCCGCTCATGGCATACGGCAATTGCTGACCGGCAACGTTGGGGTCGAGGTGGTGGTCGTGTGGGCTCGCGGACTCGGAGGGCGGATATGGGCCTTGCTCGTGCCCTTGATGCTGTGCGGTAGCGGTGGGAGGGTATGGAGGTGGAGCAGAGCCGGAGCCGCTGGCGGCCAGCAAATGCTCTCGTAAGCCTTTTGAAGCAACAGGTAGTCAGTATGTGATTAAGGTTGGACATATTGGCCGTGTAAAGTACGACTTACTCATCTCGATGGGACCGTCCTGGGGGAGAAGTACAGTCAGCCCGGTATATAAGAGAGCTTCCTCGTCGGGCGTAGCCCTAGCATTGGTCTGCTTACCTGAGCACGCGCGTGCTGCATGATGGATAGTCGAGGCGCAAGGACGGGGCAGTCGCGACGGACACTGGGGAGTGATTACTCTTCGTCGGTAGGATCACGTCAGGTGATGATGCGGCGGGCAGGCGAGTGCACGGCGTGAATCTGGCAAGTTGCTCGCGCTGTCCCGAGTCGTCCGGCGCGGTGACTATGGATGGCTGGGGCTCGATACGGCGAGGTCTGCGCACGGAGATGTCAGCATGAAGGGCTCGCGGCGCACTCGACGGCAGCGGCAGCGGAGGTGGCAGGCGGCTTGCGTCGTCATGGCGGGCAGACGAGGCGAGGGCAGACTTGAAATGGGTGACGAACCTCGTTGACCGTGAAGCTCGTTGCTGGGAAGAAGATGGAGGCTGACTAACCTGACGCTGGTCGGCGGTCGCTACTGCTTTATCTCGCCGCTGTGACTTCACTCTTTCCCCAGCCGCTTTCCCGCCGGCGACGTCCGTGCGAGAGTCAGGAAGGAGCGAGCGGAAACACTCTCACCAAGCCGTCCGTCATCCCAACTCGTCAGTCAAATACCGTCACAATACATACCACATTATCGCTCGGCGGGGTGTGCGACGGTCGGCTAGTCCGCCTTGGACACATAACGACAGGGTTGACTCAGAATGCGACGCACATTCGCCCTCCCGAACCCTCCGCCGACCTGCTTCGGGCCTGCTTTGTCAGACGCAGGTGCAGCAGACAAATAATCGTCTTGCCATCTTCTCTGCGCACACGACCAACCTGGCGAAGTCAAGTTCTTGCTTTTGACAGTCGCACTCCCGATCAAGCGACCAGCGGCCGCCTGCATGAACTGGTATCTCTTCTCAATCTCCTCATCAACTTCCTGATCTTCGACCCAGGCACGGCACTGCCTTTTCTGCATCGCAAGATCCATTACCCTTTCGAGTAGCGTGGCCCGGAACGAATGGATGCGCACCAAGCGCCGATGCGGCCCTGGGACCCGACATCACGGATGGCCATCACATGCTGGAATTGCTACTACTAATCGTCGCCTTGTGATGAGTACGGGTCCCCAGACAATTCATGACACTGGTCAACACGGGACCGGATCACAATAACGCGTTGAGGCATCGGCAGATTCAAATCGAGCAGCTGCGCCTACATCGACTCTAGCCGTCTAGGGTTCATTCAATACGGTAGGTGGTAGGGAACCTCACCTTTGCCGGATCAACCACACAGACTTGCATGCAGACTCTGGATCAGCAATGACAAGCGCGTGCTAGCATGCTAGTGTTCGGAGTCCAGTCCATTCAGTGATTGCTGATGTAGGCTCACATGTCCAGTCACTTTCTGATTTCAAGTTCATACTATCAGCGTTGGCTGGCCTCCATCAATCATCCCGAAGCCCTACCTTGCTCGGATCACTGCAATCCGTTCCCAGGAGAGGCCTGTTCATACTGTGCTGCTGACTCTGTGCTGACACTGCCCGACGACAGAGCGATGATGGGGATCGCAAACGACGCCCAAATTGTGCACGGATACTCACAGCTTGGAGTCTGTCGTTGATGATCTCGATCGACTCGCATTCGCACGTCGCAGCTGCGTTGAATTATCGATGAAGGAACCAATGACTTTGGAAAATACGCCAAGAAGTGTGGTTTCCTTGCCAAGGCTCAATGGCAGTTGCCTGAATCCACTGAAACAGAATGAACAAACAAAAAACAGAGTAACGCTGCCTGGTTGCCAGACCTGAGTACTTGAACGGCGCTCTTCTGCCCCAGGAGTCTCCAACGTGCGCAGCATAACGATTCTGCAATTCGAGAGGATCCCCGAAGTTTAACGACCGACTCTGCCACCAGAACATCCATCATGGACGCAGACAAAGCGCTGAAGATGAGAGAGTGGCTCGTGGGATCCGAGAAGTCTCTCGTCAAGGAGCTCGATGCTATAGATGGTGTGGACGAGCACTACAAGACGATTACCTTAGCGAATGACTACGAAGCCAGCCTCAAAGTCTGGCGCTCAAATACCACACCAGCAGCGGAGCGACCGCTCATCTTGCTCTTCCACGGGGGAGGCTTCTTTGCTGGCTCTGAGGAGATGATGACGAGACCTGGACGCGAGTTTGCTAAGGAATTCAACGCGGTGGTTGTTTCTTCGTCCTATCGACTTGCACCGGAGCACAAGTGGCCTACCTCGACCATGGGTGAGGTCATTCTCCTTCGCCAGCTCGTATGATGCTAATCTGTAATAGATGGCCTGGAAATCTCCAAGTGGGTATCAGCACACGCCAAAGAAGAGCTCGAAGCCAACCCGGAGAAGGGCTTCATCGTGGGCGGCTTCAGCGCTGGCGGCAACATGGCAGCAGTAATTGCTCACCAGGCCCTGAAAGAGCCCCTCACCTATCCTATCACGGGGTCCCTCATCAGCATTCCGCTTCTCCTCGTGGAGACCATCGTCCCAGCGAGGTACAAGCACCTCTGGACCTCCAGGCAAGATAACTCCACGCGAAACAAGCACTTCAGCGACAAGGACGACGAAGCCAATGTTAAGCTCATCGAAGCGGATATCTCCTCACCTCTGTTCTCGCCTATGAACGGCGACCTCACTGGCCTGCCGCGCACGTTCCTCCAAATGGGTGAGCTAGATCCTCTCCGCGATGACGGGATTGTCTACGCCAAGGCGCTGGAAGACGTGGGAACCGAGGTCAGGTCGTATGTTCAGCCTGATGAGGACCATCAGTGCTTCTCGATCTGGTACGACGAGGAGAAGGGGAGTCATAAGGAGCTTAAAATTGAGACTATGAAAGGCATTGCGTGGTTGTTGAGGAGGGAGTATACCGGGACTGCCTAGATGTTGGCATGAGGAATCCCCGAATGATGCGCTGTTTCGAAGAGACTAACATAGTCAGCGATGCCACAGCACGCCTGCATTCTCTCGAGAACAGCTCGGACTTGAAAGTACGACACTCGCCTCCTACTATCTCAAGAATCAGGCCCTTGGGACCTGTGACAAACCCACCCGTCAGCATCACTCCACTCCACTCCACGCCACTGAAACAGCAACTGCTCCCCCGGTCACGTCAGCGCCATCCAGTTCCTTCCTCTTCCGGCATACGCACATTCCTTTCGCGCTATCATCACTTCAGGGCATAGGTACCACTTCACGACCACCTGCCCTATTGATCTTTGTGCGACAGGACATGGGGACTCATTGGTGTCGACACTGTGGGGAGCTAATGGGTGTCGGTTTCGGGGGTTGAGCGACTGCCTTTTTCGACAGGTTTGTGCGAGGGGCGGGCATGAGCTTGCGTCTGTGGAGGACCTGATGTCGTGGAAAAGGGGACAGGAAAATGACATTGCAGCATCATCGGAGATCAGGCGAAGGCTTTCTCAATCGTTGAGTGAACAGTCTCATCGGCTACAGTGTTCCTCAGTAGCTTGGTGAAGGAGATCATACACGGAGAACGCCTCCAAGCTTGCACAGGGGTAAACGTACGTTCTTCTTGCTCTTAATCACTTCTTCCATCTACTTACTCCTTCCTCATACCCTTCTTCCCTACACAGCTGAAAAGGCATCAACCCCCTCTTGCAACGCCTCATGAATCGCCCTCGCCGCCCTCTCAAACTTCTCCATCTCACTCGTCAGCCTCCCTCCCAACGCCCTCGCCAGCTCATCATTGCCCTTCTGAAACGTCAACTACGCGAGAGCCACACTCTCTCCCTCTCCCATACTGACAATGATGGCCTTCTTCGCCAGCAATGTTTCCCCGTCGACGGGATATCCTCCCCGAGACTAGAAGCATAAAATTCCACGATGCGAATTGAGTCGTTCTGAGTAAAGTTTGTAAGGATTAGGGAGGCTTCGGCATCCAAGGCGGCGGTGGCTGTGAGAATTGAGGCGAGGTCGGTGAAGAGGTTTGTTTGGTTGAGGTAGCCGCCTTCGTAGGCGTTTATGTGATTGCGGAAGGTAACGACGGCATCGTTAACAGCCTTGACGCCGTGGATGATGGTGTCGGCTGTGATGATCGAGGCGGCGTGGATTGTTGTGCTGGATAGGAGCAGGAGAGTTGGAATGAAGAAGCGCATTTTGATATATCGGGTTTGATCTCTCGATCGACGATAGCTAACAGATGATACTGAGATGCCGAGCGATGGCACGCTCTCGGGCTTGTATCTGGAGATTGATATACGTTCGGGCAGGTCGGCAGCATAGACTCGTCCACGTGGGCCGTGAAGGAGCTCGATAATCCGTCAAAAGTGCTAGCTAGTTCGACTTCAGCTGCAGCGGGCATACCACCGGCCCCTCGGCAAAGTGAGCCCATTCGAATTAGCACCACCAAGCGTTGGATGTCTGAGTCCTCAAGATGACAATTCACATCCATCAATCATACGTCGGGGTATCTTCAAAAGTAATAGCCTTGCCGAGCTCCACGCCTTCACCGGAGCGGTAACAATGATTCCATCAATCCTTCATCCTTCCCATCATACCCTAATAACACCCACCTCCCGAAATCCTACGCAGCAGTCGGCGGGCGATACTCCTCCCTCAACACCCACTTCGCCCGCCCCCGACTCCCCTTCTCCATAACCGCAATCGTCCTCAACATCTCCTTAAACTCCGCCGTACGCTGCTCGGAGCCACAAAACCGATTGAAATGATCAATCAGCATCTGCGTGTACGCCGAGCCGCCATGAGCGACGAGATAGTCACGGATGAGTTTGAGGAAATCGCGGCCCTTGGGTTGGGGTTGGTTTGGGTTTGCTCGTCCTCCACGACCGCTGGGAGTAGAAGCGCGGCCGGATGAAGCAGAGGCTGAGGTTGTCGCGGGTCCGAGTTGGCGGTTCTGGAGGTTTGCGAGAATCGAGGATGACGATGGACCTCCTCGTGCTGAGGCGCCGCCTCGCATGCCACCGCGACGGGGTGGTGGAGAAGGGTCGCGGCCTGCGCTGCCGTGGAGACCAGTCCAGGTGACGCTTCCAGCTGGTAGAGAACGCGCGACTTCTCCTGCGCGCTGCAGCTCCTTGGCAGCTTGCGCCGCGACTCTCTTTGCCTCGCGATTGATCATTTCAGGGTCAGCAGTGACGGTCTTGCGGCCGTTGATGATGGCGTCGTGGTCTTGAGCGCCTTGAACGCCAGTGCGAGCGAAGATCGAGGACAAGACACGATCCTCTTTTTGACCACCACCGGCACCATCGGCTTGCTCTTCATCCTGATTACCGCGGAAGTCTTCTTGTCTCGAAATGCCAAAGACGTCTTTGATTTCTGCACCATCTTTCTCCCCGCTCGCTTCATCAGGAGGGGTTGGCAGACTCTGGCTCTTGCTTCCTCTCTTGCCAGAAAGCTGTACCTCGGTGCCCTTGAAGATGCTCCCAGTCTCGGTCTCACCATTCGCCATCTCGTCGCCAAGCGTGAAGAGATCATGCAAGTCGCGAAGCTGGAATGTCTGCCTCTGCTTCGGATCTCGAAGGATCTTGTTCGTCAGGAATTGCTTGAAGATCTGTCTGTGGTAGATCTTCTCTTCGATCGTTCCAGCTGTCATCAGGCGGTAAATCTCGACCTCTCGCTTCTGACCAAGACGCCAGGCTCGCTCACGGGCTTGAACATCAGTTGAAGGATTCCAGTCAGGATCGTAGATGATGACTCTGTCGGCGCCTGTCAGATTGACGCCCAGACCACCAACCTTCGTAGTAAGTAGGAAGACGTGGAGGTTCGGGTCTTTGTTGAATTCGTCAACAAGATCTTGCCGGTCCTTGATCGAGGTATTTCCGTCCATGCGGCGGTAGTTGAAGCCTTCCATGCCTTGGACGAACAATTCTAGGATGTCGAGCATGATTCGGTGCTGTGCAAAGAGCAGAGTCTTATGTCCATTCCGCTTCCAAATCTCAAGCAAAGCCTTGACGACCTGCATCTTGCCAGACTTGTTACCAAGCCCGTAATTGTAGCCGGGCTTCTTAGACAATGTCTTGTGATCGACGAGGTCAGGATGGTTGCAGATCTTGCGGAGGATGTCCACACCATACAATGCCTGCCGCTTGCCAGCCATGATTGACTTCATGTCTTCTGAATTCAGGAACCATTGGTAGGCTTCGCGCTGCCCCTTGGTGAGCTTGCAGAATAGCACACGCTCGCTCTTCTTGGGCAGATCGGCTGCCACATCGACTTTGAATCTCTGCATCAAGTATGGCGAGATGGCGTCTTTCAGCGTCTCGGCACATTTCATTGCCGTCGTGACCTGTAAGTTCGAAGCATTTGCATATCCACCTTGCTTGATGGGAATCTCGAACTGGTTCTTGAAGTTGACCAAAGTGCCCAGTCTCATCGGAAAGACGAAGTCGAAAAGGGACCACAGCTCTGTAAGATTGTTCTGCATTGGCGTTCCGGAGAGAATCACCCGGTTGTGCGTGCGAAGTTCCTTGCAATAGATCGTAATCGCCGTGTTAGGATTGCGGATCTTGTGGCCTTCATCAAGCAGCCCGTACTCCCAGTCAATGGGGACGAGAAGCTCGGCATAGGTTTGCAGTCCAGTGTAGGTGGTCACGAGGACATGACCCTCGTTGACAACTCGATCCACGATGCGCTTCGCGGCTTTGTGTCCCTTGCTTTGCGTAGATCTCCGAGCAAACGATTCATCTTCGAGATCATCCTCGATGCGAGCCTCTCTCTTCACATCAAGCATACCACTGCCGGAAGTGTGCAAGATGGAGACTCTGAGAGGTGGCCACCATCGATGGAACTCGTTGACCCACTGCTTCATCACTGTCGCTGGACACACGACAATGACTGGCTTGGTGAGCTTGCCAGAGTAGTGCAGCCCGGCAAGAAACGCGATCGCCTGGATGGTCTTCCCAAGACCCATCTCGTCGCCGATGATGCCGCCGACTTGTTGCGAGTACAGCTCCCACAACCATTGCACTCCAGTCTTTTGATAGTCAAACAGAGAAGGATAGATGTCACCAGGCACTCGAAACCCACCATCGAAGATCGCGTCCGGTCGATTGGGATGCGGCATATGCCATTCTTCTTTGTCTTCCACATCTTCGAGTGCAGGACCCAACTCAGACTCGGCGTTGACCTCGTCAATCGCATCCTCGTCATCTTGAGTCGACGCTTTTCGCTCTCTGACGCGCTGCCGAGCTGCTCTCCGACGCTTCACCCAGCTCTGGAGCCTCGCTTGATAGACGTCCTCATTCCCATCGTCGATGCCGGCCAAGTCCTCGTGTTCGTCGTCCGCATCTCGTGCCACTTTCTGCTTCCGCTTGCCCTTGCGCTTGATGCCGGGAGTCGTAGTCAGCGGTGCGTCATCATCCTCAACGTCGAGGTCATCAGCAGCAGAGTCTGCCTCGTTGGCGCCGGGTGTGTATGCATCTGAGTCATCTGCAGGTGTGCTCGCTTCCTCAGACACGGCTCTGGCTGGGCGTCTGGTGGCAAGCCGTCGTCGCTTGGCAGGTCTCTCGGAAGCGAACTCCTCATCCTGCAGCCTCCGGGCAAGAGCCTCATCGTCCTCTGTATCTCCCGCGGTGCTCGGCGCAGCGCTGGTGTCCTCCTGGTCAAAGCCAGGCGCAAGTAGATTCCGATGGGATACCGGCCCAGCTTGACCTCCGCTCTGTTCTGGCTCTTCTTCATCATCCAAATTGCCAGCCTCGTTCTCCTCTTCCGCATCGAGCAAGACATCACCGAGACTCGAGGATACCTTCGAGGCCTTTGTGCCCTTCTTCGAGAACGGCGTGATCTTTCCAGTCCGAATGAGGAACTCGCGTTGACTCTCTCCAGGTTGACGCTTATTCCCAGCATTATCCTCTCCGTCTTGGGCTCCCTCATGACGCTCTTCGATACGTCGCTGAATCTCGTCGATGTCTTTGTCGTGATTTGCGATCAAGGCCTTGTAGTGAGCGATCTCTGAGCGGTACTTGTCCTTGGTCGGCTTGGTTCCAAACTCAGTGAGCTTCTGCTCGAGTAGTCGGATGCCAGCCTGCAGGTTGCCCTTCTCTTTGTTCGCCTTGTCCAGACGCTTCTTGTCCCTCTCGTCGGCCTGCTCTGCCAGAAGCTGGTCGGCTTGCTGCCCAATATCTCGCTCGAGATCATCCTGATCTCTTACTCCTGCACCCAGAGCAGCCAGTTGCGCCGCCTCGTCGCCATCGAGAAGGCCTTCCGTCTGATCCATACTTCCATTCGCGACCTGTTCTTCTGGGGCAGCATGCTCGTCTGCAGTGGCTGGAAAAGCCTCTGTGCGCTCGGGAGAAGATGTCATGATTGCCTAGAGATGCGGCAGGAGAAAGAGAGAGGACGGGCGGTAGGAGACAGGCGAAAGGTTACTCATAGGTGAGGAGGGTAGCAGCAGGCATCACTGTGGCTTGTGATGGCGCGCCCTGTCTTGTAACGGCGGAGATTCGTTCAGCGGAAGTGAGGAATATGAGAGACGTATTTGACGGCGAGTCGCGGTTTTCTTTGATCTTTGTCTCGAGTGTCTTGAGAGGATCGCGGATCAATGAGGGCGACTTTGGATGACGCGCGCGCCACAAGCTCGAGCCACCTCGGCTTGTGATCGCGCAGATGAATGACGTCCGCCTATCCACCACCTAACAACTTGGAAACGTCTTGGATGCATGTGAAGAACACCTTTGGACTCGCCTACCCGATTTCTATGGACTGGACAATCTAGCGTGCCCACACCGACCACCACAATGGCCTCGCTCCCCGCCCGTCAGCCGTCACAGCGCAGAACTTCGCCGCCTGATCAGTCGCAAACCTCCTCCACCCGATCACGAACCGCATCGCCTGTCCGATCTCGTTCAGAAGACTCGCAGACCATCATCGTCCACAAGGATGATCAAGAAGAGGACCAGCAACAAGACAACACCACAGCCACGAACAAGCCGCCCCCGGAAGACGACCCATCGGTAAAGAGATGCTGGATATGTTTCGAGGACTCGACCGACGACACACCCGAGACGTCACCATGGAGAGATCCTTGTCCGTGTGCTCTAGTAGCCCACGAGGAGTGCTTGTTGGACTGGATAGCTGATGTTGAGGCTCCTAAGAATACCCGCAACAGAAGCATCGCAGCCCCCAAGATCGAGTGCCCTCAGTGCAAGTCGGAGATCAAACTGGCCAGGCAGAGAGATTATGTTGTCGATCTCGTGAGAGGAACGGAGAGGCTGGCCCTGAGAGCAGTGACACCTACTGCCATATTCATGCTATCGGGCATCGTATATCACAGTACTGTGCTGCATGGAATCCACTCGATCTACGCCGTTTTCGGAGCTGAAGATGGCGGCCGGATATTACGTCCTCTGCAATTGAACTCCATAAGGCCCCCAATCGAGACCTACGTTGGTAATCCAGGCAACGCATCCCGCCAGATTCTGAGAGTGTTCATGGACCACTTCATGCACTGGCGCCTGTATGTTGGCATTCCGCTCATCACTCCCATCCTCATCTTCTCACGGACATCACTCGCGGACGGCATATTGCCAGTACTACCCATCGTCTTCTTCGCTTCGCAGGCCCATTCTCCCGACGACGCCCTTGACTTCGCTTCATGGCCGCCATCCGCAAGCTTCACATTTGCAGTACTACCTTACATCCGCTCCCTCTACAACTTCTACTACCAAAAAGTGTGGGCCGAGAAGGAGAAGCAGTGGTTGAAAGAGATTCAACCGAGAGTGTCTCAGAACCAGGCAGAGGACGCCAATGCGGGCGGCAATGACAACCAGAACCAACGTCGAGAACGTGGCGAAGATGAGAATGTCTTCGAAGTGCGCATCGATGGTGGACTTTGGGATGATTGGGAGGAAGAAGAGCAGCTGGAGGAGTTGGCTGGGAATAACGCCCCCGTACCACCACCCCAGCAGGTGGAGGAAGATGAAGCTGCTCCAGGCCCCAACGTGCAAGACAACCGACCGCTACCACGAGTAGGCGGCAACGAGCCCAGACGACAGAATGCACCCGCCGGCCAACAGCAGCAGCAGAACGGCAACGACCAACAAAACAACGGCCAGATCGACCGCCGCATATCCTTCTCCCCACTCGCCATCGCAGAGACCGTCATTGGCGCAATAGCATTCCCGACGCTTGCTGGCTTGGCCGGTGAGGCTCTCAAGCTCGTTCTGCCGAGATCATGGACAACGCCACCACCCACCTCGTATCGATGGAACAGCAAGGCCCCAGTCAAGGGCTTCCTTCAGAACAAGTGGGCGAGAAGTATCGTCGGAGGATGTCTTCTCGTGGTTGCAAAGGACGCTCTGATGCTCTACGTGCGTTGGAGGATGGCACAGATGCATCGTGGACGGAGGGTGGTGGATTTTGATAGGAAGAAGGGAAATTCGAAGAGGGCGGCGACGTGAGAAAGCTGATTGAATGAGACGAATGAGCGTGGCGTTTGGGTAGTAGCTGGGTTGTTTTGCCACGTTGATGGCTTTAGAGGTTTACCATCACCTCCTTTTCCTTGCATTACTCAACATCGAGATACCACTCCCCAAGAATGATCGAACTCCTCCCCAATCATTCACCATTCCGCCTCACCTCCCTAACCATCCAAACCCTCTTCGCCGCCTCCGGATCATATTCCTTCTCCCACCCAAATTGCTTCATATCCGCCTTGATCACTTTCGCCTCGTGGAAGCCATTCCTTTTATACAATCCCAAACCCGCCGGCGTCGACTCAAGACCGACAGGAACATTTCTTGAATCCGCTTCTGCGAGTGCGAAGTTGAGAAGCTGGCCTCCGATTCCGCGGTGTTGATGATCCGGATGTACGAGGAGGAGTTCGACTTCTACAGCATCGTTGGTCAGACTGGGGAAGTCAGGGGAGACAAAGGGGGTGCGTTACGGATAAATGCACGACCAGCGAAACTCTCAATCGGTAAATAGTGGGATTTAATCGCAAAAAACCTCTTCAATTCCCAATTCCCTCCTTCAGGCCAATCGCTCGGTGGCTCTTCGTCTTCTTTCATCGGCTCGCCCTTGGCGTTTTCTTCTGGATCGAGAGCCAGGGTAAAGTGTGAAACCCCCAAGATCTCCCCCGTAGAAGAATCCACCGCTTTGATGAACTTGTGAGACGGCGAGGGAAAGTCTTTGTATTTGCGGGCTTCGTAGTAGGCGTACAGGTCAGGCGTGTAGCCTCGGGGCCAAAGCATGGGGATACGGGGGTGGGGAGCGAAGGCTGCTAGTTCGATGCGGACGAAGGTTGGGATATCTTTTTCTTTGAGGGGGAGGATTGTTATAGGCATTGTGGTGGTTGTGGGTGGCCGGTAATGAGTAGTCAATTAATACGAAGGAGTTTGAGCAAGTGTGAGGCTGACGACTTTGTGCTGCTGGTTGACATTTATGTATCTGATGATCAGCTTTGAGTCAATGGCTTGTGAGTCAACAAAACTTGACCATAGCAACATTGAAGGGTCAAGAGACGTTCATGTGAGCTTCCCAATCAAGACATCGGAGCCGAATTCCGCACGATGCGAGGTCCGCTCCATGTCTATCGTAGGGCGAGCATATGCTTGATGGAAGCTAGTGGTGGCTGGCGCCTCTCTTGCCGTATTAGGTGTACGAACAAGTCATTGGTCAGCGCCATCATTGAACTGCTCCGTTGCGCTCTTCTTCGGCATCCTCGGCGATGTCACTCGCTTCTTCAAGTTCTGCTTCAACCTCGTCGGCGATCTTTGGCAAAGCTGCGCGGAGATCTTCCAGCCCCATTTCGGCGAGAACTTGGTCGATGTTGCTGATAATGCTTCCTTCAACATACGGCAGCTCCGTGAGACGTCGCAGGCCCCAGATTACCATACCGCGAGGAGATGTATCAACGGCTTCGGTGTCGTCGTCTGCCATTTCCGGTCGTACTGCCTGATCGCTGTGACCTGTGGGCTGCGATTGAAGCTCCTCGAGAGCCTTCCGCAGAACGATCAGAATGGTGGCCGTATTCGGCGCCAGCGCGCCGTAGATCACGATGTCCTTTCCATGTACAGGGTCAGGGATGGTTATCCTCTGCCGCTTGATGCTATCCAGAACGGCAGGGCGGAACTGTGCCATGTTTGCTTGCCTCCGCATCGTGAACTTCAGACTTGCATCAAAAGCTCGTCGCGCAGAATGTGGCCAGAAAATACCCAACAAACGCCGCCCCACAACACTGCCGTATGCGTCGGTCACGCCTTCGAGAACGACGTTGAAGATTTTCGGACCCAGCACGAACTCTTGGTGATTCATGGCCTGTCGATAGTTGGCGCAGAAGACGTTCCACGTCTCGTTGACTGCTGACAGCACGGCGAGCAGGTTCTGCGTCGGCATAAGCTTTCTTGTGACGTCCCTGTCCTCGGTGCCGTTGTACCGCCGTGAACATACATCCTGCACGATGGTTTTGGCCCGATCAAGATTGTTCTGGCTGTCGAAATCGCCTTCATCGGCCCCACGGACTTGACGAAGCATGGTACGGATGATAAAACCCAAGTTCTCGACGGTCCAAGTTCTCCCAGGTGTGTCTGACAGGTGCTGAAGTATCCGCTCTGCCGCATCCCAGCGCATGCTATTAACCTGGCTGTCGAGCATGGACCTCAATGAGCCTCTCTGGATGCCCAAGTCTCTGAATTTGGATAGCAGCTTGTTGTCCGATGCTTCAACAGCGAAGCGAACGATGGCCGGCTGTACGTGCGGATCCATATACAAGGACTCTCTAATGACAGGGCCGTCGACATCCTCGTTATATAATAACCACCTTCCAAAGTCGTACGCTTTTGCATCAGTCGCGAGCTCGAGGAGAGCCCCAAGCGTGGTTGCTGGTATCTGTAAGTCGAATGCCGGAAAGTCGATCCCAGTGAGATTGCTGGTGAACAATTCGTCCCTCGTTAAGGAGCGTAGTAGTGGCTTTTTTCCCTCCATGAAGCTCCTCAGCGACCTCTTCTTATTCATGTCGGCACGCTTCTGTAATTTCCTGAAGACCTCCAGCGCGCCTTCAAAACTCCCAGCCATGATCTGGCCATGCAAGGCCCGATGCAATAAGCCTTGCATAGCCATAGACCCGTCCAAGACGTAGCTCGGCAAGTCTTGGGTGTTTTTGGATTCAAGTCCTTGGCCCAGACCGGGTGCAAGCTGGACGAGAGCTGCCGTGAGACCGCTGTCGTGTTCCGTCATGATGCTCCTGCTCTCCACGAGACGGAGTACGAGAGAGTCCCACGATCCAGTGCTCAGTGTCAAACGCTTGCGGTCCTTGTGGAGCAGTTTCTTGAGGGTCCGGATCTGCTCGAGAACATATTCGACCTGCAAGCCCCTCGCGCCAACGCCTACATTGACAGATGCTATTAACGCATCGATGTGCGCATTGACAACTTCGGTACTGACTGTGCGAACGACCTCCGAGCCAGGGTCTCGGGGGGCGTGGCGGTATACCGAAGCTCGGGTCTTGAAGATATACTCCAGATCGTTCCACGGGTTCTTTGTACCAGAGGTGTCCGCGGCTACAATGTCTTCATATTCCCTCCACGAGAAAACTTGCCAGTCGGTGTCATGGCTTGCAAGAGGTGCCAAGATCTCGGCTCCTTGTTCGATCCAGCCGCCATGCAAGCAAGACCACAGGATCAGTTCCAGCCATACCTCAGGCCGCAGGCCTTCAACATGTACTCGGTAGACTGACCCTGGCACCTCCGGTCGAATAGCTGCGTAGTCGCCTCCCTTGGCCTTGGCTTCTTCGACGATCAACTTTTCATGTGCCCGCCATGCGGCGTCTGACAGGGACGTAAGGATCCGCGAGGACAGCATTGATAGCAAGGGGGGCTGGTGAATGGTTGACTTGTCCGCTGGTGGCTCTGTCTGATAGATTGCCAACGGCATGACTTCTTTGTGATGCAGATATGCGATAATTTCCAAGACTTCGGGTTTGATGTCTCTATCGTTGGCACACGCCTTGATCATGGTCCCCAGTGTCAGCCAAATCTGACCCAGTGCGTCATGTCGTAGCCTCTCTTCACGAGACATCGTCTCTGGTGGAAGGCCGTCCGTGAGCTCGTGGAGGCTCTTTGCTTCAACCATGCCCGAACGTGGGATACTCGCTTCAAGACTGAGATTGATGGGATTTGAGCAGAACTCGCGAAGTGACGGAACTTTCTCCCAAAGTGCATTGACCCGGAAAAGGCGTGGAGTCTGGCCATGTCGGGCTGGGAATTTCTCCACTAGCCCCTTGACCAGCCAAACAACAGCGGTCCAACGATTTTGCTCGAAGCCAAGATGGCATAAGAGGTCCAAGGGTCCGCCGTTCTCTGGAGGGCGATGCTGTGCTGCTATGAGAACTTCAGCCACGTCGACGGCGCTCAAGTTGGGTGGCGAGGCGGCATTCTCCCAATCGCGAAGATGCGGCGGCAAACCTCCATCAAGAAGGGCCGTCCACGCCTTGACATCATCTCCTGGACGTTCAGTTTTGCCAAAAATGGCGTATTTGCGAGGCGGTCGTGCTTGCTCTTGCGTACGTTCTGTCTCGGAGAGGGTGGCAGAAAAACGCTGGAACAGCAGGGGTCGGAAGATCGGTTTGCAGCTAATGCATGTCGCAGGTCGTCTCGATGCCAGAGCGCGCAGCCGTGGGAGACGCCATGCTCTCATGGGCGTGGAAACATGCGATGATGGGAAGAAAAAGGAAGATGGAGTCTGAAGAAGACAGCAACTTTTGAGGTCGAGACACATGACGTTCGCGACTTTAGCGCGCCGCGCTTCCCCGAAGCGGAATGGTGTCTCGCGGCCGCCTGCTGCTCCGACTGCTCCAACTTCAAGACACACGCGGGCAACTATCTCAGGCATCACTCTCCATCCCTTCTTCCTCTTCTCCTCACTCCTTCATTCTCTTCCTGCTTGTCCTCCAACTTCATCTCCGTCGATCCCAAACAGCCATCGAGGGGCTTCTTCATTCCACCACCCACGCGTCTCCTTGGCCCGCCATCATGTCTGGCAACTATCGTGTCGGTATGAAGTCGCCAACTCAGCCATGTGTACAGTACAATGCTAACCCGTTTTCCAGAGATCAGCCCCAACAACCGCGCAACATGCGCTACCGCCGAGTGCAAGAAGATGGGCAGCAAGCTCATGAAGGGCGAGATCCGCCAGGGTGTCACTGTCGCCTTCCAGGAACACACTTCGATGAAATGGCGTCACTGGTAAGTTGCTGCAGACCATAACTTGCTTTCTTGTGTTGACATCCGCAGGGGCTGCGTCACCCCGGCTGTGCTCCACAACTGGATGGAGACTGCTGGTGGCGACATGGAGCTCATTGATGGCTACGACGCCCTGCCAGCCGAAGCGCAGGAGAAAGTCAAGCGCGCACTCGAGCAGGGCCATGTGGATGATGAAGAATGGAATGGGGTGAGCAATTGAACACTGACTACACCCACCTTGCCGGCGCTGACTTGCAACAGGATGTCGAAATGAACCGCTACAACCCGGAGAAGCCGAGGCAGGGCATGTTCCTAACACAAGCCGAGCGCAAGCGTCGTGAGAAAGCTGAGGTCAGTCTTGCGATCATGATCTGGTCTGGAACTGCTCGCTGACTCTACCTTTCAGGCCGCTGCAAACGGCGAAGATGAAGCTCCGGCCAAGAAGAAGAAGACTACCAAGAAGCGCAAGCCAGCCGATGACGACGATGACGACGAAGTCGAGGAGAAGCCTGCTCCAAAGAAGGCTCGCGGCAAGAAGGCGAAGGCTGAGGAGGCCGACGAGGAAGACGACGCACCGCCCGCGAAGAAGCCACGAGGCAAGAAGGCCAAGGATGAGGGCGATGCTGAAGCTGCACCTGCAAAGAAGAAGCCAGGCAGGAAGCCCAAGGCCAAGGGTGAGTCTGCACGCAAGTTTCAACCCATTTCACATTCCAACGAGTGCTGACTTGACCTGCACAGCTCCCGAGACCAGTGATGATGTCGAGCCAGACGAGGACGAAGCTCCAGCCTCCAAGCCTGCAACAAAGAAGTCGAAGGCAAAGAAGGCAGACGTTGACTCGGACGAGCCGCTCCCGAAGCCCCAGAAGCGTAAGGCTAAGGCCAAGAAGGCGACCGTCGAGGACGACGAGGAGTGATGGACGCGATGCACAAGGCCAACTTTTCCGCTGACTGGATCGACCTTACCGACTGATGGCCCGATCCAGCGCATGTTCGTTTCGATTCTGGTGCGACACTTTCTACAGCGTGTTTCCCTAATTCATAGCTCGATACCCACGATGACGATTCGCTTTGCAAGTACGATGAAATGGAAGCGTTTGCATTCTTATCGACCTCACATCATAATCCTCACCACAAGTCAGGATACTGCAAGCGACCTGTCTCCTCGACGATGTCTCCCTCTGATCAAATGGGCACGCATGAAATAAGCTCCAGATCTGTGAGATCTCGCAGATCGGATCTTGGAGCAAGGATCCGCCCCGGCGCTTGTCCTGCAAGATGGAAGTCTGTTCCTGCACTAGCCTCCTTCTTCCACATCATTGACGTCTTGTTCGTCTCTGCACACGCGACTGACTGTCATAGCATCACCGTTACCGAATCTCACACTGTCGACAGGCGTAGCAAAGGAAGCGGCTTGCAGACGGATCACCTCCCGGCGAGCTTCGATGCACGAACGTGCTGATGTGTCCGAACGATCACTCTCTTCAGTTGACGAAAGCAGCTTAGATGCATCGTTTCGTGCTTGACATCAGCATGACCGCTTCATGTTCGTGACGTGTGAGTATTGTCACTGCAGAGGACGATCTTTAGGTGAGCGAACATAAGTAGGACCAACTCTTCCGAGGAGACATCCCCCTAGACTCTAATACTGCAACCAAATCTATACCTGTCAAGAATCCAGATCATCTCAAGATGTCCGCCGAAGACCAGAACATCCCCCAAGGCGACGCCGTCGACAACGAGTACGCCAGCCGAACTGGTCAGAAAGAGCACATTCCCGTCCAGAAGGACGAAGTCACCGTCGAGGATCCTATTGATGCTGAGACTGCCGACTCGGATCAGCAGTTAGGTACTCATTACTCCTCACCATCGCTACTTTATGCTGCTGCTGATGACTTTGGCTTGTAGAGAAAGACGACGCCGACGCCATCGACAAGTCCAACATCGTTGACGGACGTACGAGAGGTGCAGCGAAGGAGAAAGGTGGATACCGCGAGCCTGGCGATGAGGAGGGAATCCCGGATGATGTTGGAACGAGCTCGGGAGCGCAGTAGAGACATACGTCCTGACGACTTTATGGAACGTGTAATGTATCGAATCAATGATCAATGCTAAACGCTAAGATCTGCTATCTGTATTGCTGTCCCTGCTCCCCGGTGAAGGAAAATGGTATCTCTCTATCCTCGAAGTCTCAAGTGAAATCCCCTTAAACCCATCAGGTATTATTCTCGTCTATTCCCATTTCTTCCCTCTCTACAACGCAGCCTTCGGCATCGCCTTCCCCTCCCCCTCGAACCCCTTCATCCTCCTCATCTTCGCCGTCTTAACCAACCCCCACGCCTCCTCAAAATTCACCGCCGGCATCTTCGGCACATCAATCTCCTTCACCTGCTCCCCATTCCTCGCCGGCACAAACACCCCCTTCGTGTTCAAACTCTCCGGCTCCTCCACACACCTCCTGGCCCAATTTCCCCAGCTCTTGATACAACGATCCGCGTTTGGGAGGTGTGGCATCAAGAGCTGGAAAACGTGTGGCATGGCTTCGTATTGCTCGAATGTGACTTTGACGCCTTGCTGCGCCGCGCGGCTGGCGACGAGACAGTCTTCGTCTGTGAGCATTTCTTGGCCGGTGCACATCCACAATGGTGGGGAGGTGGACCAGCTGTCTGCTAAAACGACGGAGGCGAGCGGGTGGTCGAGGAGGGAGAGATCGCAGAAGAGATCGCCGCGAGGGGGGTCTGTTGGCCAGACTTCGTCCTTGGGGAATCTTGAGACGGCGTCGTCGTGGTTCGCTGGTGGAAGGTAGTCGTACTTTGCGTTGCTGACGATGCTGGGCATGGAGCGGGAGATGTCGAACCAGCCTGAGTCTGCGGAGGCTCCTGCCGGGAGAGGGACGTGGACGTCTCGGCCGTAGAATTTCACAACGGGGACGCCGCCGTCTGCGGCGCGGTGCATTTGGAGGAGGAGTTGTAGAAGGCCGAAGCTAAGGTTTCCTCCTGCGCTGTCGCCTCCAAAGACGATTTTGTCCGCGCCCACGGCCTCGTGCATGCTGCCTTCGGGCGGGTATAGGAGGCTGAGATACACCATCAATCCATCCACCAACTGTCCCGGAAACGCCGTCTGCGGAGCAAGGCGATACCGCACACTACACACCCTTCCCTTACTCTCCTTCGCCAACCGACTCGTCAACGCACGATGCGTCGCCGGGTCCGCAAGATAATAAGCCCCACCATGGAAATACAAGATCGTCGTCTCGCTCGTCCGGCTCGGCTCCGTCATCAACCTTTTATACTTCTCCTCCTCCTCAATCTCCGGCATGCTCTCATCCTTCGCAGCATTAGGCCTATACCCTGTCCACTCAACCTCGATATCACTCATCCCGGGCCTCGTATACCTCACCTCCTCCTTCTTCATATCCTCCACAGCTTTACACGTCACATCTTCGATACCACCCTCTTCACTCTCCGGCTTTTTGATCGTGGCTTTCGCGACCCAGGTTTTGCCTTTTACGCCCGGATCCATCAACGTTCGTTTTTGGACTCGCCCGATGGGTGGGATCGTCTTCTTGCCTTCGGAAGTCATCATGTTCCGGAGGACGTGGACGGTGAGGGCTGTTCGGAGATCCCATTTCGAGGATGTCGGTGTGAAGCCGAGGGTGTGTTGCGCGGCGGCCCAGGAGATGGAGGGGATTTGGGGGAAGAGGAATTTGAGGAGGGGGAGGCCGGCTTCCATGGTGGATGATGGTAGAGAAAGAGGAGGTAAAGGGAAGAGGTCGACCAACTTACGCCTTCGAAACACACGCCCTAGCGAGGGAGTAGGACTACGCGCAATGAAATGTCTTGCCTTGTTCACATGAACGCGGAACGTCCATGACCCGCACGCTTGATGCAAGCACTAGCGCCAAACAAACGTCATGCCTCGGCATCCACTTTGACCTCAATCCGGAAATCGCATCTTGCACGTGTCGGTCGGAAGTGAATGACTTGCATCTGTCGACCAGGCCACCACGTTGCTGTATCATCAATGTGATACATTGAAAGCTGGGGAGACAGGGCGATTCTACGGCAGTTGCGAAAGAGGAAATTGCATTCGGCACCTCAGCGCTCGCATCGCCAGGGCCACCATGAAAATGACACGACATTGAACAAGAACAGGGAATCGCAAGGAAATGGATCAGATGCTTGCAACCCAGGCGTTGTCATACGTTCGTCTATCACATTACTTCGAAAACCTTATCCTTGCTGTTCAAGCAAATCTTTTTGGGGGGTATCTTGTCTGTAACCTTTTCAGTGTAGCTGCATGAAGAGGGAGCAGCATGAAAGAAAGCAGACGTAGACCTCCCTGTGAATCCCGACCAAACCCTCGATTTTGTGGCTCTCTGTGTCGAGCCGCCCCATTGTAGTAAAACACGCTTCAATCTGATGACGCTTTCGCGATATCAGTCTCGTTGCCCAAGTGCAATATCCGAGACAGAAAGAAGTGGATGTATCGCAATCTGGGCTGCTTATCTGTAAAGACTGGCGACCCTTCCGTGATGTGATGGTAAAGAAGTGCTGCGCATTTCGTTCTCCGAGGAATCACCCTCAAACAACCGGCGATGCAGGTGGTTGTTGGCACTGCGGCGGTGTGCGCTCCTGAGAAGCACGCTCCTTAAGCTTGTCCTACGATGGCTTTTGGAGCTTCTCAGGGTCGGCACCGCGCTGAATGATCTCTTCGGTGATGAGCTTGTCCTTTTCCTGCCACAACAGCTTGTACGCATGGCGGATAGTGCTGTCGCTGACACGGGCAACCGCCTGAATCTCCTTGGCGCTCTTCGCCTCGCCCATGAGCTGGCCAGCCATGAAGATGCAAGCGGCAGCAGAGGAGAGCGGCGAACGACCCGCAAGTGCACCTGTCTTAGTCATTTGCTCGGCGAGGGCCACGGCGACGTTGGTGGTTTGGTTCTGCATGTCGAGCATGCTGCAGTAGCGGTAGCAGAGATCCTTCGGGTCGGCCGTGGCGCTGCCCTTGTATCCCTCGTTGAAGACAACGGCTCCACCAGCGACCATCGTCGTGGCAGGGCCCTTGGTGTCGTTCTTGCGCTTCATGTCGAACTGCTCCAGCATCTTGAAGATGCGGCCAATTTCCTTCTTGCTGACTTTGGTCAACTCCATCACCTCACGGAATGACCGAGGAACCCCGTTTCTGCGACAGGCGAGAAAGACGCATCCTGCTATGAGCGCCTCCTGGCTCTTGCCCTTGAATATCTTGGATTCATCGGCGTCCTTGTAGAGGTATTTGGCGGTGTCGGAGACGTTGGTCGGCAGCTGCCAGCCGTCGCAAAGCGCGCCAATCTGCTTGTAGGCTTGAAGGAGAGACTTGTTGCCTTTGTCAAGGTTGGCCTTGTTCTGAGCACGGTGGAGTTCCTTGCTGCGCATGCCGCCGTCGCCAAAAGCGATGTTGGTGTTCAGCTGAGCGCCGTTAAGGAGCGCGTTCGGGCCATCACCAACACGTGACGGATCGTCATTGCCCTGGTCGTCGTTCGAGAAGGTACGCCATTCGGAAGAGGTGTCGATAGAGCGCTGCTGCAAGACGAGGCCGCAGCTGGCGCAGATCAAATCACCACTAGCATGGTCCTCGAACAGGGTCGGTGGGTCCTCGCGACAGTCCGTGCAGATGAGTCGCACGTTGAGGTTCTCGCGCCACTCTTCTTCCGCCTGACGTGCTGCTGCTGGCTCTGCAACAGCGCCCGGCGAGAGCACTTGAGCCATAGTGCCTAGCGGCTTGCGCGGTGGGGAAGAGACGGTCTTCTTGATGGTCAACTCAAACCGCTGGGTTGCGCGCTTCTTGATGCCTTTGGCGCTCTTCTGGAGCTTGTGGTTCTTGGCGTAGCAACGAATGAAGAGTGGGGAATACGTGGTGGCGGTATTGAGGGAGGGAGTGGTGAAGCGAGTCGCAGCACGTGAAGCTGATCGCAGCTAAGGACCAGACGTGTTAGCGACTCTGCAAAAGAAATAGACGTGGGAAGAAGTTTGCGTGTCGCAGGTTGTATTGTGCGTATGAAAGTGACGGGGTGGTTTCTTTGTCTGCCAGCAAACAGTGAATAGGCTACAGGACTCACCCTCACACTCCAGGAGTTTGTGACGCTGCGGCAGAGCACCGGATTCTGATTCAGGTGGTGATCGCGTGTGGTCGACTCGAGCGAGTGCGAGTGTGCGGATGAAGGAGAGTGGTAGTGATGGCGGCGTGCGCTGCGTGCTGGCCGTGCAACCAGTGAAGGCGTCCTTGAGAGGTGCTGACGTCGCTTTCTCTCGCAGAAGGTGGCCGTGTAGAGTCGCGCAAGTCGGTCGCTCGGGGGTTCAGTTGCCA
Organism: Zasmidium citrigriseum; assembly: GCA_002786025.1. Taxonomy (NCBI): domain Eukaryota; kingdom Fungi; phylum Ascomycota; class Dothideomycetes; order Mycosphaerellales; family Mycosphaerellaceae; genus Zasmidium; species Zasmidium citrigriseum. Next base: position 235,627 of record NHNW01000034.1, on the reverse strand, counting down.
GCAACTTGAAGTTTGCGATGGGTTTGGAGCGGCGACGGCGGATTCTGCGACACGCAGTGCAGGAGGGTGGTGGATGAAGGGTGGAGGTTGGAAGAGAATGGAGTCGAAGACTTTGAGCGCTGAAGTGGCTGAGCGTGACTGAGCGGCGACGGCGACTGCCGAAACCTTACTCCGCCAAGGCTCTCCCTTCGAACGACGACGACGAGCTTCACGAGCTTCGGGTGTTCTTGCGCGCCATTCACTCCACCATCACCACCGAAATCATGTTGGGCCAGTCACTGAGAGCTTCGGTATGGTATAGAGCATCCGAGTCGATGACTTGTACTGACGTTGCCAGCGCCAATTGGTCGCCAGGGCCGCCTTCAAGCAAAATGCCGTCACTCTCCGCCGAACCTTCATCACTCCCACCGCCGTGAGGCAGGGTGCGCACGAGCTATCTCCTGCGTGACCGCGAGCATGTGCTGATTGTTTGGTAGCCGACCTGGTCCAAGACATGTACCTTAAAGAGCTCAAGGCCTACAAGCCCCAACCCGTCAAGCCCAACGATGCCGAGGGCCAGGTCCAAAAGTTCGCCATGCCCAAGCCACCACAGTCCCCCGAAGAGGCCGACCTCCAGAACGATCTGTCCGCCTACGAGCAGCAGGCCCCCGAAGTCGAGGGTCAGTCCGGCGCCCCAGGTGCGAGCGAGCCCGTGCAGGATTGGTTTGACGAGAGCGTCTTGGAGGACGAGGAGCCAGCACACCACTAGAGCATCAGCCACGGCATTGGACTGAAGAGCAGCGTGTAATATAAAGCAACGTCAATGCAATGCGAGTGTCAACAGTCTCAGCGGAGAGCCACACGAAAGCATGAGCGGAGAACATGGTGAAGACCTCGGGTCTGGGGTAAGAGGATGTTTCATATGTACAATGGGCATACGTGGACATTGCGAAGCTCCCGATCTTTCTGCCCTCCATGATGCTTCCGCTTCTCGAGACAGGTTTGTGGCATCGAACAACGACCCCAAGTTTTCATCAGATATCACGTGATGCGACCCACAAGTACCAAAGAAGCGTTCTACCGGAGGCCATACTTGCTGACCAGCTCAGGACCAATACCAACACCGCCCAAGGTAAATCAAAAGACTCAGAAATCCAGCGCCATGGAACTTGACAAAAATTGCCCATTACTCACAAGGCAGAATTTCCTGCTCTCTACATTTTCTACCTCCCAGGCACATCTCCCATTCCTTCCCAACTCACACTGCTCTAACTCACAACGACCGAAAATTTGTTACGATGTCGACCTTCGCAAAGATCTCAAGCCACCGCAAGCTAGCCGCCGACACCAGAGAAGCCCCAAAGTCCAGCAACGACCACGTCGTCGAAGTTCGAGGAAACCACAACAACAACAACAACGAAGAGACCAGAGAACGCTCCCCCCGCCGCACAAACGGCTTCATCACCAACCGCTCCCTAATAGACCTAGGCGCTATCGCCCGCCAAGCCGAGCGCGAGCGCTCATTCCTCTCAGAACCACCCCGGGGTCGAACTCTCTCCCGCCGTGAACACAGTCCCAGAAAACCCATGCAAAGACCCCCACCCCGCAACCCCTGGGCTTCTCGATCATTCAACAACAGCGGACCGCATAATCCAAGGACTTCGTATCCGATTCCTATCCCTCTTGCGGGGGTTCCGGTCCCGACGGAGAGTGTTGTGCAGACGTTGAGGGCGATGGAGGAGAATTTGCCGAAGAAGAAGAGGGATGAGGTGAGGGTGGAGACGTATCCTGTTAGTGATGAGGAACATGACGAGATCGATGCGTTGGATTTGGAAGGAGTATTTCCTCAGGGGAGTGGCGATTATGGGACCATGCCGAATGAGAACAGGAAGGAAGAGAAGGCGAAGGCCAAAGAGCAGGTCTGCTGCGCGATGGCGTTTTTTGGAGTTATGATTTTGGTGGTTTTGCTTGTGTTCGTTTGGGTGCTTGGGAAGTGTTTTGATGGGGAGATGAGGGTTACGGAGAATGGAGGGATTTGATGTAGCAATCGTGGATTTTTAATGTTGGGCTATACTCTTGCGGCTCTGAGATACCCGACCAACCCACTCACATACCCACTTAACTTCTCCACCCTCCTCTTCTCGCTCTCTAATGCGTCCTGGTACTGCTCTACCGCTGCCCTGACGTCTTCATCGCCGACCACGACGTCTGCGTGGACTCGCAGGAAGACTGCCATCCACGCCTGACAGAGCTCGAAATCTCGTTTTTGTTGTAATTGCCATGTTAGGGCTTGTACGAATTTTACGAATTCATCGTGTTCGTTGTGGCTGAGTGAGCGGATTTCGACGTCCGCGGCGGCCGGGCTGAGGTTTTTGAGGTGGGTGAGGAAGGGGGAGAAGTCTGTTGCTGACGTGGAGGTACGGAGAAGGGCGGTGAATTCGCTCTGAGTTCCGGAGCGGGTGAGGGCGAGGACACGGGTGCGTTCTTTTTGTATGTCTTGGGAGGGATCGCCTGTCTCGGCGCTCTTTTGCTTCTGCGAGTCTTGTAGTGAAGGTAGGAAGAAAGGGGCTTTTTCGGGTTTCTTTGGTGGTTCGATGGGTTTGTTTCGTTGCCGGATGAGGTCCAAGTGGAGGAGGTTTTGCCAGCGGGATCGAGGGACGAGGGAGAGGGATAGTAGGTCGGAGCTGATCTGGTCGACTTCTGTGTCGGGAAGGTCGATCGCGGCGTCTTCGAGCTCGGAGTCTGAGGCTACATCTGCGCTGTCTGCGATGAGATTCTGGCCGCCTTCGCCGGAGGCTGTTGGTGCTTGTGATGTTGCAGCGTGGGCAATCTCAAGGAGTTCCTTCTGACTGATGTGTCTCGTTGAGACATGTGTAAAGAGGCTGCGGTTAGTCCAGATGTCCACACCAACACTGTCGGTGGTGGCAGTCGCTAGGAATTCTCCAGTGGGTGAGAAAGCCAGGCTTGTGCAATCTGCTTTCAGCTTGAATGCGTCTACGAGATGTCCGGTAGGCAGATCCCAAAGGAAGACCAACGAGCCAGCGCAAGCAGCAACCCAACGGCCATCGTCCGAGAAGGCGAAGTCTGAGATTTGGAGTCCTCGAAGCTCAGGCGTTGGTGTTCTTGACGGCCACAACTCTCGAACCAGCTTCTGTGTTGCGATGTCAACGACACGAATGCATCCGTCGGTGCAAGCGAATGCCGCCAGATCAGAGCTGCGATGGAAGCGCATAGCAGTGATGCTTGTCGAATGCGACCAGTCCAGTTGATCTCTGAGCAGTCCATTGCTGAAGTTCCAAAATTTGAGCTTGCCGTCAGCACCAGCAGAGACGACCGTCTTGTTCAAGCTGTCGATCGCAAGGCCTACTACCGCTGCTCCATGCTTGCCTTGACCACGGTAGAACTTCTTCTTGCCATCATCTTCCTCGACCAGGCCATGCCGCTCAACATCCAATCGCAGTTGCTTCGCTTGCGTTGGGGTCAGACGAGCTGGAAATCGCTGCCGATGAAGGCCTGATTGCATGTTGTACATGTCAATTCCACCTTTCTCGGAGCCAACAACGCCAAAGGTTCCACAAGGCGACATTGCCACAGCTGTCACATTTGCGCCATCTCCCGTATCAAACGCCCATCTGCCAGCACGCTTGCGACCCCAAAACCATGTTCGAGCCTTCTTATCGTTTTCGTGTGCTGTCAAGACGCTCTCCCAGCCAGTCATTGCACTGACTTCAGCACTCGTTTGTTTGCCTTTGCCAGCAGGTTGCCAGATTGGATGTTTGCCTGGAATTGCACCAATGCCGCCATCGCGGTTGAGACTGCATGCAATGCTCGTGATCGGAGGGCACTTGAGCTCGTCGAAGGCATCGCGGTCGCCAGACAACAGACCTTGCTTCTTTGCTTTCTTCTGCACGGCGCCTTGACTCAGTTCAGTTGACTGGCCATCCCTTCGCAATGACCAGCCCCAAAGACTTCGGTCATTGCTGCTAGACATGAGCCATTTGCCATCGTCTTCTGAACCATCTGACGCCGTTGGCAGGAAGGAGAGGTTTGTGACAGGTGCTCCGTGACCGCCTCTGGCATGCAATGGTCGTGGAATCGGGCTAAACGGCGTGTCGTCGAAGATCCAGGTCTTGAGGCTGTTGTCAAGCCCGCTGCTAACCATGATGCCCTGACCAGGTAGGAACTCCACTCTGCTGGTACCTCCCGCGGCCTTCGGTGCGGGATGAGCATGGGCCGCTCTCAAGACACCAGCCTTCCGACCACCCTCGTTCAAATCCCAAAGAGTGATGTCTCCAGTTGCTGTAGATGCAGTAGCCATCACACCAGCCTTTCTTCCGTCTTCTCCTGCGCCTAGCCCATCTGTGCGGAAGGAGATGGAAGTGACCGGCGCTCCAGCAGGGTTGTTCAGGTGAATGACAGTCTGATCCGTTCGAACATCGTGTATGAGCAAGGCTCCTTTCTCGAATGCAATGGCTACCAAGGACAGTGCTGACGTTGGTTCTATGCAAGTCACAGCACCATACGCTGTTGAGGGTGGCAGAATAGTGTACACCAACTTTCCGCTGGACACGTTCCAGATCTCAGCGCTGCCATCTTGTCGGCCCACCAAGATCTTGTTCAGGAACGTAGGAAGGCTGGCAATGCACTTGCCGAACGGTACAGGAGAGATGCCGCGTAGTGAGGTGTACAGCTCGAAACTTGAGCTCTTCCAGACCAACAGCTGCGTATCACACGCTCCCACCACCCACGAGCCAAATACGCAAAAAGCCTTCACATTCTCTTCACAGTCCTCGGGCATCTCCAGCTCCGCCTCTTTCTTCCCCCTTTTGAACACCCAAACGCCTCTTTCTGAAGTTGATTCTTCGCCTCCCCAGGCAGCGAAGACCTTGTCCTTCCATGCTGTCGTCGCCGTGATATTCTCCGGTGTCTGCGGCCGAGTGATGAAGACTAGGTTGAGTCCCCGCCGTAGGTCGTAGGTCTGTAAGCTCCTTCCCACAGAAGTTGTGATCTGAAAGGTGGTCTTCCCCAGTGGCACACTGGTGAATGGGACTGCTGTGGGAGAGACCAAGCCAACCGTCCTGTACGGGGCGAATACTCGAGATGCGCCTGGAGTGTGCTGTGGTTTGGCCAGACCATTCGACAGCTTCTGCCGCTTTGCGATGCGGCCGTCCGCGCCGTCGACCTCCATCACCGCCTTCGATGCTCGGGTTTCATTAGCATCCCATCAAGCTCATCAAGCTGGCGGCAATATTTTCGTCGGCCGGGGTATGGATAAGCTTTGCGCTACTGCACGCAATCTGGCGCAGATCTGAACGCAAAATCAAGGTGGGAGCAAAAATAGATAGAATCACGCTAGTATCTTGGCATCTATATACCCACCTTTTGAATTACTATTTCTTTCCTCTTACACGCTTTCTACTATTCTGTCTAATCTTATTATATCTTATAGGTATATCCTTAATCCTCTCTCTAATTTAATCTATTATAATTAATCCCTAGCACCTTTAAATAGCTAATTTTAATATAAAGTAGTCTATCTTATAGATCCTTTCTCTATACTCCTTTTTAAGTATCTCTTATAATAATAACTATAACCCCTTAATTAGATTTAAGTCTAGAGACTACGTAGGGTAATTATAAAGCTTAATAAGGTAGTATCTCCTTATATCTATAGGGGCATTATACTAGGATCTATACCTATATAAAGAGTCCCTATCTTCTATTAAAATAGCTAGATTCCCTTATAATTTAAGGTTTTAAATCTAAGTAATATATTAAGGAAAGTTATTCTTAGTATAATAGGCTTATATTATTAAGTTCCCCTTCTTTTAAGTAAAAGGGGGCTTATAATCTTACTATTACTTTAACTCTTCTTAAAATTGCTCCTTAGTCTTAACCCTCTTATTTCTCCTTAGCTTTTATAATTTCTAGAGGTTAATAATATACTCGTAGGTCTATTACTTATTATTATAGAAGATAAGGTTAGATTTATAGTACTATAATATAAAGGTAGTAATATAAAGGATAAGATACTTAGGAGTAGCTTACTCTACGAGGTGTCCTTTAAAATTGCCCTCTTCTCTAAAGATATACTATTATATAGGTATTGCCCTATTAATATAGGCCTTATCTATCTAGTAGATCTATTACTAAAGGGATCTAATAGTCTCTTATATATACTAATACCTATAATTAATCCTAAGCTTCTTATTCTTATCTAAGATCTAAGAGGTTAGTAGCCTCTTAGATCTTATAATTCTTAGCTTCCTCTCTTTAAACCTCCTTCTTAGAGTCTAAACTAAGACTCTAGCTTACTTAGATACCTACTTATAGTCTATCTTTCTTAAATCTTAAGGACCTATAGCTATTATCTTAATTTAGTATCTATACTCCTTTCTTAGCCTCCCTTATAGCTTCTTAGGCTTTAGCCTTCTTATAGGTAACTCTAATCTAGCTTCCTTAGCCTCCTTATACTTATAGATCTAGTTTAAGGTAGTTAAATAGGCTAGGTACTAATCCTCTTCTTTATAAAGGTTATAGAAGTATTTAAGGGTATATTTATGTTGTACTAGGCTCTAACGGGTTAGGAATCTATCCCTTTTTAGTATCTTAAACTTATAAGGTGTCTTAGAGCGTATATTGTAATTTCTAAGCCTCCTAGCTATTGTGTAGGTAGATAATGTTAAAGGAAAGGGGTAGTGTTGAAGAGGTAAACAATGCCAAGCTACTAGCGTAATTCTATCTATTTTTGCTCCCTCCGTGAAATCGTCACTGTCACGTGGCGGTGAGGGGCTCTGCAGGAGTTTGCAGCAGCTCGCTTCCAATGCGCGACTCGACAACCAGATTCATTTACTCGCCCCGTAATACAGAATAGAGCAGCGGTGGGCTTCTGCCAGCATTTCCTGCGCCTCTCGTCACCCGTCATGCCTGCATCTGCATCAGCGTCCTTCTAGCGCCTGCTTTTTCTGCATTCCCCAGTCCCCGTTCCCCAGTCCTCGGCACCTTCTCTAATTCCCTAATCACTGCTTCCGTGCCTGGGACGATTCGATCCCAGCGGAGAACAGACAATGGCCTCGACCATGGATCCCCTTTCGCGCACCACGTCACAGGACTCGGTGCGGTCTCATTCCTCTGGTCATATTCTCTCCGCTGCATCATCAGGCTCCTCGAACCGCAAAGGCCGGTATGCCGATATTGATACAACCGTGGGCGAGACGGACCGAGCCAGTATCTCCATGCCCCCACCAGCGACCAAGCCCACGAATCCTCGCTACCAGAATATCGCTCGACGACCTTCTGGGAGAGCGGATTATTTAAATACTCCCAACCCACCGCAGCTCGAAGGCCAGCACCTACCCAACATGGCCGACCTCCCTGCCTCCGACATCCCCAGCGCCATGAGACGATCCGAACCTGACCTCGATCCCCACCGAATGTCGTTCTCTTCGTTATATGGAAGCGGCAAGAGTGCCCTAGCCAGTGGCCCAAGCAGTGTGGGAGGCGGCTCTGATCAAGACGGTCAGGGTCATTTGGACACTGAGATGGTAGTCGCTGACAGTGAAGCAGCCCGGCCTGAAGGCGGTGATCGGACGACGACGGCTACACAAGCTCTCTCCGTAACGACGCAATCTCAGAACGGCGCACTGTCTCCTTCGTTGCATGGATCCCTGCGAGATCTTCGAGAACAACCAGTCAACAACCTCGCCAGCTCTCCGACACCTTCGCCCTCGTCGCAGGCACCGTCTCAGAGGCCAAACCGACAAGTTCGTGGCCGCACACCTGGGAACTCTCGTCGAGTCTCGACAAGCAATCCCACGAGTGTTTCTCACTCAGCAGAACGATCGAACATTAGCAATCCGAACAAGATTGGAACGATAGGAATATGCGCTCTGGACGCCAAGGCGAGGAGTAAACCCTCACGCAACATCTTGAATCGACTTGTTGGTAAAGAGAACGAGTTCGACGTCATCATATTTGGGGACAAAGTTATCCTGGACGAAGCGGTGGAAAATTGGCCTGTGTGCGATTTCCTCATCAGCTTCTTCAGTGATGGATTTCCACTTGAGAAGGCGATTGCCTATGCGAAGCTGCGCCGGCCGTTCTGTGTGAACGATCTCCCAATGCAGACTGTGCTGTGGGATAGGCGAATGTGCTTGATGATACTGGACAAGTTAGGAGTTCCCACACCTCCGCGCTTGGAAGTCTCCCGCGATGGAGGTCCAGTTGCGCTTAGCACAGACATTGCCGCTCGCATGAAGCAGCTCACCGGCGTGGAGTTGATTGGCTCGGACGATGGGCGAGGAGGTGGACTTCCCGCGCCTAAGGATGTTCACATGGAAGATGACAACGATACTCTTGTCGTGGATGGAAGGAAGTTGCGCAAGCCGTTTGTGGAGAAGCCCACCAGCGGTGAGGATCATAACATCAACATCTACTATCCCAAATCGCAGGGAGGTGGAGGCCGTCGACTTTTCCGCAAAGTCAACAACAAATCGAGCGAGAAGGACGATAACCTCATTGTTCCTAGGAGTATCACCCAGGTGAACGAGTCCTACATCTATGAGCAATTCCTCAAGGTGGAGAACGCGGAAGACGTGAAGGCATACACCGTTGGCACCGACTTCTGCCACGCAGAAACGCGCAAGTCCCCTGTCGTTGATGGCGTGGTGAAGCGCAATCCCAATGGGAAGGAAATCCGCTATGTCACGAATCTGTCCAAGGAAGAGCAAGTTATGGCAGCCAAGATCGCCGCAGGCTTTGGGCAGCGGGTCTGCGGTTTCGACCTATTGCGTGTGCAAGAACCTGATGGCCCAGTGCAGAGCTATGTCATCGACGTGAATGGCTGGAGCTTTGTCAAGGACAATAACGAATACTACGACAAGTGCGCGAAGATTCTCAAGGAGATGTTCATTAGGGAGAAGACCAGATGGGAAGGACGAGCCACTCCGAGCGAAGTCGACGACATTGAGCACAGGGGCCTGTTTGCACCGACCTCAGCACCCGATGACAAGGCGGGCAGCCTGCGGAAGCCCACGATCAGTAAGGACAAGGAGGGTATGAGCTCGCATCGCAACGCGCTCAAGAGCGTCTTCCGCAGTCGTAGTATTTCCCAGCTACGCGACAGTGTCAATACCGCTGCGTCACGGATTGGGTACCCACATTCAGTGAAGAGCCCCAGCGGCAAGTCCAGTCCCGTCGCCTCGCCTCCTCACAACTCTCTGGAGCGCACTTCTTCCTTCCACAATCGAGCACAGAGTGTCCCAGTCGCAAAGGAGGAAGTCTTGCCACCGCCCGCTGTTCCATCGTATGTCGAGCACTTGAAGGCTGACACTGGCCGGCCAGCTTCTACCGATCTCGAATCGTTGAACCATTCTGAAGCACCATCCTCCATACCTGCCCCTGCCTCAAAGAGTCAATGGAAGCTCAAGGGAATGGTGGCCGTCATCCGACATGCCGATCGCACGCCCAAGCAGAAGTTCAAGTTCACCTTCCACACCAAGCCTTTCATCGACCTGCTCAAAGGTCATAAGGAGGAGGTGCTGTTGGTTGGCGAGGCTGCTTTGAACGGTGTGCAACAGGCGGTACGTCAAGCCATGGCAGAAGGGGAGGAAGACATGAACAAGCTTCGCTCCCTGCAGAATGCTTTGGCAAAGAAAGGCGCTTGGCCCGGCACCAAGGTCCAAATCAAACCCATGTTCAAGAAGCAGAAGGAGGATGTGAAGGACTCAGATGGCACCAGTCAAGATGATAAGATCAAGGTCGATAAAGAGAAGAAGAAGAAGCGGGACAGCATTCCCATGGTGCCAGAGCCTCAAGAGGTGGAAGATATGAGAAGTAGGCTGAATGGGGCCGAGCAAGTCGACCCAAAGGCGTTCGCAGAGGATGGAGAGCAGACAGGACCCGAGGGCGCAAGAGCACAACATAGGAGTGATTCGGTCGGCGACATCACCATGTCGCGAGCGACAGCGGCCGATCAGAACCTGGCCATTGAGAAGCTACAGCTTGTGATGAAATGGGGAGGCGAGCCAACCCATTCTGCCAGATACCAAGCGACCGATCTTGGTGAAAATATGAGGAACGACTTGATGCTCATGAACCGTCACGTCCTTGAGAATGTCTCAATCTACACGTCTTCAGAGCGGCGAGTGACGACCAGCGCTCAGATCTTCGCAACCGCATTTTTGGACGAGAAGGAAATCGCCGACGAGGACATACACATCAGAAAGGACCTACTGGATGATTCGAACGCCGCCAAAGATGAAATGGACAAAGTCAAGAAGAAGCTCAAAGGACTATTGCGTCAGGGCCATGCGCCGCCTAAGCAGTTTGCCTGGCCTACGGACGGTACTCCAGAGCCGTATGTGGTGGTGCGAAGAGTTGTTGAGTTGATGAAGTTCCATCGCCGGGTCATGCGACACAACTTCGCGAAGCTGCAGAACTCAGAGGCCGTCACTTCCTTGGAGAAGCTGCAGAGGAGCCCGGGGACTTCGAGCTTGTCGAGCGATCCCAGTCCGATGGGTGGTAGCACGCCTAGTAGCAACTCCACAGAGAAGCAGACCACTGCCATTCAGCCACGATGGTGCACGGGCGAAGACGCGGAGCTGTTCAAAGAGCGATGGGAGAAGCTTTTCAACGAGTTCACAGACGCAGAAAAGGTTGATCCCAGCAAGCTCAGCGAACTGTACGATACGATGAAGTTCGATGCTCTCCACAACCGGCAGTTCTTGGAATGGGTCTTTACTCCAAGCACGACTATCCTCGCTGAAGAGAACGAGCTAAGCCCTGGCTCCTCGTTACGCCGCACGGAAAGTATGGATGCCAGACAAGAGTTCAATCAGACTCACAACGGACAGACGCCAGCGACCGATTCTAATAGCACACCGGCAGCTCCAGCGTCAGGGGCCACTGGCGAAATGGACACGCTGCATCTGCCTCCTCCCAAGAGGACTGACACGATGAGCAGCGCAGCATCGGCGACAGAGGGCAAAGACCATAAAGAGAAGGACCACAAGGAGCGACAGACACTCTCGCAGCGGCTGGGATTCAGACGTAGGTCGGCTGATCTCATGAGCGCAGCAAGAAACGTCGTCGCCTCTGCCGACGATCCATCGCAATCGTACTTCAACCTCTACAAAGGCACGGTGCCGGCCATGCAGTCCAAAGTCAAAAACGACGTCCGCCTCGAAAAACTCAACGAGCTCTACAGCCTCAGCAAGATCCTCTTCGACTTCATCGGCCCACAAGAATACGGCATCACTGACGCTGAGAAACTCGAAATCGGCCTCCTGACGTCTCTTCCGCTGCTTAAGGAGATTGTGAAGGACCTTGAGGAGGTGCAAGCCTCTGATGATGCGAAGTCTTTCATCTACTTCACCAAGGAATCGCACATCTACACTCTCCTCAACTGCATCCTCGAAGGCGGCGTCCAGACGAAAATCGCCCGCAACGCCATCCCGGAACTCGACTACCTCTCGCAAATCTGCTTTGAGCTCTACGAATCCGAAAACGCCGAAGCGGATATCGACCCCGAGAACCCAGAGTCCAATTTCAACTATTCCATTCGCATCACCATCTCGCCCGGCTGCCACACCTTCGACCCGCTCGATGTCCAGCTTGATAGCAAGCACTGCATTGGCTGTGCACCGAGACGTAGTCTCACGCCGCATGTGGATTGGAAGGAGATTCTGGAGACGCTGCGGGCGAAGTTCCATACTGTTAAGCTGCCGAAGAGTTTCACGGCGGTGAATTTGAGTGAGAGGCATCCGCAGGAGTTTGTGGCGGGTCCGGAGAAGGGGATGGAGGAGATCGAGAAGGTGAGGAAGCAGAGTGAGGGGCATAGTGGGATTAGTCCTGTGCATTAGCTTGTACATATACACCTAGGGATGCGAATGTACATATTACTGGAGCTGTTCTCGATATTTCTGTGAGATGTCAAGGTGCTGGTGTGGCCTTTGAGCTCTCGAGTCAATTCTCCTTCTCTCGAGAGAAGGGCTGGCTTTGGGATGTGTGCGTAGGGTATGAAGCTATTTGGCGCCAGGTCGATACACGTCTCTCCAGCAACGATCCCTAACTTTGTCGTCGGGCACCAAACTCGTTAAATGGCCTTCAGGTGGTTGAGTCGATTCTTATCGTGTGGAGAAAGGCAATCCACCTTTCTTGGACGTGTGAAAGGGGTTCAATGAGCCCTTGCTGGGGATGTGGCGTGAGGCTATCAGTCCCGTTGGTGGACTCTCATGTCGAAGAGCTGGATCTCTCGTTGGTTCTGGATCTCTGATGGAGTTCATGCTGCTGAGCTCTTGACTAGGCGTTTGAGGGGTTGGATCGCCCTGGATGTGTGGAGAGGGGGGGTCTACTATCCCAATGGAGTGTGAAGAAATGCAGTGGTGTAGACATACTCATGATGGGGTTCTGTTAGACAGACGCGAACATCTCCGACGAACACTTTTTATTGATGAGGTTACGTTGCCTGTTCTTGGGATGTGGGATGTTGTCGCCCCTATTCCTGAGAATCTCGCAAGTACCGAACTATGCCCTATGGTCGCTACTCACTCATCATCGTTTCATGCTTCAATTATGTTGCCTGTCCCACGGAGGAGAGTTGGCAAATGCTTGCCTCTATTCGCTCCACAGCCGTGTCCCATCACTCTGGTCGACCTGGATCCGGGGTACAGAGCCATCCCTGTCGCACATCCAAGCTGACCAATCGATCGTCTTGCGCAACTTGACATCCCAGCAGTGATGTGAGTCCAGGCCTTAACTTTCCCGGAAAGAGGTCCGATGTCAAAGCGATTGCGAAGCAGGCATCTTCGCAGATCGGTACTCTGATTTTTCTGGTGACTTGTGGTGTTCTCCACAAGTAATTTCTCGGGTGAAGTGCGCGGCTGAATTGGTCTCGTCACACCTGTCGTTGAGTTTGAGGGCCAAGGAGAAGGTTTGGGAATTGGAGATGTGGTCGTTGCTGTCAGGCCAAATCTGGTTATGTTTCGGCCTCGAGCATTCGAGACCGCTCGATTTCGGCTTGCAGGTCTTTGACTGTCATTGGGGCTTTTCGCTTGCTGAATTTGCGATCGTGTTCCAGGGCGAAGCCTTCGATGCTGCGGAGTGCGACGACGAGAAAGCCGAGTTCTTCCCGATCGAGGTCGAAGACTTCCCACCATTCGACTTCGGGAAGCTTGATTCCGACTTCCTTTGCCGCAAGGTAGATGGCTGCCGTGGCGATCGCTGAGGGTTGGTGGGTGAGGTAGACCAGCTGAGGACTCAGCAATGCGCTGTTCAGATGGGCGAACGCTGACTTGGCGACCCGTGAGCCCGCTGACGAGTGAAAGACGTCAAGCGTCTGTAAATAGTTGATACATAGCGTATGGGGCAGCGCGACATGTGTTTGGAATCCGACAACCCGCAACATATGCGCTTCGATATCGTACAGCTTGGTTCGGGCGATCTCATATTCTCCATCGGACAGATGCCACGATGAGTCCAGCTTCCCTTCGATCGATGCCGAAGAGATTTCGCCAGGTTGCAAGCTCGAGAGATATTCAAATGACGTGAGGACCTGTCTCGGACTGACAGGGTGAGGCGACGGTTTGGCTGTGAGGTATAAAGCCGCAGCTGCAGAATCCTGCGTCATTGCCGTTAGACCATGGCTGTGATGGAAGTGTGAGAGGTGGTGTATTGTGAGACGTACCTTTGAGTCGTGCTCGAGCAGACTGCCGCCATCGGGGCCTGTCCAAAAGCGTTGCAGGATGACGATCGCTTGGGCTATTATTTCCTGTGGCAGCCGCAATAAGATGCCAGCCGCCTGGACGAGTCGGGCGGTTTCGAACCGGATTGAGTCTTCGAGGTCTTTGGGTACCCCATCGAGCTGGCTGGCGGATGTCTCTAGCTGGAGAGATGTGGCGAGTGGGTTCAGCAGGTGAGAGACTTCTGAGATTGGCGCCATGGCGTTTTTAGGGCGAGGCTCAAAATCAACGTCGAGTGGCCGGATGAATTGGCAGTCTGTCGGTAGCGAGGCGGATGAATGCCTCAGACTGCTACGGATATAGGCCTATACGAGGAGTGCCAATAGGCGTCTAGTAGGCGCGCGTCCAGAGCGATGCCCAGCACCAGTGCCAGCAGCGCGAGTCGGAGTCGGGATGTCCAGCGGATGGCGGCCGTGCTCGAGCGCTTTCTTCGTTGTCGCGTGGAGACTCAACTGTCTCACGTGCAGCCACCGTCGAAGGCTGCAACAGGACGATCGAAGACCCGAGTGGGCAATGGTTTTGGAGGAAGAGGCCCAAACACTGGATGTTGCAGCCGCCGGACGTTCTTTTTGGCTCAAGGCTAGACGGGCCGCGCGCGCACGGACCGCCTCTCAACGACTGCACTTCTCAGGGCGCCGCAGCAGCATCAGCTTCTTCGCTCGTGAAACAAACTACGTCTCACCCCGTCGGCAGCCCCCACGAGCTGCATCGCGGCGAAATGAACCAGGACTCCCTCCGCACGTCGGCAGCGTGTGCATGCGCCCGCACTGCGACCCTTCTGCAACCACTATTTGTTCGCCCTAGGCGTGACCCGGTTTGAGGGCCTCCGGAGGATCGTGATGGGCCTCTCTCGTCACCGAAACGACCCACCGACACTACTGCTGTATCGGCCAGCGTCTAGGAGCCTGATGGACGCTCCAAGAAGGAGACACCGCCGAGTACGTGGACATCGTATATAAGTCTTGCTGTAAGCCCTGTCTCTTTTCTTCCACCATCGCCACTGCTAGAGAGTCTTTCCTTGCTTTGTCTGTTGCATTGCATCGTCCACTCGTTGTGCTCTGTGAGCATCGTTATTGCTGTTATTCTTTCTCTCAGTCTCGACGACTGCCATTCTTTTCTCGGGACCGGGTGTCCAGCCTTGACAGACTTTCCCTTCCACGACTCTGAGCATTCAAGCTCCCAAACAAGCTCTTCAGCATGAAGTATCTTTCCTCCATCCTGGCTGCGGCCGGCATGGTTGGCATGTCCAATGCCAAGCCAAGACTTGATCAACGTCAGGCTGATCCATCTACTTGCGCCTGCACGCCTGCAGGAACTGGTGGTGTCACTCACATCTCGACATACACCACTACTGCTACCGTCACGCAAACGGAGACTGAGACCGCCATCTACAGCTCTGGTACCTTGATCGCTCCGACTCAGTCCAATGGCGGCGGAAGCCCCCCACCAGGTTATGGCGGTGGCAGCAGTGTTACTGGAGCTGCTTCCAGCACTGGCCCTGCCTTTACTCTTCCAGGCCAATCTGGCTCGTACAGCTACTCTATCGTTACGATCACTGTCACCCAGCCTGGCGGTGCGCCTTCTGTGTCCACCTCGTCAACTATTGTGCCTGCAACACCAACCAACGTTGGCCCAACCGGAGGTCCAGGCCCAAGCAACAGTCCTCCAGCTTACAGCCCCTCTGTCGTTACTATCACTGTCACAAATGGCAACGGACAGACCAGCGTGATCGCCTCGAGCACCGAGGTGCCAGTTGGCCCGTCTACTGGAGTTCCATACTACCCAATTCCGGGCAACTCTTCGGCGCCGATTGGCACTGGCACAGGCACGGGCGTTCCCTATCCACTGCCTTCAAGCTCGTCGGAGGTCAGCCCTACCACTACTGGTCCAGCTCCTCCACCAGGCTATGGAGGCTCCAGCGGCGCCTCATCTGTCGTGCCTGTCGGCACGTCGACTGGTGTTCCGTATCCGATCTCCTCTCCCAGCGGCGGCCAGCCACCCTACCCAACTGGCTCGGCTCCAGGATATGGACCCAGTGGCCCAAGTGGGACTGACGTTTCGCCTGGCTCTACGTCCAGCCTGCCACCTGGCGTCAGCATCACTGACATCACGACAATCTACACGACGACTTGCCCTGCCAGTAGCGTCATCACATCTGGAAGCACCACGATGACCACGACGTACAGCTACTCGACTGTGTCGACGATCACCTCGACCATTCAGTCGACGGTCACTGTTTCGACGCCATCGGGGACCGCTCCAGGACCAAGTTCGCAATCGTCGCCGGCGGGCACTGCTCCGCCAGGCCAAACCA
Source organism: Zasmidium citrigriseum (assembly GCA_002786025.1). Classification (NCBI taxonomy): domain Eukaryota; kingdom Fungi; phylum Ascomycota; class Dothideomycetes; order Mycosphaerellales; family Mycosphaerellaceae; genus Zasmidium; species Zasmidium citrigriseum. The sequence goes on along the minus strand of NHNW01000034.1, from coordinate 219,595 downwards.
GCGTTGGCCCTACCGGCACGGGCCCTGCAGGCACTGCACCAGGTCAGTCGATCAACACACTTGCGATGGTTTCAATCAGCTAACATATAATTCAGGCACCTCACTCCCTCCATACGGCACCTCGCCAGGATTCAACAGTACTGCTGTTGGACCAACTGGCACAAGCTTGACAAGCCCCACACTCATTTCATACTCAACTTCGACAATCTACTCGACCACCGAGCTCACAATCACTTCCTGCGCCGAGACTGTTACCAACTGCCCAGCAAGCAGCACCGTCGTTACCACGTCTTCCGTTGCAATCGGCACTACTCTCTGCACTCTCACTGGAACGGCTGGCGTGCCACCACAGTCCTCTCCTTCATCGCCAGTTGGAACGAATGTGCCAGTCCCACCGGCTGGCTCGCCATCCGGACCGCCATACTCTTATGGGTCACCTAATAGCACTGCAGTAGGCCCGACAGGCACTGGACCTGCTGCCCCGCCTTACTCCATTCCGGGAACGGGCATTCCATCGAGCACTGAGGCTGGACCTACCGGGACTACTCCTCAGTCCATTCCTACTTACCCAGTTTCTACGCCAAGCTCCACTGAAGCTGGGCCTACCGATACCTCGTCTCAGTCGATTCCTACCTACCCGGCCTCTTCGCCGAGCTCGACTGAAGGTCAGTAAATCACGCCAAATCGTCAGGAGTATATTATCTAACGAATAACCAGGTTCCCCAACGGACTCCGGTCCCGCTCCGCCACCTTACTCTATTCCATCGTCGACTGGACCTAACAGCACAGCGGTTGGCCCTACTGGAGGCACTCGCCCACCATTCTCCTACTCTCCGCCTTCGGGAACTGCACCCATTGGCACTGCACCAACCAGCTCGGTCCCTCTGGGCACTGGACCTTCATTCTCGTACAGCCCACCTTCTAGCTCTGAAGGCTCGCCAACTCAGAGCACGCCAAACGGTGGCTCGCCTCCAGGCTATGGATCGCCATCGTCAAGCACTGAAGGCTCTCCGACTCAGAGCACCACGAACGGCGGTTCTCCACCTTACTCTTACAGCCCATCATCATCCAGCACTGAAGGTTCGCCAACTCAGAGCACACCTAATGCTGGATCTCCTCCAGGATATGGATCATCGTCTTCGTCGAGCACTGAGGGTTCACCAACTCAAAGTACACCAAACGGTGGCTCTCCTCCAGGATACGGCTCGTCTTCTTCCAGCACTGAAGGCTCGCCCAACCAGAGCAGCCCACCAGCGCCAACAGGCTACGGACCGTCTTCGACTCAAGGTCCGCCAGTCGAGAGCACACCATCAAGCACTGGAACCGCTCCTGCAGGCTACGGCTACCCAAGCTCGAGCGGCCCAACTGAGGGAAGCCCCACCGAGACCGCACCTGGATACGGCCAGACTCCATCATCGACCAGTACCACCGTCGTCTCTCCAACTGCCTCGTCGACCGCATCTATTCCCGGCTACGGTTCGCCATCTGGCAGCGGTACTGAAATCTCCCCAGCACAGACGACCGCCCCAAGTGCTCCAGGCTACGTGAACCAGCCCCCTGCTCCATCTTGCAACTTGGCGCCAGCTTACGGCAGTGCCTTGTCCGAGATTAGCGCCAACCTCCCCAGCGGTTCCCTCGACAAGGTCATTCCCAAGGGCTCCGTCAACGCCGTCGTCGGTGGCCTGATGGGCGAGCTCAAGGGCAAGCTCGGCGGCAACGCTCAGCTCAGCGGTGAGCTTCCAACTGGTCTCCCCTCTACCTATATGGGTGCCGGCGGCGAATCCCAGCCCTTGAGCTACGAGGGTGGCATGACCCTCGGTAACATCCTCGACTGGTGCGCTTACCTCACCGTCAAGACCTTCGCGGACGCAGGTGCTGTCGTCGGCGGTGCCGCGAGCGGCAGTGCTGGAGGCAGCGGCAACCTCGGCGGCACCGTCTCCTTCGGCATCGGCCTCGGTGGGGGCTTCGGCGGAGGCGCATCCGCCGGGGCCAGTGGCAGCGGCGGCTTCAGCATCGGCGGAGGAGTCGGCAAGCGTGCCCATGCCCGTGCCCTTCGTGTGTAAAAAGCATTTTTGATTTTTTTCGGCCAGCTGGTCATGAAGAGACCTGTGCTGGCCGCGGGTATCTTCTCAACTATGAAGAAAGGAAAAGACTGAGATGACATTCATTGACAACGGCGTTTTTGATTGATGGGCAGAGATATTGCGAACCCAGGGGACATGTATTGTATGACTATACTGAACGCACCAAACTGCACAAAGGAATGGATGTTATCGACGGGATGTGAAAAGAAATGAAATGAAAATTATGTATGGTGGGACTTGATAGACTATGATGGTTTCTGTTTGAACGATAGTAGGTCTTCTAAATGGTTCCATCGTTGTCAATTAGCCTGAGTCTGAGCCACTTGCTTGATTAAGTTGATTTACTTTCCGTTTGCTTACGATCGTTGTCCAGAAGGCTTTCGTCTCCCTATATCAACGATCCGAGCAGTTGATCTCAGCCGTACGATCTTCTGCACTGCTCTTTTCCACGTCCTGTGCCTCTCTTTGGCGTTCTTTCTGACAGCCCCGACGATGTCTCCCCGTCTTGGTGGTTGAGTCAAAGCAACAAAAAATCGCTATCGTGTATTTCGATGATATTGATATACGGAAGTGTCTGAGCGCCATTGATGCTTTGGAATCGTTCAGTCACATTCTTTGACGTTCCCCAATTCTCATTTGATCGTTCAATTGCAGCTGCATCGTTCCATACCGTCGCCAATGCCCAAAATATTTGCAAAAATTCATCTCAACATATCTCGACCGTATCAATCTTAAAACACTCGAGTCCACTCATAGAGCTCCAAAATGGCAAAAAGAAACGCCAACAGCATTTATGGACGGGTAGGGGATCGACTGGACTTGATATTAGCTTATGAAGGCACACGGAGGTATACGATATTACTAACACCCTAGACCTCCCGCAGATATGTTATCCAGCGCAGCAGCAACTAGATCTTGCAAAGCGGGCGCTCTACCACTGAGCTACACGCCCTAACACCTGATTGGATGGACTCGAGATGGAAAATGTAGTATATGGTAGCTTTGACGAGATTTCGGACCCACCCGGATTTATGGCCTTGTATCTTTGGCAGTAAGTTCTCCTAGGGGACGAAACTATGGCACTGGGATCTTATTTAGCCTAGAAAACGTTCTATATATCTCATTTTGAGCGAAATTGGGTCGATTCTTGATTATGGATCAAGAGGTGAAGTTGGCCCATTTCTTGGCATTTCTTGGCCCAAATGCGTTGACGATAACAATTTCAAGGGAGCGGCGGTTATAGTTGTCGACAGGAAGACACATTCGGAATAGGATGCACGTCATTGTAGATTCTACATACGAAAGAGGCAATGTTTCAACGTACAATTTGTGTGATGTCTTGGACGTATGGGAGGCAGCATTGTAGTTTCTTACGGAGCTATGTGCATTGCCGTCCGACCTCACTCACAGTCCATGTCGCAGTCAGCCATGTTCTGAGCCGATGTATTCTCCACCAAGATTCGTGACTGATCGACTTGCTTCGAGCTGAGGTAGGTGGGTGATACGTAGAGCAATGAAGATTCTGACATCGTCGAAAAAGATCCCATTCAAGTATCTTCGCACCAAGAGCTCTTCCAGAACAGTTCGAGATCGTTCGCCTTCGGATCACTACCGCCAGGCCCATGTACTGTCGGTGTGTCTGGTGGGCCAGGGTGTCTCCCAGTACCTGTTCCGGGCCTGACTTTATGTATCGTCGACATCGATTTAATTTCTCTGCGAAATCTCCGTTGAGCTTGCGACACTTTTCGGAGCTATCCTTGATAGTTCCTCTCGAGAGGATTGCCGATTTGGAAAGTCTACGTCCGAAGCGATGTACGCGAGTTTGAGTAAATCCGACACCCTGAGACGGAGGTCATACGTTTGAAGCCTCGTGTGGTCGCCATCCAATGACAGTGTTGACATCGGCGGTAATGTGTTTGTATCACTGCCGGAGAGATGACAAAGGTAGCATCTACCAAGCAATTTGAAGACGCCCTGCTCGAATCGAACGATGAAGGCGAGCGGTGTATTGAGGAATTGCCAAATGCGGTCTCCGTTTTTTATACGTGCAGCTGCCAGTCCACAGAGAGATTGGCCTGGGATTTCGAAGTATTCGAGCACCCGTTTGCTGAACATCTGCAGTGCGTGGCTTTCGGCTGAATTGGACATTTGCCAACATTCCGAAGTCTGTTCAAAGATTGCTGTGGTGCCTGGATGAAGGCTGGACACGTTCTGGCGGAGACTCTCGGTGTTGGCGCAGTCTTCGCGAGTTACCAGGGCGCCTCGATCGAAGACCGTCGTCGTAACTTCCACTCTTGGGCCTCCAATGGACGGCGTGATGCTGTCATGGTTGCGCTCACTAACCATGCGCGCAAGCATGAGAGCGAAGTCCATCATACATGTCTTTGAAGCCTGCTCGTAGGAGTCGAAGAACTTGAGTATTCCAAAGAGCCACGCACGAGGCTCCTGCCCGTAGTCGATCTTGAGATTCTCTCGGTGGACCCCTACGAGATTATACAGCGCGTAGACATGATCAAAAGGCTCACCACACTGGTTGCCTTGGTATGTACGGACAAGTTCGTGCAACGCCTGTGGATAGGTCTCCCCTTCGCGCCTATTACGCCTGTAGGCGGCAAGCCTCGCCACCGGTGAGGATCCAAGGGTGGACGACTTTGCTGTCCTTGGCATGGCGAGTGCGCCTTCCAGTTCCTGCATAGGAAATTCGAACTCGCCCAGCTGCAAGACGACCGTGCGGGCCAACAAGATTTCTTGGAGTATCCACTTCCTTGTCCAGTAAGAGAGTCGAAACAGATAATCCAGATCTGCGATAACGACCCAACCTTCGCTCGAGTTTCTATCAAATTTCGTCGATCGAGCCTTGATCAAGGCGGCAATGTGTCTCTGCGGATCCTGAAGTGGCAACCAAGCCAAGACCCTGCTTGCCTGTGAATATATCTTCCCCATGAGCCTGACCTGGTGGCCTCTCTCTGGGATTGAGTTTTGGTTGATACAGAGAGCATCCGTCCAAACCCAGAACTCCTCGTCATCTTGCTGAATGTGTCGAAGAAAATCCCATAGATTGTAGCCGATCTCTATGAAACTCAATGCATCCGAGGCATCTTGAATGACGATTCGTTTCCTTCCCTTGTCCCTGTTAGCGTTCCATTCGTACGACAGTGCTTCGAAAGGGGGGCAATCCGGTGAGTCAAGTTCGAAGGTCTGCATTGAACAGAAGAGACAACCTTCATAGCGCTTGTACATGTCTTCTTGTGCTTTGCGAATTTGCCCCTCGGCTTCGAACACCTTAATGTCGCTCAAGTATGCTGCTTGTTGTTGGAGGAATGTTAGCATGTGCTCTTCGTATTCTCTTTGGCGTTTGTCATTGCGCAATATCAATCCGCGCAAGAATGCGCCCAGTTGGTCCACGGGCGGAGTCTTTGGTGGAAACACAGCTCGCGCCACCGCTTCCGCTGTTTCGATGTCGATGCCACAATGATTGGACAAGAATGAAGCGATGTCCGGCGTAGGATTGGAGTACCCAGAATACCGCTTTGACCCTGTTCGAATCTTTTCCAGTACTTCAATTTTTGTCAGTGCTCCCATCTTCCTCAGTATTGTCTGGCAGATTTCACGCTCTTTCCCTACGTCGAGCTCCTTTCGAAAGAGCTCACTCTTCGGCGGCCGCGGTCGCTGCGGCTTGACCGGCGCCTGTAGCTTCTCTTGCATCTGTACATTCTGTGGGAGCAACCCAATCGTCAAATTATTTTGCTTGCGTTTGGAACGCAGTTTGAGCAATCGAAATTGTGTCGGGGAAGAGGACAACTCAGTGTAACAATGTGGATTATCCAGCTCCACTTGCGTCTTGAGCGCGGCGTCTTTCGCCAGGGCCTGGTGTTTGTCGAGCTGGGCCTTCCTCTCGCATTCTATCTGCTCGATTGTACGCTTTCGTTGCTCGCGCTCTTGTTGCTCGCGCTCTTGTCGTTGCTCCCACTCTCGTTGCTCCCGCTCCCGCTCCTGTTCTCGTTGCTCCCACTCTCGTTGTTCCCACTCTCGCTGCTCCCGCACCCGCTCTCGTTGTTCCCACTCTCGTTTCTCCCGCACCCGCTCTTGTTGTTCCCACTCTCGTTGCACCCGCACACGCTCTTGTTGTTCCCACTCTCGTTGCACCCGCTCTCGTTGCTCACGCTCTCGTTGCTCACGCTCTTGCTTCTCGCGCGCTTGTTGCTCCAATAAAAGCTGTCGTTGCACCCGCTCTCGTTGCTCACGCTCTCGTTGCTCACGCTCTTGCTTCTCGCGCGCTTGTTGCTCCAATAAAAGCTGTCGTTGCTCATGCTCTCGTGCCTCATGCTCTCGTTGCTCACACTCCCGCTTCTCTCGCGCTCGCTGCTCTTGCTTTAGTCGTTCTAGCTGGCGTTCCTCGCTCTCACACTTCCTCTTACGCTGCTCGTGAACTCTTTGACGAAACCCTTTCATTGTCAGAGGCTCGGAATGTTGATAGTCCTGTCGCCGCGTCCTAACGTGGCGCCTGAGTCAACCAAATTGTTGCTCACGGGGATGTCTTGCTTCGACCAGACATCGAAGTCCCTCGAGGACTGTTCTGGTGTTGACAATCCGTTGCGCGCGGCAGATACACGCCGAGGAGCGGAGGAGACCTCGAGAGGCTGAAGGAGAGGGGCATTCGTGGCGTCCATGCAGGGCAGGTTGCCTTGCGGACTGAGGCTGCAAATGAGAGCTTCCATTTCATCAGATAAGGCACACGCGCATACAGTACCTACATTGATCAGTCTCCTTCAAGCGACAGAGCAGACAAAACCGAGCTGGAGGTTATGAGTGCGATGGAACCAAATCCTGTTATTCAGGTGGAGATTAAGATCAATTGATGGAGAAGCATGGAGTGACGTCTGGCCTGAGATCCACATCTCTCCACAAGTCCACCGTCAGACCACCATCGCTGGCGACATGTCCACGGCCATCGGATGTGTGGACCTGTGCTCTACCATACATCACCACACCAACGTCACTCCTTACAATCAAATGTGTCTCCATGCTAGCTTCCCACTCCAGACAGGACGTACTATCAAGGCGAGATCCCTACTTTTCTTGGTACGGTTCAGATACTGGGAGGTGGCCTCCAGGGTCAGCAGCTTTCTTCGACGTACACTCGGACGGAATGCGAACATCCATCGAAAAGTCCCCGTTGCAGGACAGAAAGGAGTCAAGAAGGAGAGACTTCCTATCAACGGGAGACTACGATGCCGTGAAGACCCAGACTTCATCATCAGCAGGCTCGGGAACAAGGCTGAGCTCTTACCAGGATCAACAACCAAGATCTCACTTTTCGATGAACGTTGACTGGGATTGCATCAACGATCACACCACCGCCCGCTACTTGGCAGATCTGGACCTCATCTACTCCTGGAGAAATCCCCCGAAAGACGATCGTCCAGTCAAAGTACAAGTATTGGCACTGGGGACGCCCACTTGATGCATCCAGCGATAACTTCCTGGCCTCGTTCTCTGCAACGGTCGTCACAGAAGGTATGCACTCCATGGCACGTGGCATCTTTACAAGCTTCCTGTCGAACGCAAGACTGTCATCCTGGAACCGAACAGCTCCTTTCGGTGAGTATAGCTGTCATGCACTCTTCTCGACGGTTTGGCAGGCAGGCAACACCCACTTGGCGGGGACAACATTCGTGAACTCAATCAAAGAGCTCGTATCTCAACCAGATCCATTACGGTGAGGCAGATGAGGAGAAGGCCCATGGATATAAAGTCAAGACGTAAGTCATTCTCATATTTCTCAAGAACTTCATGCTCTCTGCAGGAACAAGTCCCCAACACACGAAAACATGCGCTTCCACCTCCCTATCACACTCTCCCTCCTCACCACTCTAGCATCCAGCCAATCCCTTGTCGAACTAGTCCAATCTCAACCCGACCTCAGCACCCTCCTCGACGCCCTCAAAGCCGTCCCCCGCCTAACAGAACAGCTCGCCGGCGCTAGCAACGTAACAATCCTAGCCCCCACCGACGATGCCTTCGCCAAAGTTCCCCAGCGCTCTCCCCTCGGAGAAGCCCTCGCGCAAGCTGGCATGGCTACACCAGATATGCCCGCTCCTCTACCCGTTCGATTGGGCATTCGCGCCTTGCTTGCTTACCATGTTTTGAAAGGGAGCTATCCAGCGAGTGCGGCTATGAAAACGCCGACTTTCGTGCCGAGTTTGTTGGATAGTTCGTTTTTGGTGGATGGGAGGCCGGTGACGAATGTGACTGGAGGACAGAATGTTGGGATTGTTATGGGTGATGGTGGTGGGGTGAACGTCATTTCTGGAGGTCTTTCAATGTCGAGAGTTGTTCAGGCGGTATCTTTACCCACGCTCTTTGAAGTCTGTTCAGGCTGACTCGGTATGATCTAGGACATCATGGCCCCCAACAACGTAATCATCCACAAAATCGACACCCTCCTCCAACTGCCCACAAACGTCACAACAACCGGCCTCGCAACAGGCAACAACGCCATCGTCTCCGCGCTCCAACAAACCCGTCTCGACGACGTCCTGAATACCGTCCGCGATCTGACAGTCTTCATTCCCAACGACCAGGCTTTCCAAGCTGCGCAGTCAGTCATTGCTGGAGCGGATATGCAGACGCTTGTCAAGGTTCTGAGTTATCATGCTATTGTTGGGGATGTGCTGTTTTCGAGTGAGTTGTGTACTGGGAGGGTGAAGACCGTGGAGGGGAGTGAGGTTATGATCAGGGTTGAAGATGGGAAGGTCATAGTTGATAGGGCGACGGTTGTGGTGCCGGATATTATTTTGAGTAATGGGGTGGGACATGTTATTGATATGTAAGTCTTGCATTGGTGAAACTGTTGATTGGAGAGGTTCTAATGTGTTCAACAGGGTTTTGATGCCTGGCGACTGATGACAAGTTGTCCTTACCGCTGGAAAATGTACGAGGGTATGAATTAGGTACGCATGGTAATGGTAATGGCTTACGACGCTCGTTTCAACACCTTTTCGAGCGGGACTCCATCGTCAACGACAAGCTTGCCGTCTGATCGACAAAGAAGATGACCCACATTCCAGTTTTACCACGTGCGATTGGTGCATCCGCCAAAGACAAAACACGTGCAAGCAGTCGCATACAAGCCTTGCTATCGCACAGTCGTCCCATATTGAAAAGACCATGCAAGCATTGAAATCTTGAGACATAGCAACCAGGCTGAAGTAGGGGCAGTGCAACCAAAAAGCCCTGCTTCAAACGTTGTGCCGTGCCATGCACCGGACGCGGACAATGCAAGTAAGTAAGAACAAAGAACTTGTCTACTTCTTCAATACGCAAGCTTCGCTTCCTCAGTTTTTTCTTCTGTAGGACACTTCGCCCTCAACTCAAGCAACATGTCCACCGTACAAGACGAAGATCGACGCCCAAGACGACGTCGACGAAGTATCGCTTTCTTCGACCATGGCGAGTCCTCCACCAATGACAGGAATGCAAAGCGAATCGAACGACGATCAAGAGCACAGACAGGTTCGAAATGGATTAAATACCTTCGACTTGTCCGCATACTGCTGCAGACTTTAGTCGTTTGGTTCGCCATCCTAACCATCGGCGGCCTCCTCCTCCGAGCGTCAGGATTCTTCTGCACCCACACCCCCATCAAGCCCGTCTTCTGCACCAATCCCCGAATAACATCCCAAGAACCCCTCCTCTCTCGATATCCCACCGGCCAAACGCCAACAACGACCGCCTTCCAAGAACTAACCCACCTCACCTCCATCTCCCCCTCCCTCCAACTCCTCGGCCTTGTAATGAACCTCGTAACCACGAATTTGGCATCAGCATATCCACACCTTGTCGATGCTGTAGGGAGAGACGAGCTCGAAGACCTCTTCTTCGCCACAGAGCAAATAAGCGGCATGGCCGAACACTTCAGCCAGCAAGAATACGACTACCGCCAAAACGATCTCCTTTGGGACATGGGCGGGATTAACACGCTTGGCGTTGGGGTTGGGATGTTGCAGGAGACGGTGGATGATTCGAGTCACTGGGGTCTTGCGGTGAGGGAGGGGGTTTTGGGGAGGGTTCCGTACGGGGCGAGGTGGACTTTGGAGGCGGGTTTGGTGGAGTGGTATGGGAGTTTCGTTGGGGAGCAGGTTGAGGGGGTTAGGGAGGTTGTTTTGCAGGTTGGGGGGATGGGGTTTGTTTTGGGGGATTTGGTGGGGTTGGTTGGGAGGGTTGAGAGGGGGTTGATGAAGGAGTTGGAGAGTAAGAGAGGATCCTGTGAGGAGGGAGACCGTTTGTGTGGTTTTGAGGAGGCTCGCCGACTCCATGAAGTGTCGGACATGAGAGCGGCGGTCCAGTGGTGTCTGGATGTCGTCCAGGTCGCTGAGAAGCATTACAAGAACCTCTTCTCTCAGCTCAGCCGGACCAGCGAGGCATTGGAAGCTGAGATGAAAAGCTATCGATCGGGGTGGCCATCGAAGGGCGTCTTGTCTTTGCAAAAGCTGAACGAGACGCTGGCAACGGAGCAAGCTCAGATTGCCTCGTATGTCGAGACTTCCGAGAAGGCAGGGGAAGTCATCTCTGGTTTTGAGAACGATGTCTCGGTCAGCGAAGATGACGCTGAGCTCGAACTCACGCGAAAGCTGATGGAAGCCATCGCGGAGAGGAAGCTGCGCTGGTGGTTGTAGATACACAATCAATGCTTCCGCAAAACGTGGACACTGCTCAATCTTCTTGAACTCGTGTGCTCTGATCAAAAGTCGTTTTCAAGATGGATGATCAGAACTCCACGCTCCGACTCATTAGAACTGAAGTGGCTTCCACCGAGTAGTTGGCGTCCGCGGTTCCCACGGAAAAAGCCCATCATCGTACTTCGACCCAGGCTCGACACCAAGCGACAATTTCCCGTTGCTACAACTGGCATCCGGATCAGCGAGTACGATGTTAGTCCTCCCCACGATTGATTTTGTGTAAGAGCTAGTTCCAGGACTGGATCGGGTTTCATACAAGTGCTGACTTCAGCTCGACCATGTTGGATCCGACGACGATATTGTGGCATGTATAAAAAGTTGAAAGGACGTGTCTGTTCAGTCAGTCAATCAGACACAACGATTCGTACCATACCATGAAGACCACCTCCCTCATCGCCGCTCTCTTCGGCGTTGTCGCGCTGGCAGCTCCCATGATAGCCAATCTCGAACAGGTGCGGACATGACTTGCTTGCAAAATAACGGCTCAGAAGACTAATATCCCACCACAGCGTAGGGCCGCTGTCGATCCCCTCATCGAAGCCTCGCAGCCTAAAGGCCCCGTCCGTCCCAGCGGTCCATCGGACTGCCATGGAGACGGGTCTGGGAAGGACTGTCCTCCAAACAAGAGGGAGGCCGCTGTCGATCCCCTCATCGAAGCCTCGCAGCCTAAAGGCCCCGTCCGACCCAGCGGTCCATCAGACTGCCATGGAGATGGATCTGGGAAAGACTGTCCTCCACACAAGAGAGACGCCGCTCTCGATCCCCTCATCGAAGCCTCGCAGCCTAAGGGCCCCGTCCGCTCCAGCGGTCCATCAGACTGCCATGGAGATGGGTCTGGGAAGGACTGTCCTCCTTAGGTATGCTTGGTTCTGGTTCGGATTGCGAAGAACGGCAGTTGTCTGATACATCGTTCTTATGGACAGGTATCTTCGAAATCTGTAGCAGTGAGGGCTACTGTTGTTGAGTTGGGGCGGATGGATGGTAGTTCTGAGCGAGAAGGAGACATGTGATTCTAGAGCATGGCGGTGAAGGTCGGTGACCGAGGGGAAGGTAAATGTAAGAGCGAATCGCGAAATGGACTGATGAATTCTCGAATCTACTCACTCGCCAGGAGTTGTGCCCTCTCTCTCGTCCAGAAAAGTTAGCCGTTATTCTGTAAAATGTGTGCATGTGCTCAAACCCTCATCCCACGTGCTTGCACAAGCACATGATACTCGCCTGATGCAGTCAATGCATCTTCTTCACGAGGAGAGAAGGTTGCATGCAGGTCCTGCAAGATATGCCAACGTCGCATCTCACATCCAAGCATCGGCTCTTGGAAGCTGCCCCTATCCGAAGCTGCACGACCAATCAATTCTCTCATCAAAGCAGGTCCTGGCCGCGAGCTTTTCTAGAAGCACGGTAGATCGCCGCTCGGTGCATATCTCGTCATCGGCCTAGCGCATCCATCGCGAGCTCGAATTTCTGTGACAACAGCCAACTTTTATCGATGCGAAGCAAACTCCTGGCGAGCGAGTCGAGCTCGAGCAGATCCCGAGGGATCCTCACCTCACCACTTTGCAAGCTATGTCGCTCGGAGATTACGGCGTATCTGGTTCTTGTCTATGACGGCAACACTATCTCGCGGCCGACCCGAACAACTCTCTTTGTTTGACACACGCGCCATGCCGTGGCGGTAGTTTTTGCCCGGTTGGCAGAACTGACTACTGTGCCTGGCCTCGCCCACTCTTCCTCACCCACTATTTCCGATCGCGCTATCCGGATAGTCGTCTCTTGCGACAGACCGACGCCGGTCGCTGAAATCATAGACTCTTTGCCTATCCTGTTCCTATATACACCCCACCATATCGAGACACTGCTGCACGCAGTCATCGTGGCATCATCATGTCTGCAGAAGAACGAAAGACCCCCCTCTCCGACATCCTCCCACCCCTCATCTTCGGAACCGCGACCTTCAACTACCAATACAACCCCGACCCCTACGAACTCGACACCACGGGTCTCGTTCGCAAAGCCCTCGAATTCGGCATCCGCGCCTTCGATACCTCGCCCTACTACGGCCCCTCGGAAGAAATCCTCGGCGCGGCGCTCGATACCGATTTCGTGCGCGAGAATTTCCCTCGGGAGGAGTTCTTCCTCATCACGAAATGTGGCCGTGTCGCGTCGGATGAGTTTGATTATTCGAAGGAGTGGATCTACAGCAGTATACAAAGGAGTCTGGAGCGGTTGAAGACGGAGTATTTGGATTTGGTGTATTGTCATGATGTGGAGTTTGTGAGTGAGGATGAGGTTATGGAGGCGGTGAGGGAGTTGAGGAGGATAAGAGATGAGGAGGGGACGATTCGGTATATTGGCATTTCTGGATATCCGCTGCCGGTTCTGTGCTCGATTGCGAAGAGGGTCTTGCGAGAGACCGGCGAGCCGTTGGATGCGGTTATGTCGTATGCCAATTTTACGCTGCAGAATCAGTTGTTGGCGACGGAGGGGATACATCAGTTGAAGGAGGCTGGGGTTGATGTTGTGCCCAATGCATCTCCGCTGGGAATGGGTCTGTTGAGAAGAGAGGGTGTTCCTGTTGGAAGTATGGGCAATTGGCATCCCTCCAGCAATGAGTTGCGGACTGCTGTCAAGCGCGCGAGCGACTTCTGTGATCGACATGACGAGAAGCTGGAGGTCATTGCCATTCGGTACGCCCTGGAGAGCTGGCTCACCATCGGCGCATCAGTTGGATCTCGCGGCGATCCAGCATCCGGAGTTCCCTGGAAACGAGAATCGAACATGCAAGTCGGCGGCAACCGACTAGGCGTCAGTGTGATGGGAGTCAGCAAAGCCAGCGAGCTGGAAAAGACAATGCAAGTCTGGAGGAGTATACTCGACGGACTGGAAAACGGAGCTGAAACAGCACGTCTGGCGGGACGTTGGAAACGCGACCACGAATGGAGCCTGAACCGACAGAAGGCGGTGCAGATTTTGGCGGACGGGATCCAGGAGCACCTGGACGAGTATTTGGACTTTGTTTGGGAATCGCCGGCCAAGGGCTTTATCAACAAGCGCGCGAAGCAGCTCGATCAGCAGCGTCCCGAAGAGGCGCCTTGGATGACCCCGGCTGCGTCGCCGCAGCCCGATGAGATACCCTTTCCAGATTCGACGCTGCCGTTGCGATGATGAGAGATGGTGCTATGATGATGGCGTTGGGTATGGTTGTAAATAGGATAAGCCCAGGCTTTGAGGCCCGAGATATGGAAAGCCCAACATATGGATGTTTGGAGATGAAGTCCTTGATAATAGGCAGCTAGAATAGAGGTCGAAACATGAGACTGCGCGTCATGCGCGAGATTGGAGCGATGATCCCTCCAACCAGGACGATACTGTCATTTCTTTGGTGTCTTCCAGACTGTGCTCTGACATGTGGTCGACCGGGAAGTCATCAGAAAAACGATGTAGTCTTGTGTGGAGACGGTATTCTATCGGTGATTGGCGTTGGGCATTTGGGATGATGTCAAAGTTGGGGCAGCAAGAACAGCTCAAAGCAAGCCTGCTGCTTGAAGTCGCTTCTGCTTCGACTCCACCCGCTGCCACCCGCGCTGACCACATCTCCACCACGCGTCTTCTTGCTGCTGCTGGTCGTTGCGACGATTCTTATGCATCTCTCACTGCGCCGCTGAAGGGTCTCTCGTCGCCGTCAGGATGTCCATGTCTGTGCTGCTGCTCCCTCCAGCCTGCTGCAGCCGTTGAAGCGGCCCCTCCTCGATTGCGCACTCTCCTCCGCGGCGAGCACGAGCACTGCCCAGGCAGTCTGTCGACCCTCTCACGTGCTCCTCGACAGTAGAGCATACCTGACCAGGGACTGGCAAACCACGCCTAGCTGTCGTGCAGCTGTCTGACTACACTCCACTGGCTGCGCTGCATCGCCGACTGTCCTCCTCCATCACCGGCGATCCCGCGATCTTCACATGCTACCGCAAACTTCCTCCCAAATACATCACCTCTCGATACCACCTTTGATTGCCTACTGAGCCGGGACTGCTACTTCTTTCACCATGGGAAACTCCTCTTCAAAGGACGAGCGCCGGGCTGCGCACGCCAGACAAGGCCACGGACATGCCACTGCCGCCGAACCATCCCCCACCCACGCTCAAACACCTGGTGACCGGATCGCGGGTCGGATATACAACTCTCGAAATGGTAGTGCCCGAGGGAGCAGGCACGACCTGTCATTCCTACATCTGGGGAGAGGAGATCGGGAGAATGAAACGGCGGCGCCGGAGCGGCCGCGAGAAACGAAGCAGGAACGAGAAGCACGGCGGGCGGAGAGGGAACGTCAGGCACGGTTGAAAGAGCGAGAAA
This sequence comes from Zasmidium citrigriseum, assembly GCA_002786025.1. Taxonomy (NCBI): domain Eukaryota; kingdom Fungi; phylum Ascomycota; class Dothideomycetes; order Mycosphaerellales; family Mycosphaerellaceae; genus Zasmidium; species Zasmidium citrigriseum. The sequence goes on along the minus strand of NHNW01000034.1, from coordinate 204,423 downwards.
GGAGTATGCGGGAAGAGCATGTCGATGGGGGATATCTCGTGACCTTGGGGGTGTACACCGGGCCGGAGGATTTCAGCAAACCGACTGTGCGGCAGCTGCAGATTGAGAGGAAGCTGGCGCCTTTCTGGAAGGGTTTAGAAGATCACAATGAGTCGTGGACAGAGGCACAGCTTGTTGCTGCTGTGAGGGGATTGCCTATACCTGCGCCGGATGCGATTCCCCCAGAGATGGCTCGTACTGGATCGCAGGCTTCTTCCAATCCGAGGGAATCGGAAACGAATATCAACAGCTTGACTGTGCCGATTACGTCTAGGTCACAGTCGTATCAGTCGGATCGATCTGCGAATCTGTCGGCGTCACATCCGGCTTTCTCCTCCAACTCTGGTCCATCATCACCTACGAATCTGAATTCGAATAATCCCCTCTTTCGAGGTCGCGCGAAGACATTGGCATCGACCCTCAGCGGAAAGAGCCAATCGCCCGACTTGACGCCCCAAGAGATACGACTGCCGAACGATCCAAACGTTAACGGCCAACCGGTCGAGGCCTATCTTTACAAGGACGCTTCAGAATGTCCGATTTGCTTCATGTACTATCCACCCTACCTCAACAAGACCCGATGTTGCGATCAACCCATATGTTCGGAATGCTTCGTGCAGATAAAACGGCCGGATCCACACCCACCCGAGCACGAGCAGCCAGGCCAGCCACGACCACCTGAGGAAGAAGCTGAGATGCTGGTGTCGGAGGTTGCTGCGTGTCCGTTCTGCGTGACACCTGAGTTCGGCGTGACTTACGAGCCGCCACCATTCAGAAGAGGCTTGGCATATGCAAATCAGCAGAATCCGCTGAGGAATCCGACGTCTGCAATGTCATCGTCTACATCGTTACAACACTCGGCAGGGAGACGGCGTGCCACGTCATTGTCTGCTTCGGATCCGCATGTCATTACTACTGACCGTGTGAGACCAGACTGGGCGAAGAAGTTGGCTGATGCCCGAGCGCATGCATTGCGCAGATCAGCGGCGGCGACTGCCTTGCACAATGCCGCATATATGATGGGTAACGCCGGTGATGGATCGCGCGGAGGCCTTGCGCTTGGTCGGCGGCGACGGACGCTGTTTGGCGACAGTCCGAACGCCAGTGGCAGTGGTACTCCGGGAGAAGGTATGTCACCTGCAGAGTATGATGCCTTCTTTCGTCCCTCCTCTAACAGACGTCAAGGCGATGGCAATGGCGATCTGGTATCTGGGCGGTCGAGCTCGCGGCGGAATCGAGTCGAGGACCTCGAAGATCTTATGATGATGGAGGCAATAAGACTGTCGCTGGCGGCTGAAGAAGAAAGGAAACGGAAAGAAGAGAAAGAGGCTCAGAAGGAAGCCAAGAAGAAGGCAAAGGCTGATAAAAAAGAAGAGAAGAAGGCGGAAAAACTTGCCAAGAAGAATGGCTCGAGTGCGTCATTGTATCATGTCGGTACTAATGACAGTAGCAGTACTTGGGGCAGTACGGGTATGGCGCGGTCGACGAGCAATCTGGGCACGCAACCTCCTATTCCGGAGGAGAATGTTCAAGGGAAGGGCAAGCAGCCGGCTCAGGATTTTGCGGGTTTCAATCCACTCAATGAGCCGACTTCGACGCTGAATCGGGACGCTTCACCTTCACCACCGGCGACTTCTTCGGATGCGCAGAGACATTTGGAGGAGTCGAGAGCGAATCTCCAACCTCCTGCTTCTGCTCCAATCGCGACGCCGAACCCGCGCTCACAGCACCTCCGTCAGCTCTCGAACGCCTCCTCAGCCGCTTCGTCTTTCGTTGAATCGCCCACACCGGGAAGTCTCCGCGCGGAATCCAACATGCCGAATTCAAGTGGTTTGGACGTAACAGCCGGCGCGCAGCAACTCGACGGTGGATCGAATCTCTCTTCCGGCACTGGAACCCCGAACGCCGCTGCGGCTACGAGCAATGAGCCTATGTTCAATTTCCGCTCGCTGGCTGCTATGATGGGTGAAGAGGACAAAGTTGGCGGGAAGAACGAGCATATCGAGCACGCACCGGACGCCAGCAACGCAGACGATGAGATGAAACATTCAAGTCAGACTTTGCATCCCGACGAAGGCACGCAGAACCGCTCGAGAGGCGATAGTGGGGAGTCGAGTAGTTCAGCTCCGCCGCCGATTTATGTTGAGGAACATGATGGGGAGAAGGGCGAGGATGAGATTCAGCCCGCTGTGGCGTCGTCAGGGGTAGCGAGGGGAGATGTGAAGGAGTTGGGAAATGTGAACGTTGCGGACCGTGGAGCTGGACACCAGGGGCAGACGCATTGATATGGGCATTCTTTTGAGGTTCTGGCGTGGCGTTCGTTTATGGATGGCGTTTGGGAAGAGGACGGGATGGGATGGGATGTGTCACTCTCTGGGTATGGAATTTGCTATGTTCTTTATCTTTTCTGAGTGGAGTGTGTGATAGCATAGAGGAGCGGGGGTGTGGGTATGGGTGGGATCCAATGCATGGAAGGGCTGGTGCTCTGATCGGATAGGTAGCCAACGATGAGAGAGGGATGAAATGATATGTGAAGAACGTGAAACTTCGAACTTGAATCTCTCTTTTCTCTCTCGCTTCTCTCGAGACCTGGATAATGTACACACCCCTTCTCACTTTCTTCTTTCCCCCTAATAACTCTTCTCTTCCACAACGCCAGCCATGTCCGGATGCTTGCTGCTGTGCTGCGCTCCCCTTTTTTCACCTCTCTTTTTCGCCAACCAAGAACATATGCAAGACCCCAAAACCTCCTTTCTCCTCCCCCGAAACTTGGTAAAAAGACATTTGGCTGAACCCGCGGCCGTGAGTCCATGACTCGAAGTGATTATTACAGAGTCTTATTTTCCGATGCCACACGCCGCTCCAGACCGCCGCCCTTTCCCTGATTTGACACCGCGCTTCTGTTGATATGATATGAAAAATTGATGATGTTGTGTGTGTGCTCTCGACTCGTCGATCGTGCGTAGTAAGACATTTGATAGTTTGAATGCTGAAAGGTTGAACGTGGTGCTTGCTCTACTCGACGATGCATTCATAAGTATAAATGCAGCCGAAGACGAGGAAGGCGATGGCGCCGCCGATGGTGACTGCAAATCAAAGTCAGTACTTCCTCTCCCCTTCTTCTCATACATTGATCAGGATTGTTCAAACTTACCAACTCTCATACTCACCCTGCCCGCCAAAGCCCTCCCTCCAATCACCGCCAACCCCGTACAACACGCATGTCCTACGATCGCCCCCAGCGTCACCCACCAGTAATCCTGGCCGGCCGCCATGGCAATCGTGGCGATTTGACTTCGGTCTCCCCATTCGCCCAGGAACGTCATGATGAAAGTCTGTACCCACGCGGGGCTCAGCACCAGACTTAACAAGTTCATCAGACCTCCGAAGCGGTCTTTCTTGCCTCGAGGAGGACTTGGTGAGCGGGACATAGGCGGTGAAGGTTCCGGTCTGCCCATCTTATCGAAGCCGGGGGATCGTCCTCGTCCGGATTCGAGTTCGTAGGGCGAGAGGAGATCGCCTTTGGACTTTCGGCGCATGGTGTGTTCTTTCTCCTCGAGCTCCGCTTCGACTTCGCGCATTTCGTCGCCGACACCTGCGTGCGGATCCATTTCCAGGCCTTCTTTTAGGCTTTTTGCGCCGAAGACGAAGAAGAGGATGGCCGCGGCGAGGGTAGTGAGTTTCTTGGGGAGGAGCGTGGGGAAGGCGTGGCCGAGGACGGCGGAGAGGATTGTCATGGCGATGAGGGCGGAGATTGCGGCGGAGAAGACGAGGAGGCGGGCGTGGCGCATGGCCATGAGGGCGGCGACGAGGAAGGTTTTGTCGCCGATTTCGCTGAAGATGATCATTGTGAAGGAGAGGACGAAGGAGTGGAACCATTCGTGCCAGGATTCGTCTTCGGTGCCGCTTGCAGATGGCGTGGATGGCGTCGATCCGGATTGCGATTTGGGCGTCTTTGGGTTCGTTTTACCCTCCGTGTCGGGCATGGTGTCGACCAACCACTTGTTCCTGCCGCCCTCTGGGTTCACTGGCGGGCCAAAGTCATCGTCTGGCGAGGTCGCGGGCTTGGGTTCGGGATGAGGGATGTTGTGTGGCTTCTCTGGCAAGTCTTTGGGCTTCTCCATGCCAATGCCATCGCCATATCCATCTCCCTTGTCCTTCTTGACCTCAACCTTCTCGCCAGTGATTGGATCTGTCTCCTCCTTGGTCGCGCTATCTCCCTTCTTCTTGTCAGACTTGGAGCCCTTCTTGCCATCTTTCTGCTTCTCTTCAGGTATAGGTGGTGCCTCTTTTGGCTCTTGCGGCGTCTTCTCCACCTGACCGTCCTGCTCTTTTCTCAACTTCTCCTTTTCGCTGATGCCTCCTTCCGTGCCAGTGGTGCCCTTCTTGGGTACAGGTCTGTTCTCATCGTTCATTACACCATCGTTCTTCTCGGGTATATCTCCCATCGTCTCCTCCAAGTTCTTGAGTGATGTAGGCACCGACTTGGATGTGGTTGTTGCTGCCTCGCCATTCTTCTTCGGTTTCACCTCATCAGGTGTGGTATCCACGAAAGGTCCTACTTTGGGCTTCCCATCCTGGCCATCCACTGGCGCATCTTCAGTCCCTTTGTATGGTCTGGCAGTACTCTTCGCGCCAGTCGTCCCATCTGGCGCATTCTGCGGTCCTTGTGCATCTTTGGGAGCGTGATTCAGAGCGAGTATGTCATCGTTGGTGAGGACCTCAACACCCTCCGCAGGTTTCTTAACGGCGTCAGCAAGGACCAAGGATGGTGTTAAGAGCAGCAGCAATGGTGACGCTCGCCGTAAGCGCATGGTGGGCGTATATATGGATTGGTGGAAACAATGGTGGGTCGATTGGAGGGTCAGTCCATGCAGCGGAAGCACAAAGGCCTCCGGGTAGAAGTGTGACCCCTTCTCTGGCTGACGTACGCCCACTCGAGCCGTTCGGTGCAGGGAGGCTGTCGGACGGGGGTGTCGTTGGCGGCGGGAGGGCGCAGGCGGATCGGGAGCACACGATAGACACTATGCGCACGGGTTTCGTATCTTGAGGCAGGCGTGAGATTGAAAGTACAGCAATAGCAAGAGCTGAAGAATGGGGAAAGGGTCAGATTGGAGATTGGTAGTAGGTTCGTAGGTACATGCGACTACTGCGCTCCAGAGCGTGAAGTAGGGGCGGGCTTGGCGGGTCTGAGCATGCGGCTCACATTGCCGTGCCAGGCCAATGACCTGTCCGCATCCCGATCCCTTGACGACGCCGCCATGCTCCGCGGACGACGACCAAACGAAGGTCTTGCGTGTATTGCGTTGCACGACCACGCGTGTCTGCGTCGTGACAGGCTGGCCAGCGCATAAATCGTGTTCTGCATCCATCAATTCACTCATCGCGCAGCAATGCCCAAAAATAACGATGATCGCGGCGTGTATTGCAGGGGTGCCTGGCCAGAACGTTTGCAAAGCTTCGAAGTTGAAAGGAAAGTGAGGATCACGTGATGAGCAAACCCTAACCCTAGTCTTGGCGTCGCTCTGTTGCCTGAGGAGTTGACCAAAACAAACACCCCCTTCCACCTCATCTATCCCCCTCGCGCTGCACAATCGTCCATGTGAAGTCGAAAACGTCGTCAATCGTATTCGAATAGTCGACACCATCGATCATGGCCAAGATTTCGAGTGCCTCGACGGCGCCGATGGGCTCCGCGCCCGCTCGAGCAATGCGACGGACGCGCAGCCAGAGCGCTGAGCCCGTCGCGACCGCACCAGAACCCGCAACAACTGGCGGCCGGCGTGGACGTGGAGCATCGAATTCAAGAGCTGGAAGTGCACAATCAGCAGCAGGACGGAAAAAGAAGACGAATGGTGAGTGAAGTCGCCGCCGCCCATGCGTGTCTTAGTCACAAGGGTTGTACCCTAACACCTAATCCTAACCCTAACCCAAACCCGCCTCCTAACCCGCGCGACAATTATTACCAACAACCCCAAGTCGACGAATAATGCTCTTGACAAACATATAATCTTCTCTGAGCTCGACTGATCTTCAAAACAGCCCCCGTCGCCGACCTCACCACCGTCGAGGAGGATGAAGACAATGAAGACGATGGACTCATCGATGAGGACGCCCAACTTCAAGGCGATATCCTCGCCCAGTCCCAAGCTGCGGCCGAAGCCTCTTCTGAACAGCCTCAAGCATCGCCTGTCATGAATCGACATCGCATCTCCACTGGCTCTGCCATCTCCGGGACAACCGCCAAAACCTCCTTCTCCGCCGAGGAGATCGAGGAGATGGACGCTGAAATCATGATTGAAGTTCTACCAAAGCTAGCCACTGCCGCTGATGAACTTGCCAAGTTCCTTGCCCCAGAAGCTTCCAACACCGAATCCGCTCGCTGGAAGGACATTCGCAGCACTGGTACCAAACTCTCTAAGCTCTACACTCGCAGTCGACGCCCGTTCATCGACATTAAGGAGGACTTTGGCAGCCAAGAGTTTGTCCGTCCAAGGAATGTTCTCCGAGCTTTGCTGGATGTGAAGGATATGGATGAAGTCCCCGAGGGAAAGTGGCGGCCAGACAACATCCTGTTGAAGATCAATCTGGCCGAGATGCTCAACACAATCCTCGTCGTGTGTGACACGGACGAGTGGACCATCAACAGTTCAGATGCTCTCGAACGGCTCCACGCCGCTTTTCCCGACGCCATTGCCGGCCGTGAATACAGCTTCAACACCCTCGCTTTCTATTTGGACCTGACTGCACAACTGACGATTCGCCGTATGGACGCCTCTATTGAGAGCGAGCCCAACTTCTCCCCGCACGCCGTTGTCGACAACCTCTTCTACGACGATGATGGCACGTTCCGCCATTTGGAGGATCTTGGCTTGTTAGATGTCAGTGAAGATGATCGTAACTATGCTTTGAATTTGGTCGACCAGCTCGCCAAGGAACTGAGACGACCCTTCAAACATCAGAATGGCGCTGGAGCAGCTGCCGCTAATGGCAAATTGAAATCCAAATACCGATGGGATGCTTTGAAGATGCACACCTTGAAGTACTACGAGGAGCGAGCAAATCAACTCGACAAGCGCATTGCTGCTGCTGGTGGCATGGAAGAGACCTTGCGCTTGCTCACACGAGAGGTCGAGCGACGAGTCAACCAAAAGCAAGCTGATCAGATACGGCGAAAGAGTACCAACAAGCCCGAGTCTACACCACGTGCTAGCTTGGCTGGCATCGCTGCTTTGAAGCGGCTTGCCGAAGAAATGTCAGAGCAGGAGTCTGCTTCTGAAAAGCAGCCTACTCCGGAAGAAGAGCCGACCCCCGAACAAGAGGCCATCCCACCACGACAGCCTGTTCGAGATACATACGCATCCAAGCCGACTGAGCCGCCGCGTCCTGAACCGGCCGTCGATGCAGGATACGCGGATGTGATTGAACACGACTTCGCCACCAGTTCCAACGCTCAAGCCAAAGCAGCAGTTCAGCCCGTCTCGCGCTCGGAACTGAGCATTTCAGAGCAGTTCCGAGAGCGGCAACTCAAACGCCAACAGAAAAGCCCGCAGAGGCAACGTAAGCGATTCATTGACCCACAGGAAAACGCCATCGAACTCGAGTGGAATGAAGATGAGTTGACGCAACATTCGCGCCCGCAGCCGTCTCCCAGGCAATCCACGCAACACCATGAACCTCAATCATCAGCGAAAGGCAAGAGACCTCGCGCGGTCATGGAAGAAGAAGAAGACGAGGACGAGCATGAGGACTTCAATCCTACCCAAGATGAGGGCTTTCAGGTGGATACCCGAGACACGGCGGCTGCCGACCAGCGACGGAGAGAGGTGTCGTTCGCGCAGAAGACTCGTCCTGCTCCCCGCTACTCGAGCGTCGACCCGGCCGTCAGCAGCTCAGCAGGTCCATCCAACTATGCTTCCACCGCTCCGCATCCAAGGTCGAGTGCTAGCCCTAATAAACGCCAGCGTCTGAACCCAGGGTCCTCGGTGATTCCCTTGACCCAACCTGCCCCAGCGGGCGAGGATCTATCCACCAAGGACCAGTACGACCGAGCGAAGATCTACGCTCGGATGCACAGCGCCGTCGCGGCCCCGCGTAGAGCGCAGCAACAGCGACGGCCTTGGTCGAAGGAAGAGGAGGACGCCCTAATGGACCTCATCGCGGAGCATGGTGGAGATGGGATTAGCTATTCCACGCTCAAGGCTATCGATGCTGGGTTGGCAGAAGACGCTAAGCTCGGCTACCGAACGGCGGAGGACTTGAGATTCAAAGCAAGGAACATGAAGGTCACGTTCTTGATGGGGAGTCTCACTCAGGATACGTTGCCGCCGAACTGGGAGTTTGTGGCGCTGGATAAGAAGGCTATTGAGAAGTTGAGGTCGAGGGGGATTAATTATGTACAGGAGAGGCAGAGGGGCTTGGACTATTGATGAACGGTGGGAGAGAGTAATGAGATATGAGTGATGCTGCTTTGCTTGGTCGTTGGATGGAACCGTTTTCGTCGACTTTGCTTTCGTATTTCCCACAACCAACATTAATACTTCCCAGTCCTTCCCAGCCCCTTTTACTGCGAAGGGAACCTGACATGCTCCTCCGCCGTCGGAATCACATACGTCACCACAACGAGCAACCTCTCCGTCTTACTCGCGCTCTCGACTTTGGTATGCAATTTGTCGGCGTAATCCAAGAAGACTTGGCCCTTTTCGAAGAGTTCAGGTTTGGCGTCGCCTGCCCATTGTGTCAAGACGGAGCCTTGGACTATGTAGTTTACGCCTGCGACGGGGTGGGTGTGTGGCTGGGCGGAGGCGGAGGGGGCGTAGTCTGTAATGTGTCAGCATAGAGGAAGGGGTAGGGGATGGTGACGGGGGAGGGGAGGAGAGGGTACCCAGGAGGACGGTGCGGCATTCCCAGCCTGGGAGGGCGGGAATTGGGAGGCGGGAGAGGATTGTGCGGGTTACTGGTTGGGTATTCGGTGGAGTGGACATTGTTGCTTTGGAGTGTTGTGGTTGGGTTGGATTGGGTTAGGGATATTGATGGAGTTTTTGGGGATTTTATATCTCGAGGACGGCATTGTGTCCTTGGTGGAATGAGTGGCTTTTGGGCATGGTCATATTCCTGATGGGCCTTGTTTGGTAAGGGGGGAGGGTGGTTGTGTAGGTTGAGGTACGTACCTCTTACGCCCTAAGGGCCCTGGATTTGTATTGTCTTTTGCTGAGCTCAGCAAGCGGATGGCTTATTATCAATGTGTGGAATCATCGTTTTTGGTCCAGACCTGAGAAACCCGTCTGCGCTGGTGGGAGGAATTTGGCTGAATGGAATGAGGGCTGAGTCGGTAGCTTTGGCCCCTGAATCTCGGAGCCTTGCTGACTACTAGGCTTTAGAGTAAGCCGGGGATTGGAAGCATTGTTGGTCATTCTGATTCAATGTTCTGGTCCTCTACCTTATTGTACACTCAAGCATCCTCCCTCACCTCCAACGTACTCATATCATACGCATCAAAGAATTTGAAGAACCCCAGCACCTGCGGCGCAGTGCCGCAGCCCATCGGATTCGGCATGCTGGCGTTGAACGAAAGCAGCGGTGTTCGATCCTCGTGGCAAGTCTTGCACATCGCGGAGACAGTATAGCTGCCGTTCAGGACTAAATTTCGTCCGATGACTTGGAACATGTCCAGACCGCCAGTTGTGCGGATCGTGACCAGGGCTTGCGGCATGGGCATTTGCGCCTGACGTTTCCAGCCATTTTGGTCTTTCTTGTTTGAGCCATTGTCGTAGCCATATGGTGGCTTCCATGACCCGTCGTCGTATTCCTCATCATCATCTTTGGGCTCCTCGGTCTCATTCGCTGCATGGACAGGAAGCAGAACGCTTTCAGTGCGGTATCCGAGACCTTGTTGTCCGAGATTCATAGATCCGTCATTTCCCTCTTCCAATGCTCGCGAGACGTAGACCAGAGCCTGCCCTTCTTGTCCAACGGCAAACGTATGGATGATCTCCATCCGACTCGTGTCGATGACATCGACTTCGTCGCTGTGCTCGTTCACCACGTACATGCGCGTGTTGTCTGCGCTAGGCCACATGCCATGGGGTTGGATGCCTGTCATTCGGATATCCTTGACGTGGATTGGTGGCGTTTGAGGGTTGGCCTGCGAGTAGACTCTGGTCATGTTCATTGACGCAACGGTGATGTATCCATATATCGTTCCATCCACTACGACGAAGTTGGGATGATTTGTCTCGGGGCCAGTCGTGAGATTCGCGATAACTCTCATTCCTTCGAGGTCAATGACTGAACATTCTCCAGACATTTTGTGCGCCGCCCACAAGATCCCTCCATCCGCTGAGGTCATCATGTCCGAAGAGAACGTATCCGCCAGGCCCGTGATATTGTATCTGACAGTCCGGGAAGGCACGTCAATAACACTCAGAATCGGCTCGCGAATATGGTTGACATACGCCGTGTTCCCATCCGGAGAGAACAGCACCTTACTCGGACCATCCCCTGTAGCGATCCGATCAATCATACTCCCATTCATGGCATCAATAATATTAATCGAAGAAACACCCCTCGTGCCAATCCACAGCGTCCGATTATCCGCCGCAAAGAACGCCTCATGAGGACCCCGATCAACGTACGACTGCGAGACAACGCTGTTGTCTTCTGTGGTGATGACCGTAACCGTGTTGGAGAGTGTGCTGAGGGACACGATGTATTTCCCATCGCGGGAGAAGCCCAGTCCGTGGGAATTGACGGAGTCGACATTTTGGGGATTCAGGACGTTACCGACTCGGCTTTGGCCCAGGCTGATTGTACCTAGGACTGTGTTGTTTGCTGGGTTGACGACTGTGATGGTGTTGGAGGTTTGGTCGCCGGTGTAGATGCGGTCTCGAGAGGATATTGGTGCGCCGGCTCCTGGTAGGGCTGGAGGTTGTGCTTGAGCATTCGCCTGTGTGAATGCACTCACGGCGAGTGAGGTGTAGAGGAGAGCGTTGAAGAACATCGTGAAGTAGAAGCCTTCGCTCTCTACTCGATGGCGTGATGAGCAAGTTTCTCCCCAGCAAACAATCTGAAGCAGACCTTTGGTTCCACAGCATGAACTGTCATTGCGAGCTCCTCGTTGCTCGAGCTTGCGGTACCTGAGGATCGCAGAGCTCCAAGCTGGTGTCGTAGGCCAAGCACAGGAAGTGAGGAAGGAGCAATGCCGATGCATTGGAATATTGGATTCTTGCAGATCTCACGTCAATAGCCCGAACCTTCACGAAGGAGGAGTGTTGGCAGAAGGGATGATGATGAGGCAGCACGAAGTCCAAGAGGTCGTGATTGATGGAGACTGGACAAGCCAAGCATCTCATGTCTTACGTCTTCTTGTTTCATCTTGCCAAGAGGGATCGTGTCGAGGCATCCTTATAGCATGGTCGAAAGCTTCTGCACGAAGCAAAGATAATAGCATGATCGGCAAGACTGCTAAGCAATAGCTTCTCCCAATTGGTACATTGCGAGCTCAATACTTCAGTCTTCAGCTATAGCGAACATCAGCTTGGCAACTCCGTCGATGAATGCACACGTACCAATCTTGAGTATGATGGTTGCGAGATTGGACCCCTTGTCTGCTTCGTTGTCAGGCTTCCAACACGATGTCTAGAAGATCTTTAGATCGAAGTCAATTCGGAGGCCAAGGAAAAGAGGCCTCATTCAGCTCAAGAATCTCCGCGTCGTTCTGACATGGATGGTTGTATGGTAAGTCATGCCCTAAGACAGATTCGATTCGGTACAATAGGAAGTCGTATGTCGTTGCCCAGTCTCACGATCCTGGACCAATATTTGAGATACTCTCAGAGAAGGCCATCTGATTTGAGAATGTCCTTGGCAGAGAGCTCTTTTGTAGCACACTTTGAGTTATCGTAGCTTCGGATCCTGCTCGTCTAGACTGCATTGGTGGATGGAACGCCATGATTGATCGTTGTTCTAGCGATGCAGGTCAGCACGAGGTCGAGCGTGGCTGTGTCCGTTGTTGATACACTCACTTCCTCATGGAGCAACGGCCTCGTCCACTGACCTGGTTCTCCGTACACCATCACTGCTCTATGATGCGGCCAAGTAAAGTCAGGAGGACGTTGCATCGCCGGGTTCGCTAGAGGGATGTCAATCTTTCGTGCAAGGTCCGAGTCGGTTTGACAAAGCTGGACCAACCCAAGAAGCGAACTCGCACCCAATGCATAGCTCTCGATAATCTTCAGGGGTGGTTTCCGAGTGTGAAGTCGATCCATGTGACCTGTGAGCGTGGCCAGTAGTCAGATGCAACTTTACCTTGGGTATCGTTGCACCGTGACGATCGTTTAAAGTAGAGCCAGCTCCCAGAATCATTTCGCTTGAGCTTTCGCTGCATTTGTGATCTTGCAAACATGAAGACTTCTCAGCTTGCGGCTCTGCTTCTGAGCGCCTCTGCGCCACTGGCCCTGGGCAATCCAGTCAACGTTCGACGTGGTCTGCGAGATGAAGACTTCATGATCAACAAGCCTGGCACCAAGCATCTCAGGCCATACTATGAGAAGCGTCAGACTTCGAGTCCAGCTTTTGCAGATGGTCAACCTCTTGACGAAGAGGGGAGAGGAGGTGTGATCAACGGTAAGCCACCTGCCAAAACCCCTTAAGCTTCACTGACGAGTCCAGGCGGAACGGATCGCCAGATTGATATCGCCAACCCTGCGAACCTCGGAGCAGAATCAACAGACGCTGGGCTCGTGCCCAACTTGAAGTGGAGGTTCTCGGACAGCAAGACCCGTCTCGTCAATGGTGGCTGGGTGAGAGAGTCTCTCATTACAGATTTGCCGGCGAGTGGCGACATTGCTGGGGCACAATTCCACTTGAACCAAGGCTCCATCCGCGAGTTTCATTGGCACACGGTGGTAAGTCTTTACACCCTTTAGACTCTGAGAGTAGCTTGAGCTGACTGTGTAGGCTGAATGGGGATATCTTTACACCGGCCGAGTGTCCATTGCCGCCGTGGACGAGAACGGTCGGAACCAGTTCGAAGTCCTAGAGCCAGGAGACGTGTGGTACTTCCCGAAAGGAGAAGGTCATGCGATCCAAGGTCTTGACGAGAACAACGAGTTTCTTCTCTGCTTCGATGAGGGAGACTTCGAAGCCCCAGGAACAACATTTCATCTGGTCGACTGGGTGTATCACACACCTCGAGACATCCTGGCCAGGAACTTCGGCGTCGACGAGTCGGTCTTCGATGATGTCCCGGCAACGAATCCCTACATCCAGAATGCCACGGTCAACATGGAAGACATCGATCATCCTTTCGGGGAGCTGGAGGGTAACATGTCGTACATTTATCACGCAAGCAAAGTTCCAGCGACGGAAGCCGCAGGCGGTGGTGGCACGTTCAAGATCTTCGACACTTCGAACTTCCCTATCTCGGAGACCATTTCTGGTGCAATCTTCGAGTTGAAGCCGGGCGGTCTTCGTGAGCTTCACTGGCATCCAAACGTAAGTAGCTGTCACATACTTTGAGATATGGTGCTTACTGATGATCTTTGTAGGCTGAGGAGTGGCTGTACTTCCACCAAGGTGAAGCTCGTGCAAGCGTTTACGTTGGTGGAGCAAGAGCTCGATCTTTCAATTTCAAGGTATTTCGGTGGACCACTGTTGAATGCTTGAGAACCTTGCTGACATTGGTCCAGGCCGGAGACACTGCCGTGTTCCCAGACAACTCCGGGCACTACATCGAGAACACCTCGCAAAACGAGACCCTGATCTGGCTGGAGATCTACAAGGCTGATCGAGTGAAGGACATCTCTCTCACTCAGTGGCTGGCTCTCACACCAGTTCCCATCGTCTCGCAGGTGCTCCGAGTCTCTGAGGATGTCGTGCGGTCCCTAAAGAAGGAGAAGCAGTTGCTCATTGCATAGAAAGATGTTGGTCATAAGTTCATAATGCTCATGTAATCGGACTTTAGCTTTACCACGTCTTTCATCAAGTTTTCTTTACCTCACAGTGAGTACTTGAAAAGCGGGCTCTTGTCACCCATCTCCTCCAGCACTTTTTCGCCATACTGCGCAATGGCTTCCTGCTCCGTCAAATGCTCGTGCCGTTTGTTGTGAGACCAGTACAGGAACTCGAGAAGGAGAGCCGCAACTATTCCAGCGGTCGCGAATCCAAGAGAACTTCCGAAGCCGGTCGGATAGCGAGGCGACTCTCGGTCGAGAAAGATGAAGGACCCAGCAAAGCCTCCGCTGTTGCCAATCATGATCTGGTGATGCGTCAATACATGATAATAGATTCAAGAGTCTGGCCAAGCTCACCATGAATGCAATGCCGGTGGCTCTCTTCTCTGCCCCAGCTAAGTTGTTAATAGTCCAAGAGTTGTTGCCCGGGATGATTGGGTAAAGGCCGATGCAGGCAAGGCAGACCATCACATAGCACAACGGTATGTTATTTTGAATGTCAGCTGCGAATGAGAACAGCACGGAGAAAGCCACAACCAGCATGAGCTGATGTGCAACGATGAACGGCATGCGCCATGACAACTTGTCAGCCCACAACGCTGACAGGACCGCCGCAACGGCGCCACATGTCTATCGAATGTGATCAGCTATTGTAGTTGGCACTTCGCTCGAAGTTCGAAGATGTACTTACGTAGGGAGGTGCGGTAAGCAATTGAGCCGTCGTCGATGTGAAACCCATGTTCCTGATGATTGAGGGCATCGTGAACTTCAGTCCATAATTCGGCACGCAGTTGGACCAAAACACAATGCCTTGGAGGTACAGCTGCCAATCCGTGACAACTTGTTTGAAGAGCTTCCAATCGATGCGATGCTTCTTCTTTTCCCGGTGGATGTCAGTGGTCTTGACCCCTCGAAAGGCGATGTGCGAAAGTTCGAGGAACTTGGCTTCGTCAGGCTTCAACCAGCTGGCTTTGGTCGGCGAGTCGGAAGTGTGAAGAAGCAAAGAACGCCGATAATGACGGAAACGATGCCTTCCATGAGGAATCTGCAAGGGTGTCAGTCGAAAGATCGAAGCTGAGCTTGGAAGTTTGGCTCACATCCATCGCCAGCCTTCGTAGCCCCCAAGACCGTCCATCCTGGAATATATGTTAGTGGATAGCAAGTGTGGCGTTTGAACGGAGCATGGCTCACTGGGCAAGTCCCGCAGCAAGCAGACCAGAAAACGCCCCTGAGGCAGCACTGGCCAAGTAGAAGCAAGCCATTCTGGTCTGCGTCTTCTGTGGAGGATACCATTGAGATACCAACCACATGGCACCAGGGAAGAAGCCGGACTTTCACAACGTTAGCGCGACTGGAAAATATCGTGGACATGAGAACTGACCTCGAAGACTCCAATGAGGAAGCGAGTGACCAGAAGTCCAGCAAACGACTGCGTAACACCAGACATCGTCATGATCACTCCCCAGCAAGTGACGAGGATGCCGATATACACGCTAGGTCTCGTGAACTTGGACAGTAGGATGTTGCTCGGAACTTCGCATAGAACCTGTTGCCTTCAGCATCAGCTACGAAACCGCCAGTGTAGATGTGTTCGACTTACGTATGGAATGAAGAACATGACCAGCGCGATGTTGTAGTCCTCGCCCGTCATCCCAAGGCTGGCTTCGAGACCCCTGCGATGACCAGCATCAGCATGTGAATGAGCCCAGTAGCATTGGAAGCTTACTCGATTTTGGCGTTGCCAATGTTCGCTCGATCAAGATGGGCTATCAAGTACACTGCACTAAGAGGTCAGAGGGGAGTATCATGTCCGCAGCCGGGGACAAACTTACGAAGAGCCAGCATGGGCACCAGCCGACGATCTACTTTGTGATAGATCCGGTTCTGCTCCTTGGTATCTATTCGAGAAAGCCACTCTCGATCTTCTTCGCTCAATCCTGGCTTACTCTGGGGCTCTACGCCTTTTTCGATGTATTCGAGGGCTTCCACGGCTTTCTCCTTGATGTCCATGTTTCGATCGTTTTTGAAAGACGGCTCGGACTATTGAGTAGACTTTGAACGCACCGGCAGAAGTTTTGAAGCTGTGAGTTGAAAATGAACAAGTGAGAGGCCGAAGTAGTTGGATACCGGTAGGCTTTTGAGATACGGTGACATCTGTGAAGCCAAGGAGAAGGATCATGGCACTCCACTTCGAATTTTGCCCCAACAGTGAGCCTTCAATGACCAGTGTCACCCCTCACGACATGAGGAAAAGCCGCATCGCATCCGCATCTCAAGCAAATGCACCGTAACCCAGGGGCCTTGTCACCAAGAAGTGCCAGTGCTTCCAAGCCAGGTGTGGTAGCTTGTGAACTGCCTGTGGCAGCAATGCTGTAAGCGATCATCTCGAATGCGGAGCGCTTTCTTGTGGCACAAAATGGTCCGCGTGGTTGGCACGCGAGGATGGCATACTGGGCGCGTGTCCTTCTGCGTGCGGAGACGACGTCTTGGTATCCTTGGAACTCTTGGAATGCGGGTTTAAGGACGTTTCAGTCCCTGCAATTGCCGCAAGCTGCCCACGGGGTAACGCCACTAAGATCTGACAGTTGCGATTCTCGTGTTTAGATTGACCGACTTCATCCAGATGGTATCCATTCGCCCTCGGGAGCGAAGGAAAAGGTATTCCGGACTGGAGGTACATCGATACTTCGAAGCTCCACGCCGGCTTGGGACCGAGACTGATACTATGGGGCGAAGTGAGGTTACAGACCGACAGTGCATTGTCGTTGGGAACTTGTCCGAGCACAAACCACTCAAAAAGCCATGAGCCATCTTTTCTGCTCTCGACAGATATCTAGCCAGCTTGTCGTAGACTGTGATGCCCCTGACCGTCTCGTCGATTTGCGAACTCCAGGTGTCTGTGCAGTGGTACCTTCATCCCTTCGTTTCCATGTCTCCAGCAACAGTTCCTTAGAACTAGTGTAACAGTGAAAGCCGGTGGCAGCCTCGCCTTTCTCAAGCCAGGCAAAGAGGCGCTCCCGTCGATTTTGGGTACTGGCTTCTGCAGCCGCAATAAAGGCTGGCCACGGCGTACCAGGACCCTCCCCTGCTTTGTCCACGATTGATTTGTCGAAGCTTTCCAGCGCGGAAATAACGTCATCAACATGGCTCTGAAGGATCCAGGAGTTGACATTCTTGATGCGTCGATAGAAGAATATGACAAGAGCGGAATTCAGCGCAGTGTGCATGTGACTGTTCGGCTCCCATTTCGGGCCCATCGACCGGGGAGTGAATTCGGCCGCGAAATTGCATATCATGTCTTCTAAGCGAGATGCTCGTCTAGCCAAAAGATCAGAGAAGGCGGAGTCAGCGGAGTTCGTAGCCTTCATGGCGTCCATTCGGTTGGCCAGCCGGGTGGTCTGTGAGAGGAGACTGAGCCAGGTCTCATTGATGCCATAGATTTCGGTGTACATAGTGTTTGGATTTTCCCTAGAGTCTTCCAGATGAATGTCGCGCAACGAATCCTGCGGCTCTTTGATCTCTTCGATATCGAGCTCGCTATCCGCATGGTGAGGCTCCAGCCTTAGAAAATCATCCAGGCGGCTTCCAGGTCCTGAGGGTTGCGCCACGTGCTGTTGAGCGGCGGTCGAACTTGTGACGATCGGCTGCAAGTTGTTTCCATTTGGTGCAGTACTGCTATACTCGTGTAGGACGTAAGTGCTCTCCCCGAGGATTCGACTCCATGTGTACATGTGATGTAGCAATCGTGACTTTCGAGATACTTCGCGTTTGGCAAGGCCACGATGCCTCATCAAACGTTCCGCATCGATAAGATAGCATCGAGCATCCTTTTGATAGCCTAAAAGTACCTTCAATTGTGTCAGCAGACACATGATGAGCAACATGTGGACACCTACAGCCAGTGACAGGAGACATTGAATGGCCGTCAACTGATCCTTATACTTCGCCTTAGACGGGCCATGAAGCTCGCTCTTGAGAGATTGTTGGAGGTGATGCTTCGCCTCCGATGAAGCGGCATTAACAAGCTGGGGCAAGTCTGCGGTCGTGCTCGTAGTCTGCTCAGTGAGCGGCGGATTCTTGGACAGATGATATGCCGAGATTGCAAGAATGCCGAACAGAATTGCTTTCTTTGCAGAAGTTACATTCTGTGAGCCCAGATATGTCAAATGACCGAGAGTATTGACGGCTTCGTGGAAGATGATGATCTCCCAAGGCGATTTCGAGGTAATCGGCAGGCTAACAATCTGATGCACGACAGTATCCTTGAAATGACGCAGCAGCATCTGAGCCTCGTTGATAATGTCGCCAGGATTGACAGTCGAATGATCGATGGGAGTCAGCCTACTGCCAGTACCAGCCAAAGCAGTGTACCCTTGGGATGTGACCTGCGTGTCGGTTGAGATAGCCTGCGGATCGATGAAGAGGTCGGCGCTGGTGTTCAAATCCAGAAGAGGGTCAAAGATATTGTCCGACGGTTGGAAAATACTGTCGGTGCCAAAGCCAAAGAGATCTGCCCATTGCAGAGTGTCGTCCAGTCCCATCCAGGAGTCCATGGTGATTGGCGTGACGTTGTCGAGTATAGATTCCTCAGCCGGTGGCTGATCGATAGACAACATCGGATCGTCTTCGACTGCCCCAACAACTTGGTCTACCTCAGGCCGGTTGAAGTTCAAGACACCAAAGGGACCAACGCTGATGTCCTGGTCGGCTGATGTAGGTTCTTTCGACTTGTTGTCAATCTCCGTGAGGGATGCATCGATCGTTCCTACCGGGAATGAGGCGGCCAGCTTGGTGCTCATCTTCTCTCGGTGGCTTTCTGCAGGAAGGTGAGGTCAGATCCAGCAAAGCGTACAGACGCTTGTCTGTGCAGAACATCAAGCCAACATGCCTGAGTATAGATGGCGACGACTCACACCCGCCGCTGGCGTCGATGTTTCTTTTCGCTTGTCATTGCCGCCTTTAGAGGAGGTCATCCATCGTATCTCGGCGGAGAAGCCCTCGCAGGTGGCTCCGACTGCTTTGCAAGTCAGACATACTGGCCGCACTTGATCGCATCTTGCTCCTGAACATTAGCTTGCACTTCAGACTCGAGAGCGAGAGGGCTGCTAACTTTACATGGCGCCGCCGGCATGTGCCACAGCCACCGAAGGAGCGAGAACGGCGCGAGTTGGACTTTTCTGATGCTCGTGGCATTGTGTGTTATGTTGAGGAGGACAGACAGGGAAAAGAACTTTGGAGTCAGCAGGTCCATCAAAGATAAGCCTATATTATCCCCCGCATCGGCTTAATGAAACGGGGAGATAGCTCATAGGCGTTAATCAAAATTGGTTGACGGCTTCGCGGGAAATTAGCTGGCTCTTAGTCAATTAGACAGGCGATGAACGTACATCTTCCTGCATGGAGCGAGACTTTGCATACCTGTCGCACAAGTCAAGCCACTTCTTATTATTCGGAAATCTTCTAAGCTATAGAAAAGCCTTTCATTGAAGCAGGCTCGAGGCCTTTGGGCTGGAATTAATCGATGTTTCTGCGCGAGCTAGGCGGATATTAATCCTCATTACCTGCTCTTGTTGCTATCGTAGTATTCTGGATAACTTGACTTGTAGCCAAGGACGTACAAGCCGACGTATGCAACGCCGATGAGCAAAGCTCTACTAACATACACTCCCAACGTCTCCATCCCAAACGGCATTGGCACCGCCAAAGGTGTATCTGCGGAATGGAGGAAGACAAACAGTTGGAAGATGCTCGGTGCGCTCTTGTTCTGTTTGCAGTCGTCCAAGTATCCAAAGAAGTTCCTGAAGAACCGTTGCTCGTTCTCATAGTCTTCTGGATCCAATTGTATGTTGATCTTCAAATCTTCTGTCGGACTCGCGTTTTCGAAGCGATGATATCTGCATGGACCCAATACTGCTGAGCTCTTACCACCCTTGCTGCTCAAGGTCATGGTCGGCTTCTGGCCCAGTCCGAAGAACATATGTGCAGTGCCTTGGACGACCTGGAATTTTCCTGTTTGGTATATGTGATAGTGAAACGGAGGTTGTATGATCGAAGGGCCGTCTCTTGGATCGGTAGGTGGTATCGTGTGTGTCATGAGATACGCGCTGCCTTTCTTGTGGTACTGCACAGACGATGTGCCCTTCTCGTAGACGGTGAGGTCTTTCGAGGCATTGTTCGTTCGCGGTGGATGAGGTGCTCGAAGGAATGATAGCATCGTGTCTGTGAAGTCCTGTCGTGCTTGTTGATGGTCGTCGAATGGGATCTGTGTAAGTCAGTCCGGAAACAAGCAGACATACTGTGCATGGTTTCCTTTTTGTCGTCCATCATAGGCGAAGTGGGCGTCAACAGAGGGGCAGAGGGGCAGCATTGATGTGCTCGGCCCGAGTCCTTCCCCTATCTCCATCACCTCACACACAAGGTACCCTTCTTGCTCCGTCGAAAGGCATCGGCAGCTACCACTTATGAAGGTAGAATCTCATGTGATGACCATTGGTTCATTACAAGCTGCGAGGCTGCCATGCCGAAGACCAGGTGCCATCGACATCCATCGGAAGCGTGGGAGGAGGAAATCGACATTGTTCTTCGGCCAGATCTCATGTGAATATCGCCATGCTCCAGGGACGACCTGAGAGCGGTACTTATACCGACTGCTGGGTGGCTTGCCGCTGCTGATGAGTCCATCGCGAAAATGAACAGAGGATATGAGAATCAACTTGTCAGCGAAGAAGACGCCGTCGCCTATCTATGGTCCTCCGAGAAAGGAAGGCGACGCCGAATGGGGAATGCCTTCCCGAGCACCTCACTCACTTACGTCGACCGCGAGAACAAGGATCTGGGAGACACATTGAGTAACGTAACGAGAGCGTTTGTGTTTGCGACCGTACGAACGCATCCAATGTCAGAGCTACTCCAGTCCTTTTCTTCTGAGCAGCCTGTCTGAACCTGATTTTGAAAATTCTTCGATTCTGAACCCTCAGTACCGACTTCGCAGATTCACGACCACAAAATGTCCAGCCCTTCCGTTGAGCTCCAAGCGCCGAATGGCCGCAAGTATACACAGCCAACAGGACTGTTCATCAACAACGAATTTGTTCCGGCGAAAAGCAAGAAGACGATCACCTCGATAGACCCAGCGTGAGTCTTGCCGTTCACTAGCCAGTCCAGAAAGTTGAGATCATTCAGTACAGAGATCGACATCGCCCAAGTGGAAGCAGCTGGCCCAGAAGATGTCGACGCTGCTGTACAGGCGGCGCATAAAGCGCTCAAAGACCCGTCATGGAAGCTGTTGCCTGCCACTGATCGTGGAATCCTTATGACCCGGCTGGCGGATCTTCTGGAGCAGAACAAGGAGCTGCTCGCCACCATCGATGCTTGGGACAATGGTCACGATCCCCCAAAGTCTGGCCAAATACCGCTTCTCTAATCGTTCGCAGGCAAGACATATTCTGAGGCTCTGAACACAGACTTGCCGGAAGCGATCACCACCATTCGCTACTACGCAGGATGGGCCGACAAGACGTATGGTCAGACCATTAATACCAACCACCAGAAGTTTGCATACACCATTCGACAGCCGATTGGTGTTGTAGCTCAGATCATCCCCTGGAATTATCCATTGGTGAGTACTTTGCGTGCATGCAATAGCTGATCGTAGATCCTGACTTGTTCACGCAGTCCATGGCGACTTGGAAGCTAGGGCCTGCGCTCGCCTGTGGAAACACTGTTGTCATCAAAGCGGCTGAGCAGACCCCATTGAGCATCCTCATACTTGGGCAATTAATCAAGGAAGCCGGTTTCCCACCTGGCGTTGTAAACATCATCAACGGATACGGTGCTGAGGCTGGACCTGCCATGGTCGAGCATCCTCTTGTCGACAAGGTGGCATTTACTGGATCAACAGCAACAGCTCGCCAGATCATGAAGATGGCATCTGCAACGCTCAAGAACATCACCCTCGAGACTGGAGGAAAGTCGCCATTGATTGTGTTCTCTGATGCTGACCTGGAGCAAGCGGTGAAGTGGAGTCATCTGGGTACGTAAGGTCAAGGGCAGAAGCCATCTTCCGATACGTCTGAGACATCTGCTGACCTTGTAACCTTAACCTTAGGCATTATGTCCAATCAAGGCCAGATTTGTACAGCGACATCGCGAATCTTGGTACAGGATCAGGTTTATGATGAGTTCATCAAGAAGTTCGTCGAGACTGTGAAAGATGTCAGCAAAGTCGGCGATCAGTGGGACGACTCTACCTACCAAGGCCCCCAGGTCTCCCGCCAGCAGTATGACCGAATCTTGCAGTACATTGAGTCTGGCAGATCAGAAGGCGCCAAGATGGCCATGGGCGGCGAGACTGCTCAGAAGGGAGGCAAAGGCTTCTTCATCTCGCCCACAGTCTTTACCGACGTGAAGGACTCCATGAAGATCTACCGCGAGGAGATCTTCGGCCCTGTGGTGGTCATCTCCAGATTCTCTGATGAAGACGAAGCCATTCGGAGGGCAAACGATACGACGTATGGATTGGGCTCGGCATTGTTCACACAGAATCTCGAGCGTGCTCACCGGGTTGCCGCGGAAATTGAGGCGGGTATGGTTTGGATCAACAGCTCTCAGGACTGTGATCCACGGATACCGTTTGGAGGTAAGCCTCTTCATTTTGGGAAATCGAGGACATACGCTAACTCTCGATACAGGTGTAAAGCAGAGCGGTATTGGTCGTGAGCTCGGAGAGGCCGGTTTGGAGGCATATTCTCAAATCAAGGCTGTGCATGTGAATATGGGCAACAAGCTGTAGGCGAGGTGCAGGAAAACAGCAAGAAATGCCTCATGAATTTTGTGGTAACGGCATAGATATAGCATAGTATTACGGATTCTCAACATCGTCGACATCCAGTACATTTTATCCTCTCTCGGAACCCCTCCCCCGCTCTACGAGCGCCGGCTCCTGCGGGGCATCGATTAAGGTTTCGCCCGGAGCTTGGTAGAGTCGAAGTCGGGGAAGCAGAGATCGGAACAACAACGCGACCTCACGCGAACACACACGACCTCTCTTCCTCTTCTATGCTTTTAAGGGAACAGCCTCAGTCAATTCTGACCTCTAGCGACTCCGTTGGTTTACTCCGGCAGCCCAATTCCTGACAGGCGATGCGCATCGGCTAGCTCTCGGAAAACATGGCCACGCCGGAAGGCACGCAGCAACCAGGTTCGGATACGCAGACTCCTCCAGTGAAGCGCCAGCGAGTTTCTCAGGCATGCAGTGAGTCGATCCAGGCACGGCCAGCTGCGCGTAGCTCAGCGTGTGATGGCGTGTCGTGCTCCGTGTGAAAGCCACGTTGTCTCTGACTCTTTTGTGTCCCGGCAGATAATTGTAAGAACAGAAAGACTCGGTAAGCCATCGTATCTTCTTGTATGAGACTCCGGCTAATGATATTTATCTGGTAGCTGTGATGGAAGGTTCGTAGCCTGACATTGTCGTCTTGTTCGAGATGCTCACTATTTGACAGACAGCCGATATGTCAAGCATGTGAAAGCAGAGGCGTTGCCAGCACATGCAACTTTGACCAGACCCGCCGACAACGTGCCAGGGTTTCATACACCAGTCCGCAGCACCAAAATGCCTACCGAACAGAGCCAATCGCGCACAACGATGCGGCTCAGGCTTTATCAGATCTGGGTCGCTCACGCCATTCAACGGGCGATGGCATGCACAGCCTTGGCCGGCCCAGTATTGCAGTCCAGTCTCCGTCTTCACTCCCAGAATTATCTGCACGGCGAGACAAGAACTCGTCGCTGTCTCACGCCCACCCCAACGACATACCGAACGCTCGCGCTGATGGACTGGCAACTATAGCCTCTGGAAACGACGAGTCGATGTATGGACCGAGCTCGACGGTGGCCTTTCTGAGACATGTCATGCCAGGCCAGAGTCGACATGGCTCAGTCACACCTGGAAGTCATCCACAGAACAGCAGTCGTGCAAGCATGGAGATGAAGACTGGTGCCGCAGCTGCAGCCCCCGATCGGATCGTTTCTCGAACAGACGGGCTAGCCGTACTCCCAATGAGGCGACAGGCCGACAACTTTCTCCTCTGCTACTGGGAATTTATCCATCCACTGTTCCCAGTACTGCACAAGCCGACTTTCCTACGAAAGTACGATCGGCTTTGGATTGAAGGCGACGAAGCTCAACCTCACTACGACTCAGAGGCTGAGGAGGCCATCTTCACTTCGACGCTCAATCTAGTCTTTGCTCTGGGCTGCAAGTTTAGCGGCTTGATTGATGCTTCTCAAAAGACCTCTGTGGCTGATGATTTCTACCAGAGATCTCGACAGTCATACCCATTCGACATCCTTGACTCAACGTCGATCTCGCTCGTACAGATGCTCATTTTGACCGGAGTATACCTTCAATCGACCCAACATGCCAGCCGCTGCTGGAATTCTGTTGGCCTCGCCATCCGAATGGCTCAGAGCCTTGGCTTGCATGTTGATCACAGCAGTCGGAGGTCAATCACCCAGCTGGAGCTTGAGATGCGGCGCCGCATTTGGCACACGTGTGTTCATCTTGATAGGTGCGTCCACCGTTGATATCCATACTTTGAGTCGGTCGTTGCGGGAAGCTACGATGATAACAGAGCATGCATCATTGCCAGAAGCTAACGAATTGCAGGTTACTCGCCATGACCTTTGGCCGTCCTTCGATGATCGGCCGCAATACCGACGTGCCCATTCCAGACTTGATTGACGACGAGTACCTGGGTGATCGAAACACTGGATCACAACCCTCAAGCATCTGCTCACGACTGGGTCTGTTTGTCTCATCCAGCAGACTTTTTGATCTGCTTGAGGAGATTCTCGAGCTGTTCTATCGTGACAGCGCAGGAGTTGTCTCACACAGACAGGTACAGGGTATAACTCGAACAGCCGAGTTGCTAACACCAGTACTGGACCTCAATCGCCGCCTGGACCAGTTTGTCGAGGGCGTTCCGGACTACCTGCAAGTGCCTGCGCGACCAACTGCTGCTGCCTCGCACGAAGATCATGTCCACCTACAACAGCAGGTCCTGTACTGCAGATTCCTATACGTCCGTCTGCTGTTGCTTCGACCGCTGTTGCTGATGGCGACCAGACGCGACTCAAAGCCTGCAACATCATCCTCATTGGACGATGAAGTGATCCGGAGCTGTTGCAACCTTTGCACCTTAACAGCTTGTCGGCTCATCGATACCCTGTATGCCAATCTCGGCACGCTCTATCGTAGCTCGGGCTGGCATACTGTCTATTGTAAGTTTACTTGGTCATCCGAGTCAGAACCATGCTGACAGCCTCAGTCACCTTCTCCGCAGCCATCGTATTGCTCGCATCGTCAAAGATCGAGGAGTTTCAGCAGCCACGAGTAGCTGAGAGCGACATGGAAGCTTCGTGGGCTCGCTGTCTGCTGATCTTGGAGCATTACGAGAATCAGATTCACTCGGCCAACAACGCAAAGCATATCCTCCGAACAATGAAAGTCCGGATCTCTGACGTGACAAGAGCTCAAGGTAGGTTATCAGCACCCTGGCCTTCATGATGGAAAGCACATTGCTGACGATTCCCTTGCCAGAAACCCAAGCTGGTGCCACCCATGTCGAGAATGGCACAAAGCCAATGCAAAACGGACATTCTGGTGCGCCAGAGGCCGACATCTACCAGCAGCTAAACCTGGACGACATCGACCTCTTCAGTGCGGACAACATTTCGGAAGCGTGGTTTGGCCAACAATTGATCAATCTCGATTGGCTCGAACTGCCTCAGATTTGAAAACATTTTACATCACACCCGCTCGTACATTACAATTGTGCCTTCCTCGATGGATCAATAGGTGCCATCTGGATGTTATAGCACAGCTCTTTCTTCGCCTCAGAGTCCCCGCTCCTCGGCACGAACTTGACGACCAAGGAGTCCTTTACAGCAAAAACGGAATCGTCCTCGAGGTAGTCGCTCTCCGCATCGAAGATTTGGGTGGTGATTGGTTCATAGCCCTCTTTGAGGACCTGGAAGTTTCGGTCAGCTGGACATGTCAACGACAGAATGAAAGAAAGCAGGACTTACGATCAAGTGGATGTGTGCGGGACGGTATGGATGTCTGTCCATGAGCTGGAGCAGCTTTCCAGCAGGTCCGTCAAAAGGTACAGGGTATGGTGTTGGTCGAATGCAGTAGCAGGCATATTCGCCGCTCTCGTCGGTGACGAACTTGCCTCGCAGGTTGTGGACGTGCTGATCCTTATCTTGTTGTTGATAGAGACCTGGACATATATCAGCTTCGAGCGTCTTGGTCCAACAGCTCTTCAACGTTCGACCTACCGTTTGTCGATGCCTGCCAGATGTCGATTGTGGCATTTGCCAATGGCTTGCCCGTCTTGTTGTCAACAACCTTGCCATACATGTACACCACCTCAGCACCGTCCGCCTTGGTTCGGTATATCGAAGCACCCTTCTTCAAAGTTGGATTATCGTTCTGGAAAAATGGACCCAGGATCGCGCTCTGCGTCGCCGTATCCGCAGCCTCGGAGGCCTTCTTATAAGTGATCTCATCAACCAATCTGCAACATTCGGTCAGCGCACATGCCCACCGCACCTCAAGAAGCCTTTCAACTTACGACTCCAACCCCACAACATCGCAAACCAGCTGTCCCTCATTCCTCCTCTCATTGCTCATCTGTCCCGCCCAGTTCAACATCTGCACACCCGCCATCCACTCGTCAACCGTCAACTCGACCTCCCTCGCGAAGTCATGCAAATGTGGGATCAAAGCGCTCATGACTTCACGCATTCGAGGCGAGGTCTTGGGACCCATGGACTCGACGACTTTCTGTGTGAAGGTTGGGTCGAAGCGTGCGGCGCCAGTTTTGGACATGTTGGCCGTGGGGCCTTTGTGGCTGTTGCCGTTAGTTGTGAGGGAGGTTGTTTGGGTGGCCATGTTGGGTGTGCTTGTATATGGGAGAGATTTAGTGAAGTGGAGCTCAACTCGCTTAGCTCAGAGGCGTGGTAAGCAAGAACACGAGACAAGAGAGGAGAAGCAGAGATGCGGTATGATATAGAGGAAGAGACGTGAAGTCGAATGACCTTTTCTATCACCACCAGTGGACCCGGCTCTGAATCCTCACACCCCGCCGCGGGACCAGGCCGTCCGGGATCATGTAAGAAAGATACTCCCTTACCTAGCACCCTGAGCTTCAAGTTCGCACGAGAACATGGAGTGTGACCGGCATCTGGGAGCGGTGGCGAGGCGTTTCCCTTCGTCCTGCAAGGATCGGATCGAGTGTCGGCTCTCGGCTAAAGCACCTGGGGCTGCTTCCGAAGGAGCTGATGTGGTTTCCAGTAGGCCGGCATAACTTTCTTGCTTTTGTAACTCTCTCTCCTTGCTTACTCCTTGAGATGAGCTCGTATAGCCCACGGTGCTGGGTCGATGACTTGGAAGATAGAAGGTAAATGCTGGGATAAATTTCATCTGACTCAGCTGTTGTGAGAGTTTCAACTTCCCTCTCCGTACGCGTGTTACGGCGCGTGCTACGGCGCGTGTTACGGCGGTGATGCCACTGCCCTAGCCTCCACCTTCGCCGGTCTACGGTATGGCCTTCGACGACTCGCCAAGCGACGATGATAGTGCTCGTGGTCGCTCTCGATATTGCGGTTCTCGACGCCCGAGTCTTGCCCCGGAGCAGTAGAACAAGAGCCGGCGGATTGATCACGATGGAAGTCCAAGAGCAGAGAGCGAGAATGAGGTGGAATTAGCATCGAAGAGGAGAACTAGAGCTGGGCAGAAACAACCAGTAGAAGCCGCGGTGGTGTGAATCTCACCGGAGGAAGTTTCACACCGCTAGGCAGGAGCTACTCATGTCGGCTATCGGTGATAGGAGAAAAAAGACGGTATGAAAGCTGTAGGAAACGGGCAACGGAACCATCAAGTGGTCAATCGTGCACGTGGGAGCTTTAGGAATGGATGAGTGCAAGGACGACGCCTTCACTTTGACCGTTCCCGTGTACATGCCCATCGCTGTGAATCAGCTCATACGGTCACGAAACGCAGCAGTCAAAATTGCCATATTTTTCTCCGCGGCTCCAAAAAATCAGAATGAAATGGAAATGCCACTGCTAGGATTTGCGGTGACCGAGAACGACTGGCAAACATTCAAATGGCGTGGTTTCAATGCTCGGGGCATACGTTCAGCAAGTAAGTAAAGGTGAGTATTGTGGCGGTATGACAACTGCCGGGTCGTAAAGTCTGGCGAAGCTGACGGCGGTGTTGGAGGTCTGTATGAGTCGGGAGAAAGTGGAAACTGGGGCCAATATGAAAGATGGTAAAGTAAGTCAAGGCAAGAAAGTAATCGCAGAGCAAGGGGGACATCGATGTCGGTATCTGGGCTTTGTGAAGTCAGTGTCTTATCAAGCAGCGCTCCGGCTCTGCTCTGGCATGTGAAATCCACTAGCGCATCCCCCACGTCTAAACCAAGTCCAACTTTCAAAAACCCGAGAGAAAGCACACTTTTCAAGGGACAGCACACCCCGGAGCATGGAAATTACCTACGTTAGGGTTCATACGGACAGGCTAAGTCATCACCATTTCTAACCAAACAAACCCCCATCACAGCCTCGCATCATTCCCCGCCATCCTCGTCCTCAACATCTCCACCGCCTCCCGACACATCCCCGCAACATTCACATCCGCAATCATGCTATTCCGCGTATTAATCTCATTCTCAATCTTCTCGAAGTGCTCCCCAATTCCCTCGCCGATCCACTCGTAGCAATTCCCAATGTGCTGACTACTCTGCACGAGCCAGTTGCCGCGATCATGTCGAACCTCATTGAAAACGCCAAACGCAGTCTCAATATCCCGCCGTGTCCGTACGCGGTCATCAGCGAGCAAGTCCGCCAACACAGCACTATCCTCAATACACAACCCAGCACCCGCCCCATGATGCGGAGAAGTAGCATGCGCCGCGTCTCCAACAAGGCAAACAGTTCCCTTGGCATAGGACGGGACCGGGTGATCGCCCAGGTGGAAGATCGCCCAGACGTCCAGGGTCGGCTGGCATAGATTCAGGAGATTGGTCACGTCGTTGCCGTAGCCTGCGAAGTCTCGTAGGGCGTCTTCGCGTTTCGCGGGTCGCGTGAGTTTGTTGTAGTCGGGCCAGTCGGAGGTTGTTGTGTGGAAGGCTACGATGTTGAGGGTTTGGCCGTGGTTGACGGGGAAGGTGAGCATGTGGCCGCCGGGGCCCATCTAATTTGAGGAGTTTGTTGTCAGCAAGTGCAAGGCTGAGGTAGGGGTTTGGTGAACTCACATGCATGCAGGCGTTCTTGGCCTTCTCTTCGCCAACGGCTTTGATGGCGTCTTCCATGGTCGTCAAAGCTCGATAGGCATATTTGTGAGTGAACGTCGGATGAGAGCATGGATGATCGGGATACATCAATTGGCGGACCTTGGATTTGATCCCATCGCAGCCAATAATCGCGTCCGCCGTCGCTATTGACACTTCGTCAGCAAAACATCTCCCACCTCTCCATCAACAAGACACAACTCACCTTCCGTCCCATCCTCAAACCTCAACACCCACCTCCCACCCCGTCCCCGTTCAAACCCCTCCAACCGCTTCCCAAACCTCGCATTCTCCTCCGGCAACAACTTGACCAACTCATCCAAATACCTCGCCCGATGCACACCCGCCTGGCCCAGACCCGTTTTGATCGAAAAGGCCAAAGTCGGTTCGCGGTTGTGATAGCCATCGTGGTAGTCGAACCACACGTGTTTCTTCGAGGGCCAGAGGTTTCCGGTGCGGATTTTCGTGAAGGCTTCGTGGACGCCGGTGTAGCAGTGTTTCATGGCTTGGACGGCGTTGTCGGTGAAGGAGACGCCGGCTGGCAGTTGTCAGTATTCATTCCGTTGTGATGTTCAGTCTGGTGGGTGGTGTTTACCTCCAATCTCAGCGAAATGCGCCGCCTGTTCATAGATGGTGACTTTCAATCCCCGATGGTGCAAGGCGATAGCGAGAGTCAGTCCAGCGATTCCTTAAAACACAGGGAACATGTCAGCATTCAGCATTCCCAGTCCGCCAAGTTTCATCTCTTCTGTTGGTATTCCTTACCGCCACCAATGATGGCAATCTCCAAATCCTTCCTGGGCGCCATGTTGCTGCTCCAAAGCTCCACGATGCAGATGCAGCAGTTTCGTCGGTTCGTATATACAGTATCAGCTGCTCAATCGAGGCATCAGTAGTTACAGTCCTCCTATACAGCATTCCATGATGCGCAAATGAAGGTTGTCGAAGAGGTAAGGTTTCGTCACTCATCGGCTCGGCATCGAAGTTCCCGAGCCGATGGTGCCTCTCGCCGGCAGAGATCCGCGGGACATGACGATGGCAATGCCCACGTTGTCGTCGGCAGAGCCTAAACACAGATCGGTATTTGGTATCAAACTTTCGAGAGCTCTTCCATGCTGTCGTTGCTGCTGCCTGCTTGCTATGCTAGGGTATCTCAAGAAACGCCCACCCAAATGCAAAAGTAGGACCCGCTTACGCTTGCTTGCATGCAGAAGTAAAATCCCGGATGCCGTGATGAATCGGCACCCTGTCTATCAGTCAGTGTTTCATCAGATACTCGCCCGTCTCGGCGCCATCGTCCTCCTGAGATTCCGCTTTCCTTCCGTCTCTTCCACCCCGGGCAAGATCCCCTCTTCTCGCAGTTCCGCCAGATACTTCTTGCCATACTGGTATCCGACTTGGTAGATCTCGTCGAACTTGCCGAAGTCCAGCGTGCCGTACGCTGTTACCGGTGGACGCATGTATCGACAGCCTGGGATTCCTTTGGCGCGTTCGAGGTTGTCTACTGAGCTGACATATGCCAGCCGAGCCTGGATCTCGGAGAGCGTTGGCGGGTTGGGGTAGGATGAGAATGGGTTCCAGCGATTGAGAGAAGCCCAGAAGCCGGAGAGGCTGTCTCCGTAAGCTTGTGGTGTATCGTCATCTATTGCACCGACGTCCACGGCAAAGATCTGATCAGCTCCGAGAGCTTTCATGTGCGACACAGTGAGATTGTCTGTATACCCACCGTCAAGCAACATGTTGCCTTCGTCGCACATGGGTGGGAGCAGTCCAGCCAGAGACATTGATGCACGAATGTATCGCCATACGTAGCCGCTGGTATGGATCTCCGACCGTGATTTGGTGATGTTAGTCGAGTTGCAGTAATAGTCGAGCCAAAAGTCTTCGATCTGACTGTCGCCAAAGGTCTTGAAGATGCCACGATTGAACTCGTGCCCAGTAGTATAAGACGCGGAAGGGTAAGTAACGTCCAACGCAAAACGCCAGACGCTGCCCATGCGGCCTGCGAACTTCTTGACACGGCCGTACATGGGCACGACGTCAGCATCCTGAGCGTACACGGCACCAACGAATGCACCAATGGATGTACCGCCAATGATGTCGATTGGTAGACCAGCTTCCTCAAGGGAGCGTATGACACCAACATGAGCAAGACCTCGAGCGCCACCACCACCAAGCACCAGGCCAACAGTCTTTCCACAGAGCCTTCGCGCAAGCCGATGGAAGTCGCCTTTGAAGGGAGTCTCTGCAGAGAAGAGAGGCGTTTGGCGCACTCGTCGAGATGTGTACTTGTGAATCTCAGCCTGAATGACCTGTACTCGCTGCTTGATTGCATTGCCAAATCGCCGTGGTCCGGTGGGATGCACGGGCTCAGGCGTCGTTCTGAAGGCCATTTGAACATGATGATGTCCTCCGTTGATCCACGGCCGGTTCCTAAGCCATGCTCTCGTGGTACCGGACGGACAATATCTTTCCGTGTGCAGCAAGATGAGCTCTTTTCGTGCGGTGGT
This sequence comes from Zasmidium citrigriseum, assembly GCA_002786025.1. Classification (NCBI taxonomy): domain Eukaryota; kingdom Fungi; phylum Ascomycota; class Dothideomycetes; order Mycosphaerellales; family Mycosphaerellaceae; genus Zasmidium; species Zasmidium citrigriseum. The sequence continues at coordinate 172,566 of NHNW01000034.1, read as the reverse complement.
CTTGGTGGTGAGTAGGAAACGCTCGTACTCGCCGATAGATGGCGAGCCTTCTGCGAGACCGACCATGTATATGCAATCAGCCTGGCTGATGCATGTCTGCGTCCACGGCGACTTGACGCTGGTGTCGGCCACATAGATGACAATGCCGTACTTCTCTTCTAGATCGGCGAGGTACTGGGAAAGCTTCAGCTTACCCATCTTGCTGAATGCATGGCGTCCTAGATGATTGAGGATCATTGACTGATTCAGAACAGATACGCCATTTGGAGTGCCGATCTGTTGCAAAGCACTTTGAAGCTTGTTGCCAAACTCGACCACGGGCACACCAGCAGTGCAAGGCACGATTGCGACGGTACGAAGATTGGTAGTTGTGGTGACTTTCGGTCTTTCGACAGCCAGCTTGTTGTAGTTCTCCGACTCGTTCAACGGATTCTCGATCAAGGCCCGCATTCGAGAGGCAATGATCTTGGACACCTTAATCGTGATACCTGGATGCTCTTGCGCGAGGCTGTTGAACAGCGTCTTCGGGAACTTAGCCAACTCTGTATCACGAATGGCGTGTAGCGAGCCCGGCCGGGTTGACTCTGTCAAGACTTCGAGCTCTCCAACACTGTCGCCTTGGCCGTATTCGCCAATGACCTTCATCTTCCCGTCATCGCTTTCCTGGATTGCACGAAGTCGACCGTTCAATACAATGTAAATTGCATCGCTTTCTTCGTTCTGGTGGTAGATGGCCTGGCCAGCATTGACCTGCACCCATTCCAGAGCAAAGTCGATGTGTAGAATCAGGCGCGGGAGCAAGCTCGTCATCCGTTTTGCCATTGTGAGTAGCACCACCGGGTGTCGCTCCACAATCTTCTCAATCGCCAGTCGAGGAAGGAAACCAACGTATACGTCGGTCTTCGCCGTGACATCGATGAAAGAGCGGTAGGAAGAGATCGTTCCCAGATAGCCCGCCAGACCACCAGGTTTGACAAGAAATAGGCTCTTCTTCGCGTGTCCCGACTTTCTCCTGCGGTGGTGCTCAGATCCGCCGACTGAAGTCGAGCGGGCGTCCTTGGACGGTCTTCGTTGGCTGTGGGTCGCAAGCAGCTCAGGGACCTCAACTCCATTTGGTTTTGCCATCGTACCAAGAACATTCGAGTGGGATGCCTCTTGTTCATCCACAGAAGCGCTGACATCCAAGAAGCCATCAATCACATAGTACAGGCCCGGGTTTCGCTCGCCTTCCTCAACAAGTACAGAATCCTTGGGAAAAAAGACAATCTCGACTTCATTCTTCAAGTCCTCCAGTATGTTCGCGGAGCCACCCACGCTGAACGCCGACATTGAAGCGACCGATTCCGAGTCGTCTTGTGAGCCATCGAAGGGATCCATGAAGCCAAAAGCGTTATTGTTGAAGACCGCACTCTGCCGTTTGGAATCGTACGAGACCAGACGAGGGGATTGAGCAACTGATTCTGGCTTGCGAAAGCTGTCTTTCGAATTCGTGAGACCGATAGCTTTGGCCATACATTCCATGATCGATTCCCGGAACATGACATCTTCGTCCATGGAATCCTGGCGATGCATCGTTGCCCTCGGGCTGAGATCCGGCTGGAAGGTCTCCTTCTTGCCCGTCTTCGGCTGCTCCATTATGTGGCCGTTTGAGGCCCTTGGGGCCGAATATGGTTGCGAGAAGCTACCTTGCTGCCCACGACGACCTTGAGGTGATCTTGCTGCCTGCATATTGGTGAGTAGATCACCCGCGCTGACGCCACTCCTTTCATTCGCAAGATTGTCCGGGTAGAGGCTGCCATTGCGATCATTCGCTCGAGCAGACATTGCAGCATCGCGTCTGAGACTACTACTTGTGCGTCTTCGGTGAGCCAGGCGAGGGTTATGCAAAGCAATACCTTTCATGCCCTCTTCTGGACCGATGCGTTCTTGGTCTTTTCTGAACTTGTCTTTTAGCCGCTCCAGGGCTTCGCCACGGAGATAGTCGGGCAGATCGTAGGTCGTGTATCTGTCCATCAGCCTCTCGGTTCGAAGCACCTCACCTGCCAAGCCGAGATACGAATTTGCAGTTGCGAGGGTGACACGCTGGAGCCGGGTCAAAATCACCTGGACAATGTGGGCGGTCGCTTTTGGGTAGATCCTGGTGATTCGATGGAAGGCACTTGCGGGTATTATAGCGATGGTCGTATCAACCGTTGCTCGTGCGACAATGTCAGGATGCGCCGAAGCATTCTTCTTCGCCTTTTTCACGCGAACACTGTTGCCGCGAATAAAGCTCGGCCGCCTACTCATGGACTTGTGTCCGCCATTGTCAGTGCTACCATCGAGCGCGAGTGGAGGAGGCTCTTTGAAGTTGTGCAACCCAGCAGTGCTGGAATGAGCTCTTTGCCGAGAGACAGGACGGGATGAACCAGCTGCCGTCCAGTTCGCTCCGTTGTCCGTCCCAGACTCTGGAGTCCCATCTTCGTCGTTCATGGTCATTTTGAACTGGTTCTTGAGATTGCCACTGGAGCCGCTCGACTGCATATTATCATCGTCCTCGTCGTAGCGAAGCTTGACATTGTCGGTAAACAGAGCCAGAATGGAGAAGAGACTCGACATGGGAGCGCCGTTCTTGACTTCAGTGAGCAATTGATAGCTACTGTGGCTTCCGGAGCGCTCATTCGCCTCGTCGTCCTCGGCAAGTGCAGATTCATTTGGCGTATCGGCACCAGAAGACCCTCGTTGCGATTTGACAAAGATCTGAACAAGGCCGTCCACCACCAAGCAGAAACCCTTCTCCTCCTCCAGAAGCAACGTTTCACCCGCAATCAGCTTCCTCGTTTGCATCGTCCGGGTGAGCTCGTGGAAGACTGGTCTTTCCAAGTACCCAAAAACTTTGATGGCGCTGAGGAATTCATCGAAGTAGTTGGCCAGCCCCGGCTTGCTGTCGGCCTCCTGAGAATCTGGAAATACCTCGACCTGAGGCTCCTTCCTTTGTGGTTCCGGAGGCAGACGAGAGTACATGTTCAGAAACCTGTACCGGACGAACCAGCTCACGGTGGAGGCGAAGACCAGCAAAACCAGCAGCAGGGTAGTCATGTTCATGGTGAATGTCAGGCTGGTGCTGAGGAAGGTGAACAGCCATGTTGGTAGGGTAATCGTCAGGAAGGTGATGAGCCAGTACAGCACGCTGGGGACAACGGTGAAGATGCCCAGAGCCAGGCCTCCCAGCATGCTCGCGGTCTCTGGCGCGGCTGTTCCTGCGTCGGGCGGGGCGGCGACGGTTATGTTGGGCGCCAGCGAGCTCACGACGTCGGCCAGCTTGTTCTGCAGAGATGCCGACGCGGAGGACTGCGAGACGGAGGAGACGGCGCCATGGGCTGCCTCCATGCTGAGCACGTGCGCGGGCGAGGAGGGCTGGCAGGGCAGCTGTGTGTTTGCAACGCCGCAAGCTGTGGCCGTGCGATCGAATCAACCCGAGCACGCCGCCCACGTTGTCCCAGCAGTAAATTATCAAACCGACATATGGGGCGTGGCCGGGCCAAACTGTGCACGTGCCACCTTACCACCTGCGCACGTCCCTTCTCCGCACGCCTTCCTTTCCTTTCGTCTCGTCTTAACCTTACTCCCTCTATTACCTTCGTAGTACCCCTCCTACTTCCTCCTACTCTTATCTTTCCGTCTCGCCTACTATAATACTATATCCCCCTCTAGCTTTCGATCCGTAGTTATATCCCCTTAATCCCGACTTATAGTAGACGTTCGATAACCTTAGCGTTAACCTAGAGGACTATAAGGTATAGGAGGTAACCCGGCGAGAGTTTATTACCGAATAGATAGACCGCGATCGAGTCTCTAAGAGAAACTATACGTCTCTCGAAACCGTATCTAATAAGGCCTTCGCTAAAACCGCTAAGTAGATCGCTCGTATCCGCGGTTAATAGGCTACTAGATATAATTATACTAAGTCTATAGCTTAGAACTCTACCTATAAGAAAGCTCTCCGCCGTTACTTCGACGCTATAGATAGTATAAGTATTAAGGAGAATAAACCTAATTCCCCGTCGCGAGACCGTACTCGTATTCCTACCGCCTACGAAGTTATTAAAGGTCTCGGTTACTAGAATAACTATATATTTAAACGCCGCGGTTATCTATTCTAATAGTCGTCCGTTATTAACTAATTCGGCGCCCTCCTCGCCGCGTTTTAGTATAAGTATAGTAAGATAGGCTAGGATAATCGCGATTACGGCTTTGTACGCGCCTAGATCTACTAGAGCGTCCGCGAGAAGAAGATTAATCTCTAAAGCGACTGTACGAAGTAGAGTCTCCCTTTCTAAGCGTCCTCTATTATTACCTCCCGCTTCGTCTACTCCGCCCTTTCCTTTAGTATTACTATACCTAACTCCCTCCGGGTCGGTCTCCTTATCTAGAGCTAGATAATTACTACTAGCGCTCGCCCTATTAGCCTCGGATAGATTAAGAGTAAGCCCCTACCGGCGGATATAGCGGCTCCTAAACTCCGCTATATCGAATTAACTCTCGATAGACCTAAGGATCTTTAGAACCTTGTCCTTATCTAGACCGATTAGTATAATAAGGGCAAGGATAGTTAGAAGCTATTTATAAAGTATCGAATACGCCCCTTCCGAGATCTTACTAAATATAGCTAGCTCGACCCCGTAGTTAACTTTCTTAGAAGCGTACTCGCCCGTAGGTAGGCTATCGACGTCGTCGACGGTAAGCCTCGTATTTATAATATACTCGAGTAAGTTTTAGATACTATCGATCGACGTAGTAATAAGAAGCTTTAGTACCGAAACGGCGACGCTTTCCTCTTCCCTTACGTACTAATTAACCTCGTACTAGACTACGGGACTCTACTAGAGGACGGTATCTTTATGTTAGACGACTCTCTACCTATAACTACCTAGTAGATTATCCGCTATATTAAGTAGATCGCTCGTATCGGTAGCGCCGTTAATATTAGCGGTACCTACGCCCTCCGCTATAGGTTCGCTACTAATACCTATACTTTAGGTAATACCTTAAAAGGCGGTACTATCTACGCTATCGCCTTCGTTATAGGGTATTCCTAGAAGAGCGAAACGAAGAAGCTATCCTCTAATTACGCCGATATTATAATAGAGAATATTAATCGCCTCCGCGAGGAACAATTCGCTCCGCTAGCTCCTAACTACGATCGCGATATAGCTCTCGCTACTCCCTCTCCTATAGATAACCTTCTCTAGGCCCCCTTCGGTCCTACTATAAAGACTGTCCTCTCTAGTCGTCCGCTCGATATTATTAAGATCCGTGTATAGAATATATTAGTTATCTAACGCGCTAACGAGCTCGAGTTACTAACTATAAACTATAGGAAAGTATTCCGCCTAGCCTATAAGGAGTTACGCTACCTCTAGGAATCTACTATCTACGCTAGTCGATCTGCTCCTCTACCTATTATAACGTCTATACTCGATAGCTATAGTACCGTTCGTACTCGAATCAAGAATATAGAGTACCTTAAGAACCTACCTCGTACTCCTACCCCCGCTTAAGTAACCCCCTATTCGAATACTCCTTCCTATAGTATTAGTAGTAGCTCTACGTCGACCGATAAGTCCTCGAACTTGCTTTTTACTACTCTATACCTATCTACTAGATCTACTAGACCTACTACTTTACCGCCTCTCCTACTCGGTATAGAGTCGTTTAAGGACCTCTTCCCTAATATAGACCTCGATACTATAGATCTAGATCTTAGTAATCTTAACTTTAGCTATATAGACGAGTTCGCCGACTTTAACCCTAGCTCTAACGACCCTAGTCTCTACGACCTATCCGCCTCTACTAATAATATAGACTTTTTCTCCTCTCTTCTAGGCCTCCCTAAAGGCCTCCCCTTAGAAGCTACTTAGACCCTATTCGATATACCGGAATCTCCGGCTATAGTAGAGGAATATAGCCTTAATATCTTTTAAGCCTTTACCGAGGCTAGCGAGTCTAGCGTCTTTAACGAAGAATACTAGAGTCGTATACTCGCTACCGACGTCGATATACCCGGAGTAGAGTAATATTTTAAGGACACCCTTCTCGAGAACCTATCGTTATACCCGCCTTCGTATCCTCTTTATTTCTCTAGAGAGTAGATCGTTTACTTCCTTACTACTTTTAACGAAGGCCGAGCTTTAACCTCTAATAACTCGAGACCCTCCCTCGCCGCTAAGAGCTCTCGATTCGCACCGCTATTATAGCTCTATACCCGAGATCCTCCTTCTTAGAAGGTATTTACCTACCCGTATCGAGCCTCCTACGGACGTACCTCGCTCTCGCTTACCGATTTCCTCGTCTAATATACTTATACTAACGAGACTACCCTTACCCGGTCTAAATAAATCTACTACGACTACCCTTAGGGTATTCTATTCTCTAGATTCGATAAACTTACCTCTCTTATCCCGGTCTACGCCCTCCTCGATATATAATACGTCCCCCCTAGTATTAGTATCCTATACTATATCTCCGCTATCCTAGAAATATTACCGTTCGAGGATAATATCGATATACTAGCTTTTAACCTTACGTAGGTAGGCCTTAGCTCTAGTGTAATTCCGCGGTATTCCTCGTCCGCTATAGCCGTAGTTTATCTATAGAGTATACTATTTTCCGCCTTCTTTAAATATAGTCCTCCGCTAGAGTATATACTATATAGATTATTCGCCTAGTAGGCGGATATATTATACCGTATAGGCTTATATACTAAAAGTATCCCGATAAGAAGACTAGCTAGCGCTACGCCTCGTTCGGGTCTCTCTACTACGCTCTCTAAGCTTCTAACTTTATTACGTACCCGCCTCTCTTATTCGACTCTACCGGTAAGGCGTTCTCGGTCTATTTACTTACCTTATTATTCCTCTGCTCTAAAGGCTACGGCTACACTATCGCTAAGATAGAGTATATAAAGAGTTATCTATCCGTAGATCCTTATTTTATCGACGTTAGCGCGCCTAGTATTACTTAGGAGATTAAATTATCTAGACGCGATCGTCCTAAGGTTACCTAAGCTAAAGAGAACGCTACCGTAGCCGCCGTAGCTCCTAACCTTACTTAATCTGTTTCTACTATTCCTCTAGCTACTATAGGCGATAATTAAGTATCTAACGAAGAGCTTAAATCGGCTACTACGACTAAGAAGAAGGGGAAGATAGTACCCCGCCCTAAGTATAAGTACCCCTTCTAATACTCCGGCCTTCGCTCGACTCTTCGTCTAATAAATAAAGCTATTCCCTACTTATAGTTTAATTACGTACGTATATCTAGCTAGGCCGAGGCGATTAAGTAGTATATTAAGGACGGCGGTATAGTATCTAGCTCTTACTCTAACTACTCTACGATCCCTCTAGAGGTTCTTAGCTTATAGTATAGTAAGGTTACAACCGCCTACTACCCTACTCCTAACTATCCTACCTCGACTAAGAGGTTCGGACTTAGCCGTTAATAGCTTAGCGACTATTTAAAGAAACCGCCGTATAACTAGGACTCCTCTCGTACTACCGCGGCTAGAGACGATCTCCGTAACTAATATATTTAGACACTAGAGTAGTCTTTAGCTACGTAACTAAGTTTATATAGCGGATATTTATATCTATATTTAGTAGTATTATCTTATGTCGTATTAGACGCTATAGTACTTATAGACTAGATACGAATACGTATATATTTAGATTAACAATAATTAGAGAACGTATATTAACCCTATAGCTCCGCCTTTTTAATTTTCTATATTACGTCCTCTATTACTTACGTATATCTCTTATCTCCTTATAGGGCTTAATAATATCTTTACGTGTATATCTTAGTTAACGCTTACTCCCTATCTAGTCTAACTCTCGTTATTTACTTAGCCTATAAGATTACCCGCCGGATCTACCTACCTCTCTTCTATCGCTATAACTTATCCTCTTCCTCTATTATATTCGACGTATACGCTACGGACGACGCTATATACGAGTCCTCTTAGCCTAGTAAGTTTCTAGCCTTCTATAAAGAACGTAACCTTCCCTATATCTAGAAGATATCTCCTATCTTCCTCTATATCGGTTTCTTAGCTAGTTGTCTCGACTTTACTAAAACCTCGCCTCGTCGTCTCGAGCTTACGATAGAACATAACGAGGAGGATCTCGATTATAAGGGTAGATACTCTATAATACGGGTAGCTATTAAGAAGGTCTAGTTAGCTTCTCCCTATTTATCCGTTTAATAATTTACGATATCTTTACGACGCTAGACGTAACGGTATACGTCTAGCGTACAATATACTAGGTCGAGCTATAAGAAGACTAGAGCGTCTAGGGATAACGCTATATATTACCTTTAAGCTTAATAATATTAGCGCTCCTAGATAGTATAGACGAATATTATACCTATCTACTATACCGCGTCTATTACTACCGGCTATAAGTTAAGTATATCTTAAACAATCTCTACGGAAGTCCTAGATTATATAGATATATAAGAGTAAAGCGTTTAAACAATATTTTATATTCCCTAATAAAAGCTCCCTAGAGGATACTATCTACTACTCGTATACCTATACTTTAAACTTCTTCGCTAACGCTAATACCTGGATCCAAGTATACACTTAGAGTATCCTCTTATTTAAAACGGCTTTAGAGACTAGGTAGTCTTATAGGCTACTTAAGATAGTCTAGCTACTTATCGCTTACCTCCGCCGGTACCTTACCCTTTACGTACTAGATCTTTATAGCGTAGTTCTTGCCCTTAGTATAGCTATCTAAGGCGAGAACTACTATGTCCTCTATATTGCGATTAGTACTAATTCTTAGATCGCGTAGTACGCTCTACGATATAAGGAAGTACTTTATATAGAGGAAGCCTTTAGTACGATCGCTAAACTTATTTTACTCGACCTTCTTCTAGACTACGTCGATACTTAATAGCTACCGCTTACTATACTTGTTTAGGCCGCCGTCTACGTACTCTAGGTCGCGGAGTAGCTCTTTAAGGAAGTAGACGAACGGCTCCGTCTACAATTATAGCGTCGTAGCTAGTAGATCTCCGTTATTATAATCGGCGAACCTAAAGTAGACGAGTATATTATCGAGCTCGTAGACTTTTTGTAACGGCGCCTATATATCGGCTTCGGGGTCGATATAGCTAGTCTTAGTCTTCCGCTTCTTTCGTAGGCTCGGTCTATATAGAGATATATCCTTCTTCGCTACCTACGCCTCTAAGATTAAGCCCTCCGAACCTACTATAGTCTTAATTTAAGGATTAAATACTTAGCGCTAGTCCTCGAATATCGCTTTTCGTAGTACGCTTATATCTCTAGCTAATATCGCTAACTTCTCCTCCTTAACCTAGTACTCTATAATCTAAATACGCGATAGGAAAGTAACGTTAATAATATCTTCTAGCTTATCTATAAGAATATATTAGTCCCTACTATATATATCTTAGCTTGCTATAATACCTACCTAGTAGTAGTAGAGAGCTATAGAACCTATTTCCGCGTATAGACTCCTACTTATCTTCTAATTTAATCTTATTACCGAATAGCTTCTCTTCTATCTCTAGGAAGATCGTACTATAGATAAACTAGTTTAGAGCCTTAAGAGTAGGACCTATTATCTCGATCTACTACTACTTTAGCTACTCTCCTTCCTCCTAAATAACCCCGATCGGTTCGCCCTTAGCGTCGTTTACGATATTGTTATTCTTGAACGGCTCTATTAGCTTACCGTTAAAGATTATAGGTCGTCGTAAATAGCCCCGGATCTTTACTCTAGACTAGTCGTAAGTATAGCCGTCGTTATTTAGAACCTAAATACGGGCCGAGTACGTACTCTTACTATCCTTAATCGCCTTAGAGTATATCGCCTCCGCTTTTTTTAGGTCGGTAATTGTAGGTTCGCCCTATCGAGGTAGCGAGTAGATACCGTTTAGCCGTAGGTCGGTTATCTTTACGCTTAGCTCGTATTATTATAGTTATTTAGGTTTAGACAAATCTTATTAGTATTGTTTGCCTTTATTATCTTTACTACACCTTATGTACGTACACGGTTACGGGTCGTCCCTATTAGCTCTCTAAGCGACGACTCTCTACTAACTACCTCCTTCTACGCTTACTTTAGCTCCTTTACTTATACTCGACTACTTACTTCTCCGTTTAATAGCTATATCTAAACTTCCTTCGCTTTCTACTTCCTTTCTTTTATAACTATCTTCCGACACCTATACTTAATTAAAAACAGCACTATAGCTTCTCTAAACGCCTCTTCGGCCGTTAAGAAGTCTAATAATATAAAGCGCCCTTACGCTTCCACTTAGTTACTATTACGCGTACTAGCTTCCCGTAGCCTTAGTTTCTAGCCTACCCGCGACGATAAAGTACTAAAATTCGTTACCGCCGACGACTTTCTAGACTACGACCTTCCTTTCCTCTATAGTTTAGCTAGAGTTAAAGGCATTAACAATCCGTATACTTTCACCTCTAAGCGTTAGCTCGCCTACGCTATCTACTAGATTATCTATAGCTTAGAGGTCTCTACCGCGAATAAGCGCGCCCGTATCTCGGCTACTACCTCTCCTACTAGTACGGTAGCCCTAGCTCCCTCTAGCGCCGCCTTTACTTAGGTATAATTCGCGACGTCTTTATGCGATTTCGAATTAAAGCTTACTCTTTTCTAGGCCCTAATCCCTACCGCTATAGTAAATAATACTTACCTAGCTAGCTCTATCGTTAAGAACCCTGTATATTTTCTATTCTCTATCTCCTACTTCTTATACTAATTGTTATAGAAATAGAAAGAGAAGGATAGTTATAGTCCGAAGTGCTATATCTTTAAGCTTCTAGAAGAGCTACTTAACGATATCTTCGATATAGCCTTCCCGAAAGAAGATACCTCCGTCTTCCCTAAGAAATATTAGAAAGCTCGTATTATTACGTCTGTCTATAGCTAGATACGCTTAACCTACTTCGTATTTATACTCGATAGATCTAGTAGTAAGGGTTAGCTTCGATTTAGTCTTAATATTCCGGCTAGTTAAGAGATAGGTTAGCGTAGTAGTAAGTTCTAGGATAAGCGTAGTAAGAGCTAGAACCTATTCGTTATTATCCCGTACTACGACATCGCCTACCCCGTTAATAGTAAGATTAATAGCTTTACTCTTTTCTTCGAGGAGATTAAGCAATTCTCTACCTAGTCTCTTACTTAAATCGCTAAGCTCGCCTACCGTTTCAACCTTACGTATATCTATCCTAACGATTCCTAGCCGCGCTATTAAGTTAACCGCTTCTAGGATAGCCTAGCTCGCCGCTTTAACTTCTATATCGAAATCGACTCTAATAACTCTACCCTTACTATCTTTACTAGCGCCGACGGCGAATATAATAAGCTTCTCTTCGGTACTTTCCTAGAGCGTATCTTCTAGTTCGGTCTAATAAAGAAATAGCGCCGTCGTCTCTCTAACGCCTCGTTATAGAAGATAGTCTTTAAGTTCGTCTCGTCTAAGGAGTTATTTATACGCGGCGAGGTCCTCTACGTAATAGCTTAGGAGTTCGTTATAGAGAATTTGCCGGTAGTAGCGGTATAGACTACTATCGACAGCTTTAAGGCATAGTAGGCTATTAAGCGTTCGGGTTCTAAGTAGCTTTAAAGTTGCTTCGATATAAGAATAGTTAAGGAATTGAGACAGATTGGCTGTTTCTCTCCTAATACTACTTTTAGGAGCTGTAGTAGTAGCCGCCTTCTATAAATAACATCTAAACAAGTATATAACAATAAAACTATTACTTTGGAGCTGTGTTCGTGTGCTTCTATGCGTTAATACTTTTACTTAAACAACTAAACGCTACTTGAAAAACTTATGGAGTTTCTAGATCTACTATATCTTATTAGATTCTAGCGATTTCTAACATCGTAACGTTGAATGCAGCAATTGAGTTACCGGCCAATCGCAGGCCTAGAAACCCCTTTAACTTTCTACTAATTTATACTCTGCTTCCTACCTCTACTATTTACGGGGACTTAAAATATACTATAGCCTAGCGAATACTGTCCTACGCTCCTTATCGACTATAGCTGCAAATCCCTCCTACTCGCTACGAATACTATAAGGATCTCTCTACGTCTCGATAAAGCCGATTTTGCATTCGATATTTAGTCCCTTATAGACGAGGCAGCGTTAACGGTGGACTAGCTACTATACTAGACTAAGTACTAGACTAGACTAAGCGCGCTACGAACGAAGCTATAAAGCTAGTAATACGACCGATTTCTAATCTTCTATCTCCCTTTATACTCCTTCCGAGCCTAGCCGTAGCGAGTATACTTGCCTATACCTTTCTTACCCTTATACTACTCGGCTATAGCAGGCGTATACTTAATACACTACGAGCTATCTTAGCGGCTATAATAGCGACGACACGCCTTCGTACGAACTTAAGAGACTCTAGCTACCTCCTTAATCCTACTAATATGCGAATAACGGCGCTTCTTACGGTCGGGTAGAGTAGCAAACTCGGCTTAACTAAGTACTCGATAGTAGCGACCCTAGAGGACAGGTCGGTAGTACTAGAAACGAGAGCTACGCGGCCGGCCGCTAACGTTACGTAGGTTCGGCACCTTATTATTATTATAGACCTTAAGTTGAACTTGAACGCGGCTGTAGGCGAGGGTGCGGCTTAATCTTTATTACTACTAGGTATATCGTAGATATCTCTAGAGGTAGTAATAATATAGCGTAAGGGAATCCTCGGCACCGATATATAGGGGCGACGAAGACGGCCGCCTATAGACGATCGTTACTACGGCGGTAGTAGTAGCGGCGGCGGCTAAGCTACGATACTATACCTTTTAGTACTTAAGCCCTCTTATGTATTAGTATTTACAATAGCTCGATAAGGGGTAATATCTTATCGACCTATAGATCTCTCGTAGTAGCTATCTAAGTCTAATACGATACCGTTTATAGATTAGAGAGACGAGCGAAGGAAACGAAATACGAGTTCATTTAAATACTTCCGCTATTACCTATGTACTATCTACTACTATAGCTATCCTTACACTTAATCGGGTTTTTGTATACGATCTATACTCGTTGCGTATAATAAGCATAGTAACCCTACGATTCTACTCGTTATATATAACGATATTATAAGAAGGACTAGTAACGCTTATACCTCCGCTATTCCGATACCCTTAGCAATGCCTTTAGTTATATCGTCCGTCTCGATCTCCCCTACGCTATCGAAGTAGCGAAGAAGAGCACGGCTAAGGCGATAAAGCTTATAATAGAAGCGCGAGCTAGGTAGAAGACCTACAGATACGATAGAGCTTTATCCCGGGTTATCTTTATAGACTATATTCTAAGCTATTACCGTATTATATGCCGCTGCCCGTCGTGCCCGACTTACACGTAAGAGGAGTACTCGTCTTCCTATATCTGCGTTAATGTAGACGTATATAATCGAAGAGCGACTTAAAATACGACTCCCTTTATCTATAGAATAGACCGACAACGACGATCTCTATAGACGATTTTCTTCGACAATACTAATTAACAACATTAGACTCTAATCTTATGGACCTCCTACGAACGCGATCTCTATTATCTTATAGACCTCCTACGAACGCGATCTCTATTATCGAGGATATCCTACGACACAGATATTTATTATAAAGTATCTCCCGCGATCGCGGACGTTAGCATCGAAGGGTAACTACGACCTTAATCTTCGTTATTAAGGAATTTTTATAGTAACGACTTTGATTACTCGAGATCCCCTATAACCTGGAAGTGTTATATTGAAATTATTCTACGACCGCGACTTTCGTTATCGTAGTATTTACAGTATCGCGAATTTCATATTTAGTATATATCTATTATTAAGAACCTCTATACCTAAGTACTTATACGACCGCGGCTATATAAATCGATCTCGTTCTACTATTATAGGTGCTATAAAATTAGGTTTTCTACGATCGCGATTGTCCCTATAAAGGTCTTTCTACGATTTAGATATTCGTAGTAAAAGTTTTTCCTTTACTACGTAATTTATAGCTAGGGACGTACTATACTTATAGTTACTAATAATAAGTAAAATAGTCGACTACGTACTTAACTATTATAGGGATTCTCTAACTATTAGTGTCGTTGTCGGTAAGTTTCTTTATATATACTTTTCCCTTTCGAAGGATTCTAGTAACGAGGTATTTTATTATTAAAGGAGCTCGGTAATAACGTAATACAATATTATAGGAACTTACTAACGTTATAATTTATTAATAAAGAAACTCTTTAAGATTAGAGTTCGTTATAGAAGAAACTCCTTATAAACGATTTTTATCGTCGAAGCCTTTTATTATTCGGGAATTCTATAAATCGCGGCGTTTACTATAAATAAGATCCTTCTATTATAATATATAGAATTAAAGGAGTCCTTTAATAACGTTATCCCTCTACGGAGAGAGCCTTTATTAGTAGTTTTTACTATCGTAGAAATCCTTATAAAGTTAATTTTAGAGCTAAAGAGATTCTCTAGTAACAATTTTCACAATTAAAGAATCTCTTTAATAACGATTTCTAATAGTAAAGAATTTCTTTATTCGCTACGTTTATTATAAAAGAGATTCTCTAACGATTAATTTTACTATTAAAGAGATTCTCTAATTACTTAATTTACTATTAAAGAAATTCTTTAACATTTCGTTCTATTATAGAAGGAGTCCTTTATAAAATATTTTTATTATCGAAGAGATTCTTTAATAAGGGTTTCTATTATTAGAGAATCTCTCTAACAACTATTTTTATTATTAGAGAATCCCTCCGACGATTGTTTTTATTATTAGAGGAATTCTCCGACGGCTATCTCCGCCGTCGGAGGAATTCTCTTACGGCTATCTCTACCGTCGGAGGGATTCTCCGACGGCTATCTCTACTGTCGGAGGAATTCTCTTACGACTATCTCTACCGTCGGAGGAATTCTCTTACGGCTATCTCTACCGTTAGAGGGATTCTCTAACGGCTATCTCTACTATCGGAGGGATTTACCGATAGCTATCTCTACTATCGTAGGAGTTCTCCGATAGGTGTTTCTATTACTAGAGAGATTCTCTAACGGCTATTTATATTATCGGAGAGATTCTCTAATAGCTATCTTTAACGTTAGAGAAATCCTTTAACGGTTCCCTTTACTAGCGGAGAGATTCTCTACTAGATCTTTTTATTATTAAAGAGATTCTCTACTAAAGTTTTTAGTTACCCGAAAAGTTCCTTAACCTACGTATCTATTATTTAAGAGATTCTTCGACGTATGTATATATTATCGGAGAGATTCTCTAGCGGCTACTTTTATAACTAGAGAGACTCTTATACGACTATTTACGTTATTATAGGCTTTCTATCTTAACTGTTTTTAACATCGAGGGCGTCTTTCGACGCTAGATTTCACAATTAGAGCAATCCTTAGGCGGTAGTTCTTAACCTAAGAGGAGTCCTTATAAGGCGGGTTTCGTAATTAGAGATATTCTTTAAAGATTATTTTTAAAAGTATAGAGACTATTTGCTTCACCTTTTAGACATCGAGGAGATTCCTCTTCCTTAATATACTTTATTGTAGAAAGTCTACAAGATTTATTATACTCCTTAGAGAAAGTCTATAAAACTTATTGTACTCCTTAGAGAAAGTCTATAAAATCTATTATACTCCTTAGAGAAGATCTCTTATCTTTTGTTTCTTTAATAAAATTTTTCAATATTTAAGTTATAGATAGATAATAATCTCTATTAACGATAATCTCCTCTTTAAGTATACTACGGCAACCTCGCCCTCGGCTATTAAGAGCGTTTAATTGTTAGTACGGTAGAAAAGGCCCTTCTAACGAAGTGCTTCCGTAGAGAGGAGATCGATAAATAACTTAGGAACGTAGAGAACATTAGAAAACGCGTCGACTAATATATCGCTAGTACTATATACGAAGACATGTCCTTTTACGCACTATATAGTAAGGTCGGGAATAGCCTTAAAACTCGAAACCTTGTTACGGTTATTGTAGAAGTGCTAAGAGGCGCCTAAGTCGATAATAATATAAGTTGGTTTAGTAGTAGCAAAGGCGCGAGATAGTATAGTTATATTAGTCTAAACTAGTAGGGCTTACTTAAAGCCGGGCATAGACGTAGCTAGTATTATATTTAGAATTCGTGAAGTATGTTCTTCGTAGAACTATTAAGCTAGGCGAGGTAGTTCCGAGTATTAGAGAGGTACGACGTCCCTGTCGTAGAAACGACAGTACGCTTTAGGAGTAAAGTCTTTATAGGCTCCTATATACACCCGTAGTACCTATATATTTAGCTATAGAGCGCTTACTATAGCTAAGGTTTCTAATACTATCCTAGATTCTATAGGCAGCTTAAACTTATCGCTATAGCTTATAGTATAGCTCTCGCTACCGGTGTCGTAGTCGAATATATAGAGATACTTAACGAGTAGCGCTTACTATAGCTCTCGCTAGTAGTACCGTAGTCGAATCTATAGAGGTACCTAGTGTCTTTATATCCTAGGCTATAACACGACGTTTCTACGAAGATACGACGCTTTCGCGAATAGCGGAAGTAGTAAGAGAGTCCCCGTAGGCTATAATATAGCGCTAGGAAAGATCGTCGACGGTGTCGGTAGCCGTACCTAGCTCCTCGGAATCCTTTGTCGCCGTATCTCTCGTAGCCTTCTTCCGTAATTCGATAGCTAGGCCTCGATCTATATCTATAACTTCCTCTAGCTGTTTGTTATCCTCGCTAATAGTATATAGTAAGAATATATAGCGCTTATTATAGATAAGCGCTACGATACTATCGCGGATACTAGGGGGTTAAGAGGTTACGATAGCGGCTTCCTAGGCGATAAAGTAGGGTTAGAGAAGATCGTTAACGGTCTCGGTAGCTTAGATAATCGCGTTAAACTTATAGATTACAAGGTGTTTAACATAGTAATATTATATTACGAGCTACACGTTACTATTGTTCTAGATCTTTAGCTAGATAGATATAGTAGTATTTACTTCTATCTAGCTCCCCGTTACCGCGTATAGACGTACGTAGCAAAAGCGCGCGGCAAGATATCGTCTTCGAGACGTTAGAAGTCCCCTATAGCGCTATAGATACTAATAGCGAGTAGTATAGCTAAAGTCTCGATAGTATCTCCGTAGTAATAGGTCGTTACCCTAGACGAGGCCGATACTTAGACACGCGCCGTTAACGAGTATGTTCTTAAGTGTAGCGTGCTCGATCTTTAGTAGGGTTAGGAGGATATTAGCTATATTTACGGCAAGTAGAGTAGCGAGTAAGATAGAAAAGGCGAGCGGCATATTGGAAGCGTTAATCGTGTCTTAATAAGCGTCGATTTCGGCGTAATATATAGGATCTCTAGTAGAAGTAGGAAGATATTAGCTATAAGTATAGCGAGCCGCGCGGCTAGTATAGCGGTAGTAGCGGATAGTATATTAAAAGCCTTAATACTATTATCTCTCTAGAAATAGGTCGTTAGCCTTACGTATAACGAGTAGCGCGGCTAGTATAGCGGTAGTAGCGTACGGTATAACGAAAGCCTTAATATTAAGAGTATAGATTTGTAATACGAGTAAAGAGGCGTTAGCTAGTCTTCGTATAAATACGTAGTATAGCTCCCGAAGCGACCTAAGCCGTTATCGGACGCAGAATAGGTAGTGTCGTTGCCCGTACCTATATACTTAGCGTCTTGCACCTTCTCTTACTACTTCTATAGCGTAACCCTTCCGGATTTTACTATTAAATCTATAGCTCTATATAGAAAGTCTAGTGCCTCTTCCCCTTCTCTTTTCTCGGATTTCGCTATTAGATATTACGGTTCGATATAGAAACTCTACTACCTATTCCTTAAAGAAATAGCCTTACCGTCTATAAAGTCCCTAAGGTAGTAAGAACGCCTACTAGTATACTCGATAGCTATAGGAGAAAATATAAAAGGGAAGTCGAAAGGGGTCCTTAGAGGGATAGGCGTTTATGTTTAGGGAGTCGGCTATAATGTCGGTATTTCCGTCTACTACTAGATCGGTACTATTAGAGTAAGTAAGCGAATAGCGGTCGGTTTATAGGTATAAGTATAGGAATGCGGTAGAGCCTCCCGCGTAGAAACAATTATAGAAAGAGATAGAAAGGAAGTTAGTAAGAGAAGACGAGAAGCCTACTTATCCCTAGCACCCTCTATCTTAATATCCTCCTTCTTTTCGCCTCCTCGGCGGCTAATAGCGTGTCCTTCTCGGCCTCCTTCTCGCTAGCTAGCTCGTTAGAAGCAGCCTCGTCCTTACTTCTATAGAATCGCCTTAGACTTAGGCGGAGCGGTAGCAATGTTACCGGCTTCGACGTTTGTTACCGTAGTCTTCTTCTTAAGCGTACCCTAGGTGTTCTAGAGGTCTTAAGGTTATTCAATTCCCCGTTCGTCTAGAGTCGCCTTAGACTTAGGCGTAGCGGTAGTAGCCTTAGCGGCTTCCGGGTTTATAGCCGTAAACTTCCTCTTAAGTATACCCTAGGTATTCTAGGTGGTCTTTAGGCTATTAAATTCGCCGTTCTTCTAGAACTTAGTGTAGTCGATATCTAGGAGGCCGCGAGGCTAGTCTTAACTTTACACGTAAGGGAAGCATTATATAGCTACGTAGTAGTAGCCTTAGAAGCTTAGACTATCTCCTTACTTAGTCCGCTAATTATAGTATTCTAAGTATAGTAAGCCCGGAACTACTCTAAGATCTCTAATAATCCTTATCCTTAAATATAATATTATCCCTAATAGTCCTCGTATATACTATGTTTTTCGTCCCGCTACTTACTATAACGTCTCCGAGTTCCTCGCCCTTGCCTTATACCCTCTTTAATATCGGATCGTCGTCCTCGGCTTATAGCGCTCCGCCGACTATTCTCTTCGATTTTCGGGTACTAATTAGTACGAATAATACTAGTCGAAACTATAGAACTACGCCCTAGCTACTTTTAAGATCCTAAACCTTCCGGCCTAATTATTTTAAATTAATATTTCCTCTAATCTAATCCCTATATCGAGTAATATCTATATAAGATTTAAACCTCGAAGTTAGTCGCCTCCTAGCTAGGTTATAGTATAAATTTAAAGTTGTAGCTATTCTAACTAGGCGACTATTCGAAGATTAAAAGTTAGGCTCGGCCTTATAAGGGCTACCTATAATCTCTATAATAACCTTTCCCCGCGATCTACGACTAGAGAACCTATTTACTAGGTAGACTAAGGAACCTATCGCTTTAGGGTCGTAATATTAACGAGTACGTATTAAACTCGTACTTATTAGTTTCCTTGTTTCGTTCTTACTCTCTCTCTCTCTCTTATATCTATCTTTCCCTCTTACCTACTACTATACTATATTACCCTTCCCTTCTTAATACGCTATTATATACTCTTAATCCGGACCTCTAGTAGAGCCTCGACGACGACGGCGTTATACTAGACGACTATAAGGCATAGGAGGCTACTCGCTAATAGTCTATAACCGAATAGAAAGACCGCGATCGACTCTCTAAGAGAAACTATACGAGTCTCGGAACCGTATCTAATAAGGCCTTCGCCTAATCTACTAAGTAGATCGGTCGTATCCGCGGTTAATAGGCTACTAGATACGATTACTCTAAGTCCTTAGCTTAGGACTCTACCTATAGTAGAGCTCTCCGCCGTTACTTCGACGCTATAGATAGTATATATATTAAGGAGACCGAACCTTACTTTCCGTAGCGGAATCCTCCTCGTATTCTCGCCGCCTACGAGGTCGTTAAACGTCTCGCTTACTAGAATAAGTATACTCTTAAACGCCGCGATTATCCCTTCTAATAGTCGTCTATTATTAACTAATTCGGCGTACGCCTTACTAGCTTTAGTTATAAGTACGGTAAGAGCGGCTAGGACAATCGCGCTTATAGATTTATTTACGCCTAGTTGTTTAAGAGCGCTAGCGAGACTAATATTACTTTATAGAGTAACCGGTAGAAAGAGAGTCTCCCTATATAAGCCTCCTCTATCTCTATCCGCCGCTTTATCTACTCCGCCCTTTTATTTAGTATTACTATACCTAATTCCTCCGGCTCGGTCTCCTTCTCTAGAGCTAGATTATTACTACTAGCGCTTAACCTATTAGTCTCGGATAGATTAAGAATAAGCGCCTATCGCCCGATATAGCGGCTCCTAAACTCCGCTATATAGTATTAACTCTCGAGGGCCGAAGGATATTTAGGACCTCGTCCTTACCTAGACTAATTAGTACGATAAGGGCAAGGATAGTTAGAAGCTATTTATAAACCGTCGTATACGCCCTTTCTAATACCTTACTAAGTACGGCTAGCTCGATCCTATCGTTAACTTTCTTAGAACTCTACTCGCCTATAGGTAGGCTACTAATACTATTAACGGTAAGCCTCGTATTTATAATATACTTTAAGACCTCTTAGATACGATCGATCGACGTAATTATAAGATATTTTAGTACTATAACGGCGACGCTTTCCTATTCCCTTAGCTACTACGCTACTATATATCGTATAAGTCGACGTCGCTATAGTACGCTATAAACACCCGACGGATTATCGGTTATATTAAGTGGATCGCTCGTATCGGTAGCGCTTTTAATATTAGCGGTACTAATACTATCCGCCGTAGATTCGCTACTAATACCTATACTTTAGGCGCTACCTCGAAACTAGTACTTCGAGCGCTATCCCCTTTATTATAGGGTATTCCTAGAAGAGCGAAACGAAGAAGCTATCCTCTAATTACGCCGATATTATAATAGAGAACGTTAATCGCCTCCGCGAGGAACAATTTAGCCGCTAGTATTATAACTACGATCTAGACGTAGCTCTCTAGACCGTCCTCCTACTAACGCCCTTTCTACGCTCGTTTCCGTCCTACTATAAAGACTATACTCTCGAGTCGACCCCTCGATATCGTTAAGATCCGTACTTAGTATCCCCGGGCTCTCGAGTACGTAAATAAGCTCGAGTTACCGACTATAAACTATAGGAAAGTATTACGTCTAGTCTATAAGGAGTTACGCTACCTTTAGTAATCTACTATCCGCGTTAATCGATCTACTCCTCTATCTATCGTAACGTCTATACTCGATAGCTATAGTACTATCCGTACTCGAATTAAGAATATAGAGTACCTTTAGAACGCGCCTCGTACTCCGCGCTCGCTTAAGTAACTCCCTATCTTAATACTCCTTCCTATAGTATTAGTAGTAGCTCTACGTCGACTAATTAGTCCTCTAACTCCCTTTTTACTACTCTATACCGGTCTACTCGATTAACCGGACCCCCTACTTTACCGGCTCTTCTACTCGGCTCGTAGTCGTTTTAAGACCTCTTCTCTAATATAGATCTCGATACTATAGATCTCGATCTTAGCAATTTCGACTTTAGCTATATAGACGAGTTCGCCGACTTTAACCCTAGCTCTAACGACCCTAGTCTCTACGACCTATCCGTCTCTACTAACGATATAGACTTTTTCTCCTCTCTTCTAGGCCTCCCCGAAGGCCTCCCCTTAGAAGCTACTTAGACCCTATTCGATATACTAGAATCTCTAGCTATAGTAGAGGAATATAGCCTTAATATCTTTTAAGCCTTTACCGAGGCTAGCGAGTCTAGCGTCTTTAACGCCGAATACTAGACTCGTATACTCGCCGTCGATATCGAAATACTAGGAGAAGAGTAAGAGCGTTCGGATAGCGTTCTCTAGGATCTATCGTCCTACCTAGCTTCGTATCCCCTTTATTTCTCTAGAGAGTAGATCGTTTACTTCCTTACTACTTTTAACTAAGCTATATCTCTAGTATATAGGACTATAACTCGCTAACCGGTACTAGCTACTAGTCCTCGATTCGTACTATCGTTATAGGCTTACACCTAAGATCCGTCTTCCTAAAGGTATTTACTTACCCGTATCGAAGCTCGTACGGATATACTTCGCTCTTACTTACCGACTTCCTTAGACGATATACTTATACTAACGAGACTACGATCGCCTACTCTAATAAAGTTTTTTCGGACTATTCTAAGGGCGTCCCCTTCTCTAGATTTAACTAACTTGCCTCTCTTATCCCGGTCTACGCCCTCCTCGATATATAATACGTCCGCCCCCTAGCGTTAGCGTCCTATACTATATCTCCGCTATCCTAGAAACGTTATAGTTCGACGATAAGATCGATATACTAGCTTTTAACCTTACGTAGGTAGGCCTTAGCTCTAATATAATTCCGCGGTATTCCTCGTCCGCTATAGCCGTATTTTATCTATAGAGTATACTATTTTCCGCCTTCTTTAAATATAGTCCTCCGCTAGAGTGTGTTTTATATAGAGTATTCGCCTAGTAGACGAATATCTTATACTACCTACGTAGGTATACCTACTAAAAGTATCCCGATAAGAAGACTAGCTAGCGCTACGCCTCGTTCGGGTCTCTCTACCGCGCTCTCTAAGCTTCTAACTTTATTACGTACCCGCCTCTCTTACTCGACTCTACTAGTAAGGCGTTCTCGGTCTATTTACTTACCTTATTATTCCTCTACTCTAAAGGCTATAGCTATACTATCGCTAAGATAGAGTATATAAAGAGTTATCTATCTAGAGATCCTTATTTTGTCGACGTTAGCGCGCCTAGTATTACCTAGGAGATTAAATTATCTAGACGCGATCGTCCTAAGGTTTCCTAAGCCTAATAGAACGCTACCGTAGCCGCCGTAGCTCCTAACGTTACTTAACCTATTTCTACTATTCCTCTAGCTACTATAGGAGTTAGCTAAGTATCCGACGAAGAGATCGACGTAGCGCTTCCGACTAAGAAGAAGGGGAAGGTAGCACCCTATCCTAAGTATAAGTACCCCTTCTAATACTCCGGCCTTCGCTCGACTCTTCGTCTAATAAAGGAAGCTATTCCCTACTTATAGTTTAATTACGCGCGTATACCTAGCTAGGCTAAGGCGATTAAGGAGTATATTAAGGACGGCGGTATAGTATCGGGCTCTTACTCCGACTATTCTACAATTCCTTTAGAGGTCCTTAGCTTATAGGATAGTAAGACTATAACCGCCTACTACTCTACTCCTAACTATCCTACCTCGAGTACGAGGTTTAGATTTAGTAATAGAGCGCTTAACGACTATTTAAAGAACCCGCTATATAACTAGGACTCCTTCGATACCCTCGCGGCTAGAAACGATACTCGCGACGCTTATCTTTATAGACTATAGTAGTCTTTAGTAGCGTAATTAAGTTTCGCGTTACTAATTTGCTCGCTATACTTTAATATTAGACGGCGTCGGAGATACTAGAGATTCCGTTCTCGGCTTAGTACGCGTAATCCTCTTTCCTTAATCTATCCGCTTTTACGACTTTATCTTTCTAATCTATACCCTAGAATCGAAATAGACGAGCTACGCCCTAGAATCGAAATAGACGAGCTATCCCGTCTTCTCGATCTCCCCGAGGAATTACAATCCCGTATCTATACCTACGCCGTCTTATTCGAGAATATACTTACTTTTACTAGTCTAACTCCCGTTATTTACTAGGCCTATAAGATTACCCGCCGGATCTCCCTACCTCTCTTCTATCGCTATAACTTATTCGATTACTCTATTATACTCGACGAGTATCTTACCGAGGACGAAATCTACGAGTCCTCTCCGCTTAGTAAGTATCTAGCGTTCTTTAAAGAACGTAGCCTTACTTACCTTAAGAAGATATCTCTTACCTTCCTTAATATAGGTTACTCCGCTAGTTATTTCGACTTCGCTAAAACCTCGCCTCGTCGTCTCGAGCTTACGATAGAATATAATAAGGAGGATCTCGATTATAAGGGTAGATACTCTATAATATAGGTAGCTATTAAGAAGGTCTAGGTAGCTTCTCTAAAAGATATCTTTACGACGCTAGACGTAACCGTATACGTCTAGCGTATAATCTACTAGGCCGAGGGATAAGAAGACGAGAGCGTCTAGGGATAACGCGGTATATTACCTTTAAACTTAATAATATTACTATTACTAAATAGTCTCGCCTCTAGGTTATAACTACCCGTAATATACTATATAATATAATCGGTTATTAGTAAACTATATCTCGAGAGCTCTCGATATATAGTTTCGGTAATATAGATATATAAGAGGAATAGCTTTAAATAATATTTTATATTCTACGACTAAAGTTCTATCTACCTAGTCGTTTACTCTTTACGTCTATTTCTTAGTCTTTTATATTAACGCCGCTATCTATATTTAAGTATATCTTCCGAGTATCTTCTTATTTATAATCTCCTTATAGACTACGTAGTCTTAGAGGTAGCGAGAGATACTCTAGCTAGTCGTCGGTTACCTCTACTAGTACCTTACCCTCTACGTATAAGATACGTATACGACCGTCTCCGTTCCTAGTATACCTATCTAAGGCTAGAACTACTAAATCCTCTACGTTACGGTCGGTACTAATTCTTACGTACCGGGCTAGTCCTATCCCGTTTAAGTAGTACTTAGTATAGAGGTAGCCTTTCTCGTAGTCGCCGAACTTATATTCTTTAACCTTCTTCTAGACTACGTCGATACTTAATAGCTACCGCTTACTCTTCTTATTTAGGCCCCCGTCTACGCGCTCTAGGTTACGGAGTAGCTCTTTAACGAAGTAAGGGAAAGGCTCCGTCTATCGCTATAGTATAGTAGGCGGTAGAGGTCGCTTATTAAAATCTTTAAACTTGAAGATAACGAGAGTATTATCGAGCTCGATATCTTCTTCTAGTAGTACCTCTCGATTAGCTTTAGGGTCGACGAAGCCCTTCCTAGTCCTTCTCTTCTTTAGCGGGCTTAGAATATATAGGTTTTCGACTTTCTTTACTACCTACGCCTCTAAGATCTAGTCCTCCGCACCTACTACGACCTTAATTTAAGGATCGACTACTTGCCGCTAGTCCTCTAATATCGCCTATCGTAGTACGCTACCTACTCTATTTAATATATCGGACTTCTCGTCTTTAACCTAGTACTCTATTAACTAAACGCGCGTTATAAATAGGAGCCTAGCGACGTCTTCTAGCTTATCTATAAGAATATATTAGTCGCTACTACGTGTATCTTAGCTTACTATAATACTTACCCGGTAGTAGCGGAGAGCCGTAGAATCTATTTCCTTATAGATTAGCGGAAGTGTCGTCCTATACTAACTTAGTACCGAATAGCTTCTCCTACGTCTCCGGGATAATCTTAAAGTTAATAAACATATTTAGAGTATCTAAGATAGTACCTAATATCGGGATCTACTACTACTTTAGCCGCTCGCCTTTACGCTAGATATATACTATCCTACCGTCCTTATCTTCCTCCGTATTGTCCTCGTTCTATAGCTCTATAAGTTTACTGTTTAGTATAACTAGTTAACGTAATAGGTCCCGGATTATAACGCGGTACTATTCGTAATAGTAGCCGGTAATATTAAGTAATTAAAGGCGGACCTTATACGTACTCTTACTATCCTTACGAGTTTTAAAGTATATTTCTATAACTTCGTCTAGGTCGGTAATTATAGGGAAACCTTTCCGTAGCTTAGAACGCTCGCCGTTTAGCTATAGGTCGGTTATTCTCGCGGTTAGCTTATATCTTTATAGCGAAAGTAGTCGTTTGTATTTTCCCGTCTACTAAAGAAATTCAATATGTCTATACGCGTCGCTATACTAACTTTAGGTACGCGGTTTAGTTCCGCTTTTATATATTTAATTTACTATAGGGAAGGAACCCCGCTTTTATATAGATCTTTTACTCGAGCTCCTTTACTTAAGCTCCTTTACTCGCTAGTCTAAAAACTATATCTAAACTTCCTCCGCCCTCTACTTCCTTTCTTTTATAACTACCTTCCGACACCCGTACCGAATCGAAAACCGCACTATAGCTCCGTAGCTCGCTTTTAAGGCTAGTAAGAAGTCTAATAACATAAAGCGTACGTTTTTAAATACTTAGACACTACTACGTACGCTAGCCGGTAGCGCCCGTTCCTAGTCGACTTAGTCCTTTATTCTTACGCCTAATATTACCCTCGACGAACTTATTACCCTAGGCTTCGACGCGCTTAAAGATATTCGTAAGGACTATAGTATTATTAGTCTTAACCGCTACGGTTCCGTCGAGACGCTCGCTCGCGCTCTCTACGACCGTATCTAAGACCTAGAGACTCCTTTAGTAAAGAAGTACCGTCGTATCTCGGCTACTACCTCTCCTACTAGTATAGTAGCCCTAGCTCTCTCTAGCGCCGCCTCTACTTAGGTATAATTCGCGACGTCTTTATACGATTTCGAATTAAAGCTTACTCTTTTCTAGGCCCTAACCCCTACCGCTATAGTAAATAATATTTAGCTAGGTCCGTCTATCCTTAAGAACCCCGTATATTTTCTATTCTCTATCTCCTACTTCTTATACTAATTGTTATAGAAATAGAAAGCGAAGGATAGTTATAGTCCGAAGTGCTACCTCTTTAAGCTTCCCGAGGAGCTACTTAACGATATCTTCGCTCTAACCTAGGAGTATAAAGCTAAATTAACCTTCCTCGGCGGCTCTAAGAAATTCCCCGAGAAAGATTAGAAAGTTCGCACTATTACGTCTATCTATAGCTAGATATACTAGACCTACTTCGTATTTATAGAGTTCCGAATCGGTAGTAAGGGTTAACTTTATTTTAGTCTTAGTATTCCGGTTAGTTAATAGATAGGCTAAGAGGGTAGCAAGTTCTAGTAGAAGCGTAGTGCGAGCTAGAACCTATTTATCGTCATTCCTCGCCACGACATTGCCCGTCCCGTTAATGGCTTCATTAACCGCTTTACCCTCACCTTCGAGTACCTTAAGCACCTCTCTACCTAGTCTCTTACTAAGCTCGCGAAGTTCGGCAAGTCGTTCGACCTCGAGTACGTCGCTCCTAGCCTAGGCTATCCGGACACTAAGGTTTTCCGCAACATCATGCTCGGTCGCCGCTTCTACAAGTACGAAATCGAAATCGGTAGCGACAGTCTCAACCTTCGCATCTTTAAGGGCAACGATGGCGCTCGCAACAAGGCCCTCGTTACGGCTTTCCTCTAGCGTGTCATCTACTTCGGTCAGACTCTTACGTAGCTAGGTCATATCCCCGACAAGGAATTGTGGAAGTTAGTCTATTAGTTTGTTGCGTCCAAGAACAGATTCGGCGCAGACAAGCCTATCTTCGAGGATGCCTAGGAGCTCGCTCGCGAGAAGTTGCTGCTAACGCGCAACATCAACCTCGCGCTCCCTTTCGAATACTATCAGCAGGACGCGATCAAGGGCCTGTTGTAGCTATTTCTTGGCTTCGGAATGGTTTTGAGAGGAGAAGGAATGGAGACACGGGCTTTTGTGTGAGATGCGGTCATTAGGTCTGCTAAATAGTTTGTAGCATCTTGCAGCTCACGCAGACAGAGACGACAGAATGAATCGAAGTGCCAGCCTTCAAATCGAGGTATGCTTGACGATGCGCGGGTGTCGCGTGCTCGCCTGGCCAGCTTTTTCCAGTGGCGTCCAAGCAAATCCAGCATTCGATCAGCTGAAAGTCCCGCTGGTTTATACGGCGGAGCTACCCGCTCGGCTGGCTTTCCGAACTTCACGTCCTTCCGCGACCAGCTCGTGTGATGAAGTGAATGAATTGTGTCAGTCCTGAACTCCATCCAGCGGCCGTCCATCGCACGTCCTTCGACCAGCACAACAGACTTCACATCATCCTCTCGCCGACTGACCGCTCTATCACTGCACACAATGGCGTCCAGCCAGCCCCCAAAGGACGGCCGCAGGCCCAAAGACTACATCGCGCGCATCCGATACTCGAACGCCCTTCCACCACCGCCGAATCCACCGAAGCTACTCGACATTCCTGGCACTGGTCTATCTGGTGGCCAGTACACGAGCGCCGGATATGCATCAAGACTGGCGCGAGAGCAGCCGCTCAATATCGAGGCCGACCAGGAGCTGGGCATGCCCATTGATCTGATAGGTGTCCCTGGCATCTTTGATGGAGATGAGCGAGGTATGGAATGGCGACTCGCTAATGAAAACCTTCAGAAGGCTAACAGTGTCAAGCGATCATGGCGAGGTCTGGTCCTCAAACACTGCACCCTGCCGACAAAGCACTCCTTCGACCACTCGCATCCCTGGGCAAGCCCAACGCCGCCAGCGGAGCTGTATCTTTCCTCCGAAGAACTGAATATACCGCCTCACAAAACACCCAACACTTCTCATCATCAACATCCAAGGACCTGCTCCGAATGAGGAATGAGAAGAGACGAAAGCCCAGTCTAAACAAGGAGGATCCAATCAATATCATGCGCAATATCATCAAGGGCTTCGACATTGCATACCCACGCGACGCATACCGAGGCGAGGACAGCTCAAGTGGTAACTTGCGAGGAGCACAGGTGACGGATGCTGAGCTGAAGGCATGGTCAAATCCCAAACATCCCTCAAAGCCAGAGCTCAAGCTGCTGGACTCATACCCAGTCCTTCCAGACCCCGAGGCTATCCCAACAACCGGCTTCTACATGATCATGAAATTTCATGGTAACCCGGTCAGCAAGACCGGCAAATACGATCCACGTCTCGACAGCGCCCTGCTGAAACCGATCGCGGACGACCAGTCAGAGGCTCAGTACAACGACAGGAAGGCTGCATGGGAGGAGTCGGACAAATCGAAGCCTGAACCCATTCGAGAGTATGACTACGACTATTTCGTGCACAATGACGAATCCGGATCCGCGGTGCCGAAGCTCAAGCGGAAGTTCAACGTCAACGATCCTGACAATGATGATTCCGAGCTGTACACAGACGATGGTCCAGATGGCGAGCGAGCATTCAAGTTCAAGCGACTGCGCAGATACGAGACGTTCCACCAGAATGGTGACCCCAATCAGTACTATAATGATACTGTGGCTCTTGCCCTGCACGACCCGGAGTTGGATCCTTTGGCAGCGTCAGGTGGTAAGCAGCGACTGCAGAAGGGTGCTTACTTCTATCCCATCGCCCAGCGAACTGGACTACGGCCCAAGCGAAACGTTGGCAAGATGCTATACCAGATGGACGAGGGCAAGATTGATGAGCTGAATGTCATGGTGACGGACATGAACGAGGAAATGAGAGCGGAGCAAGCACTACAGCGCGCCCAGCTGGATCCTACGATGCGGACGGGCGAGGTGGCGGGATGATGGACGATGCAGGTGCCGACGAAGACGCGACAGGAAGAGGATCCTAAAAGCGTAGTCCGCTCTCGATCGTTGCGAACGTGTAAGTGCATGGTGCCCTTGGAAAGCTGCGACGAACAAGACCCTACTCTGCGATCTTCAAGCAGCGCCGTGGCCGACATGAAATCAAACAAGTGGTATTTGGGTAAGAGTCTGGAGGGTGAAGCAAGGAGAAAGAGGCCGGGGTGCTGTGGATCGCAGATCACACCAGACTCCACGAGGAAGTCTCGAAGCAGCGAGCTCCTCAAAGATATTGACTTGCGTAGTGGAGGTACGCAGAAAGTTGTAACGGTACTATGTGACACCGATAGGCTTCACCAAAAACATGCCATATTCCGCAGCATTCAACAAAGTCTTCTTTGAACCCATGTGAACGCCACTTTTCGAACAGAACATCTTGTGACCCGAAAGTCGGGGCTCAGGTAGTGAGAGGCCTGTGTGCGTGATGATTCTCTTGAGTGAAGGAACACCCAAATGCCGGGTAGAATGATGGATAGGCGTGGGCATATCCCAAGCAAATTCATAGCATGTCGTAACGCAAGAAGGGCTTCATCTTTGGCGTGAAGTTGAAGTTAGGTGTTTGGTAACCGGGCCGGCGGGGCCTTCAGCTTGGCACGAACCGCGTTCTGATGTTTCAGACATCGCGTCACCTTGCGACTTCAGCTGCTTCTGCACGTATGAGCGTTTGGATCAGGAGGCCGACTCCCGACAACACCCTTCACTACTACCTTTTGACCGTATCAACCTCCTCCTTCACCACTCTGCTCATTCAAGCCATGTCAACAGCAGCAGCAGGCGGCTGAGAATTAAACTTTGGACTCGATCTTTACCGCCTCTGCGGAGAAGGCATCGCCGCTGCAGCTCTCGATTGGCCGTCGATTGACTACCTCCCGCGCGCAGAAAGCTGTCCGTCCAGGCACGTGGTCACTGCGACCAGCTCTCCCTCCGCCGTCGTCATACCGCAACAGCACGCCCGCCCGCCAGCAGCGCCAGGAACGAGCTTTTCCACCCCCAGCCCCGCGGACAGACCCCGCCAACACCAACAACCCAACAACACCCCTCCCGCCCGAGCCAGCGCGCCGGTCTGAGGCCGCAAGATGCCTTGCTTCAAAGGCCTTGCGGTCAGCATCCACACGCCTGACGGGCCCATCGCCGAGCACTCGGTGCAGAAGCAGTCGCGCCAGTCTCGCATATCCACCTACATACCCGTTCCTCCCGCCAAGGTCCCGCCAGGTTCCACGACCGGCATCCCAGAGCAGTCCACCTTTGCTATCTCCATCACGCTCCTCACTCCCGGCCTGAACGTCCCATACTCTACGCCCAAGCCCACCGAAGAGGACCCATACCCGCGACCACGAGTGGTGGGCGGTCTACCTGGTTATTCGAGCGAGAGAGGCAAGTATGGATCCTCTGTACCACCTTACATCCCGCGGACCACGAATCCGAACGAGACGATCGCAGCATACATCTACTTTGACGGCCGAGCAAAAGAAGAAGTAGCGACACTGCTGAGAAGAGGTGAAGAGACGTGGGTCAACTCTCGGTGGGTCAGCGTACAAGGAGGTGGTCTGGCCGAGCGCGAGTTCCTCTTCAGAGAAGTCGGCTTGGAGCGGTGGTTGAATGGCTTGGATCTGGAGGGCAGCAACAAGGAGAAGCAGGAGCGGATAGAGCGGCGGCAGAGGCGGCTTGAGAAGAAGCAGCGCATCAAGAAGGAGCAGATGGACAGCGATGACGAGAAGGATGAGCCTGTGTTCAAGCGTGTGGACCGAAATGGAGTCCTGCGGTATGGCGGCGACGGAAGCTCGCCAGTGGAGGATATCGTCGACGACAGCGGCCTACTGTCATCCGACTCAGACTCAGAAGACGAACCACCGCAACCTGAAGCTGCTGGCCAGATCAAGGTCGCTCTCTTCCGCGTCCTGGCTAGTGGAGAGATCAAGCGAGGAGAGTACTCACCCCAGTTCGATGCACAAGACGATGACGAAGGAATGGAGAACGGCGAAGGCAACGGCGGCGATGGCGATATCGACCATACCACGAGCTTCGCGAAACCCAAGACATTAGACCCCAAGACCATCAGCACACAGACAGTAACAGGCCTAGATCCACCAGAAGCACCTTATGCGGTCTTTACATTCTTCTACCGCGGCGAAAAACAACTACGAAAGATGGGCATCCTCTCCGACCCAGACAAGCAGAAGACCCCGATTGCTGCGAAGCGCAAGTCCGCTGGAACAGACTTTTCCAAACTTGGCCCACTCAAGTCAACAGGCACTGTGGGATTCTCTGGCTACCGAGACCCTTCCAACTCCAAGCGGAAGAATAAGGACAAAGACGTCGATGCAATGGACAGCGACGCGGACGACGAAGACGAGGACCGTTTACCTCAAGTTGCGGATGTGGACGCAAAGCAAGAGAACGGCGGCACTCACCTATCGCCAGAAGATGCCAAGCGCACAGGCGAGCTCACCGAGGGTGTGCAGAAGATCAAGGTAAGCTGCAAACCCAGCCAAGCGAACATGTTCATGCAATGCACAGCATATTAAAGACCAGCCGCGCTAACCAAACATCCCTGTCCTGCAGCTCAAGCGACAACACTCTGCAGACCCCGTCAGCGACGCCGCCGCCACTCGAAAATCACCACATCTCAAATCCGAGGAAACAGATATCGGCACACCACAATCCGTCAATTCGACCAGCGCGAACGCAGGCACACCGCCCGATGGTCTCTCACCCGCCCACATCGATGGCAACGACGTCGTCGGCAGTCCCTTCAAGCGTCATAGATCGAGCATGCCGGGACTGGCCAGCGGCGTCTTGGGCTCCAACACGAATGATGCTTTCTTGCCTTCGACATCTTTCTCCGGCACGACCAATACTAGCAAACCAGAAGATTCACAGCCGCGAGCTGCTTCGACACCTGAAGTCAAGCGTGAGGCGCCCCCAGCACCGACGGTCAAGCAGGAGGATTCGGACGAGGAACTGTGAGCGTGCGAGATAGTGAGATCCGGACATTGAGCGAGCGAGAGAGCGAGCTTTTGGACTCAAGGGATACCCCTGATTGCCGTAATTCGATGCTATGCTATCTTGAGTCATGCACTGCACTGCATGCTCTTGTCATTAGAGAAAAGGAGAAAAGAGACCACTTGCGTAGGCTAAGCTAACCTTACGATGATACCAAATGCATCATGATATGATACGAACCAGTGGTCCGTCTACCTTCTTTACCTTGTTCTCACAGCGCCTACTTCATCGAGCTCGAAGCGTGCGTGAAATGAGATCGTCTGGATACACATAACAGAACATTGAAATTGCTAGCTAGCTAAATAGCCACCGCCGCGCCGGGGTATACTCGCGAGACTGATTCCACTATGTCCCATACTCTACACACACCTTATGCAGTCCCTTACTTAGGTCTGTGAAGCCATGCTGCCCAATCTAGAATGCTCTCGAGGGAGCGGAAAAAAGAAAACGAGACTACGAAAACCGAAAGAACGAAGACCAGCTATCCTCCCATTTTGACATCCATTCTTCATTCCCACACCACCAAAAACTCCAACTCGATATCCGTTCCCGGTGGCTGCGATCGCAGCTTCTTCATCAAGTTCTTCAGACCCACCCGTCCAGAGGCTTCGTCTCGTCGGATACGAGGCATGTTGCCCTCGCCATGCAGAGGACGGCGAGACTTTATCCTGATCTCCTTAATACGGTTGCCATTTCCATTGACACCTTGCAGCTCATCGGGCATCTGTCCCTCGAGGACGCTGAAGAACTCATTGGATGTTCTGCAGTGCAGAAAAGGTTCCATCGATGTGTAGTCCGAGTAGCCGAGATTTCGAGCCCAGTTGATTTCGATTTCGACTTCCTCGAGGTTGTTGTTGGCGGCCGCACCTGGCGTTGGGCTCATACTCATGTTGGAGCCGAGGGTGTGTGGCGTTTGGGCTTCCTGTTCACTCATCATCGATGTGCTTCTGATGGGCATGTGAACTCTCTGTTGGTCCTTGTCCTGTTGTGGTGGATTTGGTCGTACGGCGAAGACGTCTTGTTGGCCGCCGACAGGCCGTCCTGGGCCGGGGGCGTTGGACATTATCGTATGCTGTTGAGGGTGAGCTGGCGGAAGATGGTGCGGCAGGGATTGTGGCGACAAGATTCCCTGGCCAGGATGACCTGGAACGCGCGAAATACCGCCATGCGCATGCTGTAGATGAACATAGTTGGGTGGATTGGGGGGCGGCGGATTTTGATGCGCCTGTGATGGCGGTTGAGGACGAGGTATCTCTGCGGGCGTATGAGGAGCTGCTGCTCTGAAAGCGCCAACGCCAGGTGGTGGAGCGTGTCGTCCATGATTCACTTCATTAGGGTGCTGTGGGGTGTCTCTTCGGCCGCCTTCGCTGGTAGGCGGGCTCCGAATGATTGAGAAGCGTGAAGCTCTCTCAGGTTCTGCAGCATTCGCGGGCGGTGGTGGTTGTTGCGGCGGCGGAGGCGGGGGCTGCTGCTGTTGCTGTTGTTGCGCCGGCGTATACTGTTTGCCTGCGAATGCATTGAAAGGGTTGCCATTCCCCGGTGTAACCCGTGGTGATGGCAGCGCCATACCGCGTGGCGGCTCAGCAGTGGGTGGCTTTTCTTTGTGTTCTTGAGCGGGACTCTGCTGAGTCTGCTTCTCCATTGCTTCCAGTCGATCATGCAGCATCTGCAAGTTGTTCCTGCTTTCGGGGTGATTGTTGAGAATATCTCTCATCAGTCTCAACTCTCTGCGCTTCATGTCTGGCTTCTGATGCAGGATCTGCTTCACAGTCGGACATGATGCAAGTTCGCCCAGAATTCGATCCACATCGTCTACCCGGCTGCCTTTCCTCGCTGCCGGCACAGGACCCACGGGACCTCCAAGTCGAGGTGATGTTGCATCGCCATTCGATGGTAGAACATGCTGAGGTGGGAATCTTGGCATCGTAGGTCCGACGGAAGGCACAGTAGGAGGTGGATTAGCAGGTTGCACCGCAGCGGCAAGGGCTGTTGCAAGGCTACCACCGGTCAACCCATTGTCCCGTCTGCCATAGACATGCGCAGTGAACACGTCGAAATTGCGCTGTGCATCAGCCGAATGAGCCAGGATATGCCTCATATCTACCAGCTGTGGACGGGTCAGATTGGGCGCCTTGCGTAACATTTCTCGAGCGGTGTGGCAGTCGATGAATGGTCCTAGGATCTCTTCCACGAGCGCGATCTGCGACCTATGAGCAGCCTGATCGTCTTGTGAAGGTGCTGCAGTCAACGACTGAGGCGGCTCTTGGCGCGGAGGCTGACTTGGTATGGGCTGAATCTGATGCCACTCCACTCGAGGAGGCTTCGGATTGCTGGCCGAAGTTGGCTGTGGAGGTGATGTTGGGGCGCCAGCAACTGTGTCTGCTTCGCGCTTCGGACCAGCATCTGCAGCAATGCCATTCGATGGCGGTGTAGGCGCTGGTGCTGGATGAGCAGGAGGTAATGGAGAGCGACTAGGTGCTTTGGCCATCAATCCAGGTCGCCACGTCAGTTCTTGCGCAACTGGTGTTTCCTTTCGCGGAGCAGTCAAAGAAGCTGGTGGTGGCTTGAAGGATTCGTTCTCGCGATGACTGGTGGCGGGTCTGGAAGCAGGAGCGCTTTCCGAACCTGGACGAGCGCTCTGAGGACGGCTAGTTCCGTTTGACAGAGTTTGGTCGATCGATGGTTTTTCGATGGGCGAAGTGATAGATTGGGCTTTCTGAGGTTCGCTTTCAGCGACATGTTCTGGCGCCGACTTGACTGGAGAGTTCGAGCGAGGATCACGTTTGACAGCGATGGTCTCATTGTCGGTGGCAGACTCATTGACCGGAGTCGGCGGCACGTCGGATAACGCTGAGCCATCAATCGATGCGCGGCGCTCCTCGTCGCCATTCTCCATGATCGTATCGTCTTGTGGCGGCGGGGTTTCTTCTTCGTCTTCTTCTGGCGATGAAGGCATGGGCGAAGCGATTCTCTCACCATTGGCGAGTCGAGCGAGGTGATGCGGGGAGACCTTGAGGGGAATTATTTGGGACCATCTTGGTTTTTTCGCCTTTCGATCGCCACTGACCTTCTTGGGAAGCAACTCTTCTTCGTTGGGCCGTCGACGCTTCCGTTCGGGTCTCTGAGGCCGATCTGGCCGATCTGAAGTTGCCGTTTCTGATGGAGTTGGCTCTTGGGTGTACTCCTTAGGAGCCATGTTCGCAGGTGTCCACGAAATAGCCGTAGTAGGAGGCGGCGCAGGCTCCGTCGTGTTGATGGTAGAAGCGCTATCGGCCTCGGTGCCGGGCATTCCGTAGTCCTGAAAGACGCGGAACGAAAATTCGCCCGGGTTCCTGAACTGCGATTCTCGAGCAGCCTCGTAACTGCCGTCGTGATGAGATGAATTGATTGGCCGCGATGGTGCAGCATCTGCATCCACCATCTCGGAATCACTCTCAGCAGCAAGACCAGGTTCAAGTTTGCGGGGTGTTGCGTCGGCAGAATCGAGGTAGTCCATACTCTGTCGCTGGGATGTGCGAGCGCGCTGCAGCTGATTGCTATGGTAGTTGCAGCACTTCTCCACGACCAGATTGTAGAAGAGATCTCGCAAGCTTTGTGCATTGTCAGCGAGTGAATGGATGATGGCCGCGGGCCGTGGCAAAGGAATAACTCACATTTCGCGGTCCTCTGCATCGTTGTAATGCAGGCGACGCGGATAGCGGCCTTCGAACTTGTACGGATCCGGGTCTTCGAGCCAGTCAGGTTGCGGCTGGTCCTGATCAGGCCAGATAGTGGGTGCCCATTCTTCGAAAAGATCCGTCACGGCCTGGCGCAATGATTCAGACTGGCGGATCTCGCCCGTCGTGAGGTCAACATATTGTTTGGCGATGCGCTTCATGCCCTGAACGATGGCCTGGATGGGCAGCCAGTCCTTGTTGCTCTGGCGCGAGATGCCGCGGTTGGAGCGGAAGCCCAGCGAGCGCTCGAGGCCGACGAGGTCGCGGTCATGTTTGCCAGGGCGCATGTTGGGCGTCGCAGCCGGTGAGCGTGCCAATGGCATGCGACGATGATGCGCAAGGCGATGCGACGAGATGGCGCATAGGATGCGCGGACGGCGGTGATGGAGCAAAGAGATGGAGGTGG
The DNA here is from genome assembly GCA_002786025.1 of Zasmidium citrigriseum. Taxonomy (NCBI): domain Eukaryota; kingdom Fungi; phylum Ascomycota; class Dothideomycetes; order Mycosphaerellales; family Mycosphaerellaceae; genus Zasmidium; species Zasmidium citrigriseum. The sequence continues at coordinate 136,100 of NHNW01000034.1, read as the reverse complement.
CACGTATGGATTGGATTGGGACGAGATTGGTAGGTGGAAGGAGATGGGCTATGGCTCCCGCGCCTGCCAAGCGGCGTGCAAACTCACATAGAGGGTAGGCTCGATGGGTCGCAGGACATAGCCGCGCCGCGCTGCCTGCGAGCCCAGGGATAACGAGGGATAACGTATCGACGTATACGACGAGACTCTGACCGAGTGCAGCAATTGGCTCGTTGCCGCCGTCCGTCCGTCTCGCATCACCCGCTGCCAATAGATTTGTGGGCCGCCCGTCACAGCTGCGCCGCGCCCGCCAAACGGTCGTCGTCGACATCATGCCATCTATGACTACCAATATCGCTACTGCTCGCTATGGATGCGAACCAGCGATGTCGTTCGTCGTCCACTGCGCGCATCCCACGGCGCTCGCAACATCCATGCCCGATCGCTCGCAAATGCACTTTTCCCCGTGGCAGGTAGGGCTGGCTACATTCGGAGTATTCCAACAAAGTCTCACTCAGACGAGATTGCATTTGCCAGCGCACGGGCCCTCGCTGCCTCTCCCTCTAACAGATAGGCGGGCCAGGAGACAGGATTCGGTGGCTGGCCCATAGCTCCGATTTCTTACGCGAATATACGATCGGCGTGCCCGCACATGTACCACCCGCCCACGGGAAGCCAATGCAATCGTCGCAGATATACATAACACGTAGTCACAGACAAAGACTGCCTTCGGCCCTTGTCGAATGTAGTGAGTAATCGTGCTGAGGTCTAGGTCATGCTATGTACCAATTCGGGCATTCTGTTTCAGCAAGCTTTCGAGTGGCACCAGGGCTGGAACCCTTCCCACCGTCCACATGCCAAATCATCACATCGCCACTGCTCCTCCTTGCTGCACTGGTGATGCAGGCGTGAAACGTTGCAAACTGTGCTGCCGTGAGTGCCGATTCTCCCAAGAGCTGCTCGTTAGGGCTTTGGCTCACATCTGTTGCAAATTGCAATAGGAGCAACGCTCCCGTTCCGGCGTTCTTACAAGGATAGAGCTTCAGAGTTTGCTGACTCCCAGGCTATTCCTGAGCCATCCCTGCATTTGCTGGATCCAGGAAACTCGCTCGTACATAGTCATATGCGAGACCGATCCTGGATAACGACCGGCCTGCGATCGAATAAGGCATCGTTCGTTTCGAGCAATTTCGCGCGGCTTACTGTCGCCAAGCGTTTGCTTCATGCAGCATGCGATAAGCCATGTGTAACCAACTCGTCCGATTTGGAAGTCCATTTCGGCTAACGATCATCACTTTCATCCTTTCGATTTCGACGGCATGCTGAAGCCCCGAGTCATGAAGTCGCTGTTCTTCTCGTAAGGCTTGCTCTGGTCTCTCGTCGAAAAGAGACTGCGAACATTGTCGTTTTCCAGTCTTCGTTTCTTTGCTTGTTCTTGCTCCTGCAAGACCTTGGCTGTCAGAGATGCGGTCGAGGCGTTGTTGATCCTGTTCGAGCCGTCTGACTCTGCCACTTCCTTCACGGCTGGCGATGCATGAAGTCCGTCCTTCTTGGATGCACTCTTCACATCTTTCGTCCCATTGGTGTGCTCTTCAGCCACTTCATCCTTCTTGCGCTTCTTGCCGCCAGAGGCTTTCTTCAAAGAATGCGACAGACCTCTCTCTTGCAATGACTTTGCTCTTAATGACAGGCGCGCGATTTCCGTAGGTGCAGTCGGTAGTATGGGAATGATGTCGTTGGAAGCGTACTCCGTATCGCAAGTCAGGCACTTCTCACCCGACACCTCCTTGATTGCGCTGCCAGAGAAAGCATGACCGCAGGGTACCAGATATGCTGCTTTCGAGCCAGGACCCAGCTTGTCGCCAGTGATGGGACACTTCCATGCCTCATGCTTTGCTGATCCGTTCGCCTGCTTCGACGCCTCTTCATCGACCTCAAACTTGACTTCCACCACATCCTTCAAGCTCTTGACTGCGCCTTGGGTGATTGTCTCAGCATCCTCCTTACGGGTGCCCTCCACGAGAAACTCGAGAATGGTTGCCTTGTTGTACAGTTTGCCATTCGCATCGGAGACGACGGGTCGCGCCAAGGGTTCTCGTGAGATAGGATCGGTGGTCCAGTAGTATTCTTGTTGCTCGTGCTGCGATTCTTTGATCTCGGTTGCGGTCGGATTGCGCGCAGCTTCTTTGACCAGCTCACGACGAGTCGGTATGCTGCCGCCGTCGTTGCCCATGGTCGCCGACGCTGCGATGTCGAAAGAGTGTGACGACGGTGATTGCAGTTGGAAAGTTTGCGGCAGTCACTCGAGGAAAGCGCAGGTAACGCGTAAAGTTGCCGTCTTGGCGCGAGGCAAGAACGAACGACTCCCGCTGCGCTCGGACTCCGTCCACTCAGCCGAGTCCCTCGGGAGACTGCCTTTCAATCCTACTCCCAAAATCAACCATTCGCAATGACACCATGTCCTCACCTGGTCCGCTTAACCTAACCCGAGGCTGCCGTTCTATCTTATTTTGCGGCTACGGATGGCGCTCAGCTTAGCCTCGCCCCTTCATTCACTTGCTTGACTCACGGCGGTCATTCGGAGGTGCCAAGAGTCATAAACCAACTGCCGCTTTCGGGAGTCAGCACTCGAGGCATTGATAAGATAGGAGACCTCCAACATCGCCGTCGGCGGCGACATGACAGCCACCATGGAGCCCGTTGTCAGACCAAAGATGTCCAAGAAGCGGCGGTTGTCCAGCTCTGCTGATATGCAGCAAGCCATTGCCCAGCCAGGGTCTATCAAGATCAATGTCGCTGGAGCTTATATCATTGATCACGAGGATGAGGATGCGTCGCCCGACCGATCACCGACGACGAGCAGCTCAGAGAGCGAGGAGCAATCGTATCAGCACCACAAGCGTGACATACGACTGCCGAACCACACTTCTGTTGTGAGCCATGTGGCGGCCGACATTGGCGGGTCGCTGGTCAAGGTGGTGTACTTTACAAGGGAGAATCGGGAGACAGAGTCCGGCGGCAGGCTCAGCTTTCTTTCTTTCGAGACCGACAAGATCGACGACTGCATCGAGTATCTGCGACTTTTGCAGGTTAAGCATCAGCAAACCAATGGAGTGGACCGATCTACCAAACTCAGCATCATGGCGACCGGAGGAGGCGCTTTCAAATTCTACGACCGGATCAGGGAGCGATTGGGAGTGGAGGTCGAGCGAGAAGACGAAATGGAATGTCTGATCAAAGGCCTGGACTTCTTCATCACGCAAATTCCCAACGAGGTCTTCACATACAACGACAGCGAACCGGAGAACCCATTGGCTTTCCAGGAGCCTCGAGAGGATGTTTATCCTTACCTACTCGTGAACATTGGCAGTGGTGTGTCCATGATCAAGGTTTCTGGTCCTTCGCAATACCAGCGCATTGGCGGCACTTCCCTTGGTGGCGGCACTCTCTGGGGTCTTCTTTCTCTTCTGACGGGAGCTCGAAACTTCGACGATATGCTGGATATGGCTGATAAAGGCGACAACAGCGCAGTGGACTTGCTTGTGGGCGACATTTACGGGGAAGGCATGGGTTATGAGAAGATCGGGCTCAGCGAAAGGACGATTGCCAGCAGTTTTGGCAAGGTATTGAAAAGGAAGCGGGAGGCAGAGCGGCAGGCTGAAGATGGCAATCTCAGCAATGGAGATCAGAATAGATCCAAATTCACGCCTTTCACACACGACATGGACGACAGGGATGGAAGCGGTTTGGTTGGTGATGGCAGGATGTTCAAGCCGGAGGACATCTCGCGGAGCTTGCTCTACGCTATAAGGTGAGTCTTTCTCGGTCTCTCCCTCGTCAACTCACTCAAGCTAACGAATCGCAGTAACAACATCGGCCAAATCTCCTTCCTGCAATCAGAACGACACGACCTGAAGCGCATCTACTTCGGCGGATCCTTCATCCGCGGCCACCAACAGACGATACACACGCTGTCCTTTGCCATCAAGTTCTGGAGTAAAGGCACCAAGCAAGCGTTCTTTTTGCGCCATGAAGGATACCTTGGCGCAGTGGGCGCTTTCGTGAAGCGCAAGCCTGCCAACTGGGGTAGGGCTAGAAGTGTAGAACCCGGAGAGCAATGAATGACGTTTGACTCTCCAATTCAGCATCACACAAGACGTTGTACTCGAGCGGCTAACAGGACGCAGGTGCGCGAGTGATGGCTGGCAGCCATCTATCTCTTCCGGTCGGCGCTGTCCAGATCGCTTCAAGCTGTTGCCGCGGTATCGTCAGACTTTGTCCTCAAGGCATTCCATGCAACATGCTCCAGTCGAGGCGCCCTACGGCCGAACAATTCCACGGCATGCTCTTGCACAGCTACCGCCGTTCACACAGTCGCCCGATCCAGGCCGATGCCAGACATAAGCGGAGAATGCCGGTCGCTCATTGCCCCTGCAAGGCGTGGTGAACTCAAGGTGGGATGAGCCAGCGGTCATCAAGTCACAGGACGAGGGGTACTTCCCTTCATATTAATTCTCAACAACTACCGGAGTCCAAGTCGTGCTTCGAAGTGGATATTAGAGCATCGTGACCCCTTTCTGCCAATAGGACGAAGTCCAGAGGTGAGTTTTGACTTCAGAGGGCAGGCGTTGGGAAGCGGGGCCTGCCCTGGGGTGGGACCTCCGTCCCCTATTTTAAACCCGCGCCCTGCCTCCTTCCTTCCTTCTCCTCCCTCCCTCACCCCGTCCCTCAGTCCGTCCCCTACAACATCCCTCACTCAGCTCCTCGCTCCGTTCCTCGCTCCGTCCCTCACTCCGTCCCTCACTCCGTTCCTTACACCGCCCCCGGCGCATCTCCTCAGGCTCGCTCCAACAGCCTCGCCTCACATGGTGAACACAAGGCCCAGACTCATCCCTCAAGTTCCGCTATCGCTCATCTCCATCCCCGTCCCTGCGACTCTGCCACCGTACCAACGATCGCCAATCAGCCTCGTCTCATCCGCGCGGAGACTGCGTTACGATGGGTCGCTCAGGTCCAGGAGTGCTCGATCTCATTTCGAGTATCGGGTTGAGGGCACCTTACACCAAGACCGCTGCTGACTGGAAGGCCTCCGAGGACGCTCCCGTGAAGGAGTTCTACGATTTGGAGATACCCAAGCTGTGTAAGCTGCATTACACCAAGACCAACGATGAGATCCTGCACGGTACTGTCACGCGTGAGGCGGCCGAAGCGCTCTTTAGTGAGTATGGCCCGCGCATTTGGAGTCGCATGAAGCACAGGCCATGGCTTTTCAACCCGGGTGAGGTTACGAAGCACACGCCCTACACCAAGAAGCTCTACTTCGATAACGCCGAAGATCATGAGTTGTGAGTCACTCTCCCGCGCCCCTGTCCCCATCCTCACTACTCCTGAACCAAGGCTCTTAAGCTCTCAACAAGCGCCATAGACACCGTTACATGCTTCGAGATGGCGTCGACGTGGTCTGATACTGATGATTCTCGCAGCCTGAAGGACGCCGTCTGCACCCTGGTCGTCGAACGCATATTCCGCCATCACAAAGAGAACATCCAGAAGACTCGGGAGACATCTGTCGATGGCAGCTGGAGATCCACCACGCCTCTTCACACGACCCGAAGATCGTGCCAATCGATTTCGACCAGTGTCCCCGTGTGCTTCGCTGTCGGTTTCGGTCTGGACGCCCATCAAGATGCAACGGTCTTGCAACAGCAAGGTGTCTGGCTCGGCGACTATGACCATAATAAAGCCGTCGAGGGCTATCAGTCGTACCATGAGGTGACGAGAGAGTACTTCATCCAGACGGACGGCGGCAGGAGAAAGGGTTACAACGAGCCCTATGTGTTCGAGGTATGTCAACAAAGCTGCACCCTATTGAATATCTGACCCTGCCTCATGAAAGAGACTGTCGCCTATCTCCATGCGGTAACATTGTCATACGCCTCCGCTGCCCTCATCGTGAGAATAGTGACTCTACATGTACCGGAGATAGCTTCACGGTCATCGGAACAGCAAGCGCGGTATTTCTTGTGACTAACAAAATTCTAGGAGATACCAGAATCATCGACAGCGTATTTGCAGTGCGCAGCGTGTCAAAATGGCTCCCTCCTTGGGATTGCATGCCATCAATTCAATTACAAGGACAAAGAGAGCACCACCGAAATGCGGAAAAATGTAAGTATAGTCTTGCGCGAGGAGCCGATCGTCAACAGCTGAAACAACGTTTGTAGGTGTGGCTCTACAAATGCAAGCTTGGCGAGCAGAACGTCTTTGCTCTGATCAAGCAAATGCCTCACATTCAGAGCAAGTCACCCGTCTGGGGCTTCTGGAGAGTAGATGGAGGCTACACCTCTCAGCTATTGCTCACCCCTCACCCAGAAGCACAGTTGTTTCGTGGTGAGGCAAAGTCTTCAGAACAGCACAGGTACTTCCACTATGATTTTGATTTCGCCACGGCCGACTAACGCGGACAGCACCTCATCCAAAAGAAGCTCCGATGCCTTTGCCCAGGCCGCTGCAATCAAGCGAACGAGGCAGTCTTACCATCGTCATTCCACCGATGCGGTCGATCTTAACTATCGACAAACTCCAAGGGAGCCTAGCCCCTGGTTCGATGCCGACTCAGATACGAGCGCAGGAGAGGACGCCGCTGTCGGGCAATGGGCTGCCATCAATACCATCGCCTCGGCTACCCAAGCCCAACAAGACGCCGCACCAGGTCTGTCCTCCAAAGCCTTTGGCAAACTGCCACTTAGGAATGCGTCGGGATCGCACAGGCAGGTCGCCGGCGGCGGCATGTCAATTCCTGCTACCAACGTTCCCACTATTGAAGACGACGAAGACCTGTACAATGCAACTCCGCTACCGGAGCATCGTCGTGCTGTGCCTGGCTTTTTCAGACCCTTCACACAAGCAGCGCGCGCTGATGCCAACATCGACTCCCGGCAACCTGCTCACACGGCTGCAGAAGAAAGAGACTCACCTGCGGGCCTTCGACACAATTGGCCGGTACGCCAGATAAGCGAGACCGTCCGCGACATGTCCACGCCGAGGACTCTCAACTCGCAGGACGCTTTCCGCTTCAGATTCTTCATTACCGTGAACGGCCTTCCGGGACAAAACGTTGTAGTACTGGACGACACCATGGACGTGCAAGCGGTCTATTCCCGCGTTCAACGGACCATGAGCAGGAAGCTGGAGGGCTACCAAGTGGCGTGGCTGAGCTTCATCATCCCAACGGAGTCGGAGCCATTCGAGTTCGAGGCAGACGATAATGATGGCTGGGAGGCGGCGTTGGACTTTGTGAAGAGAGCTGGAATGTCCGATGTCAAGGGATCGTTGACCAGAACTCAATAAGGTCTTGAACCCTCAGCCATCTCCTCCAAACAACGGCTGGACATCGCATCATCATCGAAGGCCAACCTTTTGGTGAAGGCTGTTGTGTTCCAGGTCCATATGTTGGTGCCAAAGAAACTGGACTTTGCCATCGCTGAAATCTTTGGTATTTCGGTAGGGTCAAGCAATCAGATTGGCAACATTGCCCTCGATCGAGGTGTGGTTTTGGCAATAGTCATGTACATATCTTGGTGTTGGCTGAGCTAGCAAGTATAATAGGATCCTGGAGACAAGATCGCCTTTGTCACAAGAGAAGTTGAGAATGCCAGCAGACATTGATCTTATTCAAGTCTTAGTAGTATTGGTATTCAAAAGCCAAAGATCTCTACTTGGTGCCAGCCTCGCTCGTTGCGACTTGGAGTTCTATAACTTGTCACTTGTGTCCTGTCTTGCTGCTCGCGCTCTCGATAATTTTCTTGGCTTGCATACATTCCGCTAGGACCCGGGATTGCCATTCTACTGGACCGTAATTAAAATATTACACACTCGTAGTCCGTTGCAACGGCCGTGTCAAGATCAATTGAGCAGAACATGTTGGCACTTACGGTGCTTAGGAGCATGCACGTATTCCAAGCTTAGGGATGCGATCGATTCACTTTAATCGCCCGGTACCTATAGCAGCGGAGCAATGACAGCCACGCAGATTGACATGGATGCAACTCCACTCATTTAAGATGCTCATAAGCGATGATTCATGAAATATTGTCACGTGAGGTGGGGATATCCCCACCTCACGTGACTCTCATGCCTCATATTCTCTATTTAGACAGCGTCATAGTAGGCAACAGTGGCGGAATCAACTGAAAAGCGGTTCCAAACTCCCGACAATTCCCTTGAATTGCGTTAAGACTTTAGAAAGTTGTTGCTATTCTGACCAGGCTATCGACAGGCTACGGCTTACATAAGGCTATCGTCGTTGCGGACAGGGGGTCAAATTCGACTTCGCGTCTTCCACGAAATACGCAAAGCCTTATGAAAGCGACTTAGCATGGAGAGCAAGGCATGGAATCTAAGATCTCGATTCGCAGATCGTTGCCCTTCATGGGGTCTATTGTCACGGTGCCACGTCGTGTTTCGTAAAATCCAATGAGAGCAACTGAATCGAGAACCCGAGCGGTGTACAAAAGTCATATAACACCATAAAGCTACCTTTCAGACACAACCCGAAAAGTAACTATCACCGCAATCGATATTAAGCAGCCAACGAGAAATTTCGAAGATTCTTCAAGACACACAGTCAAGCAGATGTCCCAAAATCCATTCTCCCCAACAAAATCTTTCCCTCTCAATGTCTCCGTTGTCCACGTGTTGAACGTGGACCGCCATTCAAGGCATTTGCGTCGACATAGCTTTCGTCGTCCTCACTCCATGTCTCAGCCTATTGATCAAGCTGACCCTGCTTTCCCTGTCGCGAATTTTTCAGTGTACGAGTTCATGAACTTGCAAGGGCCACTTACGTCGAACGTGGGGCAAAGGCGCTCATCGTCAGTCTTGGTCTTTTTCGCCTGCTTCTTGCGGACTTCGCCCTTCACTGCTTCCTCGGAAGTCTTCGGCGACGTGTTCTCCTTCTCGTCTGAACTGGCACGGAACAATTCCATCAGATTCTGGGTTGATCACTCTCCTTGTGGGTGATTCGTGACTTACTTGGATGGATTCTCCATGGAGCAAGTCGGTGGAGTCCCGTAATCAGTCGACGTGTCAGAGTCACGGCGAGTACGTTTTTTTGACTCCTGGACCCGGGGCTCTTCTGTCGATGAAGCCAGTCGTGCTTCACCGTTCCGACCGTTCCCCATTCCCATATTTGTCTCATTTCCAGCCGGTGACATGTTCTGAGTTGATGGGGTCATGGCACCCGCTGCGAGTCTCTCTACGTCCCTTTCGTGCTCAAGAGCTCGGACTTCCCTGATGCTGTTCATTGATACGCGACCGCACTCTAAGCACGGCATTCCTTGCATCCGAATATTGCAGCTTTGGCACTTGGTCCAGGATCTGCGTGGATGGCTCATAGCTTTGCGCTCGAAGCTCCTGAGGTGTTGTGTGGTGAAGACTCAAGGTGCGATGTTGATCGGACGCGAAGGTCAAGAATGGGTGACAAGAATACTTGGGGAAAAATGGGCCCAACGAGCGCCAAGAAGAGTGGGAGCGGAGGAGTGAAGGATGAGATGGAAGAGAAGGGCATACGAGCTACTTATGTATCTCACGCTATGAACCATAGCTCCTGATGGACCCACTCCTCATATAAATATAACGGCAATGATAGGTCAAGACTGCATACAGCCTGGTCCTGGAGACTTCCTAATGCGTCCATATACATTCATCACATCGAGAGCTTGGGCCAATGGGATGTCCTAGCGTATATGACGGGCAAGGGTTCCCTGGCGACCTACTACGACAGGGCGCTTAAGACACCATAGCTATGCTATGCTTCACTGCCAACTTCGGTACTTCGGTCCTCCGATGGTGCATGATGTGCACGTCGAAGAGATGAGAATGGTTCGCGAGGTTAGAGTCGGTTCGACGAGCGGAGCAGAATTTCCAGTTATTGCGGGACCCGCGCCTTGTCTGCCTCCCGAAGGTGAGCGCTCGGGAGCTGCGCAGGCTGCACGACGCGTTTTCGAAACGATCACGGGGATTGACATAATTGACTGAGCTATCGCTGCAGCCGAGCTGTGCTTGCGAGTTTGGACGTTGATGGGGCCGAAAAAGACGAAATTCTTGCGCGGCCGCTTTTCCATGTGATTGCCAAGCCTTGGGGACCACGCGCGTTCGTGCACTTACAGATGCACAGTATTTGCAGTTCACCCAACGTTGAATCCCAACTCTGGAGTACTGGAGTTCACTCTGACACTCCATCCCCAAATTTCTGTCTTGGCACCAAAGGGGGTGGACTTAAGTCCACCCCCTTTCGACGTCGGCAGATGTCACGTGAAAGTCACGTGAAAATCACGTGATTTTCTGCATACGGCAAGCAGTGCGCCCGGACAATGAGGAGAGCTATTCAGAGGATACGTTGGGTAGGCAGAAAGCGGTCTGTCTGCTTCATCATATTCGTGCAAGTTGATATACACAGCTCTCTAACTCGTCTTGGTAACTACCAAATACTTGGGTATCGTAGCTGCTTTTTACACATTCCAGAAACCTCAAATCCCAACGCCGTGCTCGCTTGCTCATATAAATAACCTTTGTAGATCCTGTTACATGCTTTTTGTGAAACTCGTTTGACATCGCACCGAACTCCAAGTGTGAACAATCACAGCTTACAGCCTGGCCCTCTCAAGACCGGTCCAGCCCCAGGTCTGAGCAACCATCTCGGCGCAGCGCTCGCCAATGGAGAGCACAGTCAACATGGGGTTGACAGAAGGCATCTCGGGGAAGACACCAGCATCAGCAATGCGGACGTTCTGCAGTCCGCGGATCTTGAGCTCTGGGTCGACGACGGCCATGTGGTTGGTCTTGACGTCGCCCATCTTGGTGGTACCGGCTGGATGGTAGACGGTGTGAGCGACGCGGCGGCCGTACTCGCTGAGCTCCTCGTCGGACTGGATCTTTGGTCCGGGGGCAATCTCTCGCTTGATCCAGTCGGAGAATGGCTTCTGCGTAGCGATCTCACGGGCGGCCTTGAGACCGGCGACGATGGTGGCGGCGTCGTAACCCTCTGGGTCGGAGAAGTAACGGAAGTCAAGGGCGGGCTTGACGCTGGGGTCGGCGCTCGTGAGGTACAGCTTACCCCGGGAACGTGGACGAGGGATGTTAGGAGTCACGCAGAAAGCGTCCTTTGGAACATCATAACCCAGACGTTCAGTGTTGTAGACGAATGGGACTTGGTAGCAGTGGGCCATGATATCGATGATGTCGCGATCGCCGCCTGCTGCGTTGGGGATTTCTCTTCGCAAGAAGAGGGCGGCATCGGAGTCCATGACGGTCTGATTGGCGGGGACGGGCTTGTTCAGCTCCCAGAGGATGATGCTCTCTGGGTGATCGATCAAGTTCTCGCCTACGCCGGGAATGTCCTTGTGGACTTGGATACCGAGAGACTCGAGGTGTTGCTTTGGGCCGAGACCAGAGAGCATCATCAAGCGGGGAGTGTCAACAGCACCTGCACACAAGATGGTTTCCGCTTTGGCATTGAGGGTGTGCTTGGTGCCATCTTGCAGCGTCACGTTCACGCCTGTGACTTTAGCGCCGGCAAGATTGATCTTACTCACCCAAGCATTCGTGAGGATGGTCAAGTTGGACCTCCTCTCCTCGCCTCGCAGGATCGGATGGATGTAGGCAACGCTGGCACTGCTCCTGCGGCCATCGTCGGGGTTGTAAGAGACGGACAAGAAGCCGATTCCGGGGTGAAGAGCTCCCGTGGATCGAATCTCCTTGTTGTAGTCGTGAACAACTGGAACGCCAAGAGCCTTGGAGCCGGTTTCGACCCAGTCCTTGCAAAGCTGGTTCCTGTGTCTCTCGTGAACAGGTTGGACGGTGTTGCGCAGGTTGTCGAGCAGACGGGTGAAGGTCTTGAAGTCCCAGCCTTTGCAGCCCTGAGCAACCCATCGCTGGCAGTCGTATTCGAACGGACGGAAGCTGATCAGCGTGTTGTGGCTGGAGCAACCGCCGAGAACCTTGGCGCGGGAGTGTCTGATGTGCGAGTTTCCATGCGGCTGCTCAGTGGTGGGGTAGTCGTAGTCCAGCTCACCGCCCAAGAGGTTCAGCCAGTCCTTCAGCAGAAGCACGCGGTCGTCCATGAAATCCGAAGGGCCAGCCTCGATCAACAGCACGCGCTTGTTTGGTAAGTACTCGGACAGGCGGGAGGCGATAACGCAGCCGGCCGTACCTCCGCCAACGATCACAAAGTCATAGCTGCTGGCATCGGCCGCCGAGATGTAGTTGGTCGTCATGGTGGGTGTGATTGATCGATTGGAAGTAGTGCACTTGTCGCCTCGCTTGTCCTTGAGCGAGGGAATGTAGAGTCAGATGGTGGATGTAGTGGTGATTGGAGGAGGGGAAGGAGAGTGAAGGAGCAGAAGGAAGAAAGAAATAAATGTAGTCGACCTTTCTCCACACTGAAAATCTGGGAACGCTTAGATCTGGCCGTGGCCGTGGTGACACGCGATGCATCAGGCGGATATGCCTGCGCATGCGTCGCCAGCGTGCTGCCGGCGTCCGCGCGCTGGAGCTAGCAGCACGAAACGACGTAACCTTCGTCGATGGCGGCGGCGAGGCACGAGACATCGACGTCGTCGAGATGTCCGCCGCCGATAAGCTAGACAGTTCGTCCCACGTCTTTTGCGATGAAGTACATCACCTCTAAGCGAGCTCCGAAGAGCGACCTCACCTGTATCACACCCAATCCATCACCAACATCACACAACGCCAGCCGCAAAGCTGATACCCTCGCGGATAAAGCATCCATTGACTCGAGCTCTCCTGCAGGACCGCATCATGCATCTCCGCCAAGACCGATAGTCGTGCAGCTCGAGCACTCTACCCGCAGCATCGTCTCCACCTTCGCGAGCATAGACCCTGCATACAAAATTTTTTGGCAAAGCCATCTCTCACACCACACACCTCCAAAACCCGCTCTCTTCCGTCGCCGGTCTGATTCCGGTTGTTCTTGCCCAAACAAGCCATCGAATTCTTTCACTTCACTTACGTCTGCCACGTGATCTCGCCTGCGTATCTCCAGCACTTCACACCGCACGCCGCACGTCCTCCTGCATCGACAGGCATTGAGAAAAAAAGATAAGCAGCCACCAACCAATTCACCATGGCCTACGAAAAGCAGGCGCTGTACTACAATGGCCAACGCCACGAGACCAGCAAGACCTTCCAGAGCATCGATCCTTCCAACAACCAGCCCATTGCAGAAATCTGCACAGCAGACAAGGCCGCCATCGATGCGGCTGTCAAGTCTGCCCAGGATGCCTTTGTCAAATGGTCCCGGATGACTACCATGGAACGCTCAAGAATCCTCCTCCGCGCTGTCGCCCTCCTCCGACAAAGAAACGACGAGCTCGCCAAGATCGAGACTCACGACACCGGCAAGGCCTTCTCTGAGACGAGTGTGGTCGACGTCGTGACCGGTGCCGACGTACTCGAATACTACGCCAACCTCGTAGCATCAGGCGGTCTCAACGGCGAAACGACCCAACTCCGCCCAGACGCCTGGGTCTACACAACCAAAGCCCCTCTCGGAGTCTGTGCAGGCATCGGAGCCTGGAACTACCCCATCCAAATCGCCCTCTGGAAATCCGCCCCCTGCCTCGCAGCAGGAAACTGCATGGTCTACAAGCCCTCCGAATTCACCCCTCTCCACGCCCTCAAACTGGCAGAAATCTACACCGAAGCCGGCGTACCCCCAGGAGTCTTCAACGTCGTCCAAGGCGCCGGCGATGTGGGCGCTATGCTCACTTCCCACCCAGGGATCGCCAAAGTCTCCTTCACCGGCCAAGTCTCAACAGGCTGCAAGGTTGCCTCCTCCGCCGCCAACGGTATGAAATACGTCACCATGGAACTCGGCGGCAAATCGCCCTGCATCGTCCTGCCCGACGCGACAGTCGACAACGGCGTCAACGGCGCCATGATGGCCAACTTCTTCTCCACGGGCCAGGTCTGCACAAACGGTACCAGAGTGTTCGTTCCCGCCTCAATGAAGTCCTCCTTCGAACAGAATCTCCTCTCGAAAATGCCCAATATCCGCCCCGGAGACCTTTTCGACCCCAACACCAACTTCGGCCCCCTGGTCAGCAAAGTCCACCACGAGAAAGTCCTGAAATACATCAAACACGGCATCGAAACTGACAAAGCCACTCTTCTCTACGGCGGTCTCGGCCAACCCGACCTTCCATCCGGCGCCAGCAAAGACGGCTACTGGGTCAAACCTACCGTCTTCACCGACTGCACCGACGACATGCTCATCACCATCGACGAGATCTTCGGCCCCGTGATGTGCATCCTCTACTACGACGACAAGGACGCCGATTGGCTGGAGAAACTTATCACGCGGGCGAATAACACACAGATGGGTCTTGCGGCCGGTGTGTTCACGAGTAATATCGACTTTGGCCACAAGGTTGTGCAGAGATTGGAGGCGGGTATCACGTGGGTGAATACTTGGGGCGAGAGTCCGGCGGAGATGCCGGTCGGTGGGTGGAAGATGAGTGGGTTGGGGACGGAGAATGGGAGGATGAGTTTGGAGCATTGGACGCAGAACAAGAGTACTCTGGTGGAGATGGCTGGGGAGGTACCGACTGCTTTCCCGAAGCTATAGACGAAATACCAAGCACTATGTACAACTCGCCACGTTTCCCTTCTTCAAACAAGAGCAATTCGTCTCTTCCCAAGCACTCGAACTACCTTTGTGTAATCTTTCTTCGCATTGAAAGGGAAGGTCTCGCACGGGCTCTCCTCTAAGTCCTTCCTTTCCGTGCTTTGAATTGACTCCCTGCCTTCAGGCTGGTACTTGCATTTGAACTCTTCAATTAAAGACCATGCCCGTCCTCGCATCATTCGATGGATATAGCATGGTCCAAGGAGCTCGTAGTACTGTTGCTCCAGTAGGCCGACTTTCCTCAAAGCAACAGGATATTTGAAGCCATTCAGAATGGCGACGTAATCGCCAATGGTTGCCATTGCAGGTGCCAGACACATCAAGCCATGAGCAGTGATATTGAAGCCGTTCTTGGTGAGCATCTCGGCGTTCTCAACTGCGTCGTGGTATGGAGGACTTGGATCTGGAAAGCCGTTCTTAAGCCATGTATGCCATTCAGCGAAACCCTTAATCTCGTAGTCCTTGGAGGCATTGCTGTCTTCGTGAGTGGTGTTGGCGATGATGGTACCCGCATACGCTTCTGTGCCGGGCTCTCCGGTGAAGTAGGTAGGACAATGCTCTTCGATATACGCCTGGTCAGAGCTCAGCTTGTCTAGTACGCCGTTGACGTTGTCTCGCAGATACTCAGATGGGGCATTTAGCTTGGGACTCGAGTAAACGATGCGATCTAGCAAGATTGCAGTAAGTTCAAGAGCTGCACTGGGAATCCGTTTTGTCCTGTTCCGATCGTCTTTGCACGTGTAAGATGGGATCGGATTTGCGCCATGTTTTGAGCGTGCCACTGTGAGAAAACGCAGAGTCGGGTTGTAAGCCGCGCCACCAGCACCCCAAATCGGATGCAGCACAAATGCAATGTCGAGGTTGACGCGAAAGTCAGGGACCCATGATGGGATGTTGACGCCGTTCTGTCGAGAACGTCCGCACTTTTCCAGAGTCTCTCTCGGGTAGCTTTCGTACATCCATTTGGCAGTGCGGATGAAGATCGTTTGCCATGGGGCATCGTAGTCAACTTTGGGCCGTCGGCTGAGATAGAGTGGGTCAGTCTTCCTGTCCAGATTGTAGAGTGCAAAGACTTTGTCGCGAGGGTCAGTAGCTTCACACCAAGAGCAGTCCCCTACCAGCTTCACAAATGGGACGCCCAGGTAAGCGCCCAGGCGAGTGCTAGAAGTTCCGTCGAATATCAGTTTCTCCTCGTCAGTCTGGAACGCAGCGCGGTCGGGCGCTTCGGTGACGCTCCAGGGAGACACTACTCGGAGGTGCGCAATACGGTTCGACTGCATCAAGCGGATCGCGAGCGTTGCGGGTTCTATGGTGCGAGAATACACTCCCGCCCAAGAAGGCCAGCCGTTGGAATCTCGAGGCATCAGAAGCCAGGCCATGGAAGACAACTGATCCCATGAGACCTCCCGTGGCCCGCATAGTGCGACGGTGTCTTTACAGAGGGCCACTTCTTGCTGCACCCAGACTCTCTTGAACCACAGTCGAGAAAAGACGGAGACTAGCGCCTGGACCAGTTGCTTGTTAACGTCGGTCTCCATTAGGTCATCGAAATGAAAAGACTTGGCTTCCCAGGCTGGTCTGCCGCTACTGAACGCCTGATGCTCGACCTGTTTCATATATGGTCGAGGATCCAGCTTCGAAATGTACTTCATGGCAATGCCACTGAGCTCATCCCCGGGGCCCAGCCAGATGAGGACCTTCTTTGCCTGTCGATAGATCAGATGCATAATCTTGACCTGCGCGGCTCGTTCTGCTGTGTCGGCCTGGTTGATACAGATGCAGTCCATCCACAGAATGCGGCTCTCGTGAGGCTGGCGAAGGTGAAGAAGGAAGTTGTAAGCATTCTCACGGAGGTCAAATGGCATTCCATTGCAGGTGATGGTCTGTGTAGGGTTCGGAGGTCCCCATGTGTAGGATGTTGCTTCGTATACCGGCGGCGACTTCTTTGAGAGGTTGTCATACACAAGATCCAGAGCCAGTTGATCTTCTGGTGCTCCTGGGAGGAGGCGAATGAAGCGGATGGCGTGCTCGCCCTCGAGGGGCTTGTAGAGCGGTTTGGAGTCTGAGAACATCGCCAATCGAAAGTTTGATTGATGAGTACTTACGAGAGATATACACATCGATACATGTATTCAGAGACATTGCGGCTGGATGTCGATAGGCGAAGAGGTTCATCAGCCTCAATGCAAGCCAAGAGATGTTGTTGACATGGGTGCGGAGCTCTTCGGGGGTGAGCTTGGGCCACATTGGAAGATGTCAATGTTGATGTCACCACGAACAGCTCTCGCAACCTGTTTCATTAACATTTGATTGAAAACGATGAGGAGCAGCTTTTGCCGCACAGCTAGACAGCTGTCGCGCAATGCTGCCAGGCTCAACTTACAATGCAGCAGACAATCGGCCATTCGATGGAGCTCAACCGAGAGCGGCTACAAATGGTCGACTCCTCTGGCAAAGCAGCTATCTGAGGCCATCACAGTAAGACAACCGCAGGCCGAAGTCACTATAGACACTGACTTTCAGTAGACAACTGGCCCAATCCCGGTAGCATCCTTCATGCGCCAAGTCCTCACCTCCGACCTGGGCGGCTACTACACCGGCGCGCTGTCTTCCGATCGAGACCAGTTCGGAACGAAAGGCGACTTCGTGACTTCACCCGAGATCAGTCAGATGTTCGGCGAGCTCATCGGTGTCTGGATTGTGGCAGAATGGATCGCACAGGGCAGAAAGAGCGAGGGCGTATACGTGATGGAGGTTGGTCCAGGCAGAGGCACTCTCATGGATGATATGCTGCGTGTAAGATATGATTTATATCACAATGAAGATACATTTGCTGAGAGATTTGGGTGTGCAGACGATTCGCAACTTTCCTCCTCTGGCGAAAGCCATTGAGGCTGTCTATCTTGTCGAGGCCAGTGAGACTCTACGACATACTCAGCATCGTCTGCTTTGCGGCGAGAACAGCATGGAGAAGACAGATTTGGGCTGGGAGAGCACAAGCAGGCATTCACCAGACCTAAAGATCGTCTGGACTGAGGACGTCCGATTCGTGCCCCGAGACGGCAGCAAGACGCCTTTCATTATTGCCCATGAGTTCTTCGACGCCCTACCAATCCACATCTTTCAGGCGATCAAGCAGACTCCCGAACAGCAAAACACCATTCAGACACCCACTGGACCAATACAGGCTCAGGGCAGGAAGCATGAAGCGAGCCAGTGGAGGGAGATGCTCGTGTCTCCTAAGCCACCGCACCGACTAAAGGAGGGCGAGCCGGAGTTTGAGCTATCCCTCTCCAGGACTGCAACTCCACACTCGATGTATCTGCCTGAGACATCTCCTCGCTACGCAGCGTTGAAAGACACCGACGGAGCAACCATTGAGATCAGCCCCGAGAGCCAGGCTTACGTTCGAGACTTTGCAATCAGACTGGGCGGCTCGAACCAGCACGAGATAGAAGCGGCCTCCCAGCCGAAGGTATCAGTACCTGGGAGGCAAGTAGCTTCTGCTGCAAAGGAAACGCCCGTGAGGAAGCCTGACCCTTCTGGAGCTGCTTTGATTATCGACTACGGACCGCCATCCACAATCCCCACCAATTCTCTACGTGGTATTCGCGCCCACAAGATAGTATCGCCATTCCTCTCCGCTGGTGCTACCGATGTCAGCGCCGACGTCGACTTCATGGCATTGGCAGAGACCGCGATCAATTCGTCGCCTGGCGTGGAAGTGCATGGACCAGTGGATCAAGGCCGCTTCCTCACAGCGATGGGCATCGAAGAGAGAGCTGCTCAGCTTGTGAAGCGAGCTGTCGACAAGGAGCGTGCTGGCTCCACTGGACAAGACAAGAGTGAGCTCACCGAAGTGGTCAAGAGAGTCGAAAGTGGCTGGAAGCGACTTGTGGACCACAGCCCGCAAGGTATGGGCCGACTCTATCAGGTGATGGCTATTGTTCCATACAAACCAACAGAACAAGGCCAGCCACGAAGGAGACCAGTCGGTTTCGGCGGTGATATCACCGTCTGAAGAACTCGAAAAGGACACGGCTACTATCCAAACTCATCCACCGCCAGCCGGTGCTTTCCTCAACATGGATCGCACGATAAATGTCCCATTCACCAGCGGGATCGATTCCTCGGGACTGAATCCGTTCTTCGCATAAAGCCTATGAGCCGCCTCCGAAGATTCCAAATAACAGTCCAACCCATCTTTGTCGACCAGGTGCCGAAGGCCTTGTTTCAGCAATTGGTCACCAATCCCGCGACCTTGACATTCTGGCCGCACGCACATGGCTTGGAGGACTGCATCATGACCGTCAATCAGAAATCCGGCAAGAAGAAGACAGGGAGATCACTCACACCAATAATCCGCCCTCTCGCCCATGATCCGCGCCCTCGCCTGCTTGAACTTCTCCCCGACTTCATCAAACGTTGCCTTGTTCACAAAAGATGGCAACTCCGGCATTGGTGGCGGCGGTTCATCGTCATTGGCATAACCATCTTTCTCCTCCGGTGAGTTCCAGCACGAAAAACCGACCATCTGCCCACTCGGCTCATCGAGGGCTTTGAAGTAATGACGACTGGACAAATCGAGCCGGATTATGATGGCATCGAGTTGGTACTGTCGATACTCTTGCTTCTGCTCATCGGTCATCGGACTCGGCATGCCGTATTGATGCCGTGGGTCGTTGGCGAAGGCAGCCGCACGGACGTTGACGATATCGACGACGTCCTCCCGGGAGGCTTTCGAGATTGAGATGGTCATGGCTGCTACAAGATGAAGAAGATGGCTACGAGTTCGACAAGTCTTCTTGATTGATTGTTTGCGGACTTCACATTTGACGTGTATGTGAAGATAGCCAGGCAACATGATGACTGGTAGGTCCAGCTCCTTCAGCTCGGATTATCTAATCGCCATGCACTCCCTCCAACAGCTCAACTTCACGTCTTCCCCAACTTCGTCGCACTCCTCGCCGCGATCTCCTCATACTGCTCCATCCCCCTTTCAAGCCTCAACAATTTCCCCTTACTCAACCGATAAACCACCCGATTCCTCTTCAACCCATCCTCATCCTCCTCATCACTACTCTCCTCACTCCCCTCAGTATCCTCCGGCCTCGAACTAACAGCAAGACTCCTCATACTCACCCCCTCAACAACAGTCTTCATAAAAAACCGATCATGCGTAACGACCAGCACAGCGCCTTCGTACCCCTTTAGAGCCCCCACAAGAGCCTGGATGGTATCCGTGTCCAGATGCGTAGTCACTTCGTCCAAAATCAAAAGATGTGGTGGATTCCAAAGAATTTTCGCGAGGGCGAGACGGACTTTCTGGCCTCCTGAGAGTAAGGAGATCGGAACGTCTGAGACGATTTTTCCGGAGAGGCCGACGCCGGATAACATCCCCCGAGCTTCTTGTTCGGAGTCTTGCGAGAGGTTTGCGAATTCCATTAGATGGGTCAGGGCCGTCAATGCTGGTTGTGCAGCGGAGACGGCTTCCAACTCCTCCGCGGCAAGTTGGGAGTAAAGTCCAATCCTCGCCCGAGTATGTCTGGTTATGCTCCCCTTCAACACAGCTCCGGGTCCCATATTCTTCCCCAGAGCAAGAGAGACCAGTGTTGATTTCCCGGATCCGTTCAAGCCCGCGAGACCGATCCGATCGCCCGGGTGGATGGTCAGGTCGACGTCTTTGAGGATCTCGTTCTTTCCGTAAGAGAAACTGACGCCTTCAAAAGACACCACCGCCCCGGGAAACCTCAAATCCGCAGGCTCCGTCGGTATCGACATCGTAGCCGGAGGATCAAATTTCGGCACGTCGATTTCATCCCTCTTGCTCGTGAAATATCCCGCCAGGTCACGGTTGAGTTTGAACCGAGTGCCTTTGGCGGAGACTTCCATGCCCATCCTCTCATCCAATTTCTTTTTGCGCGAGGCGGCTTGTTTGAGCTTTTTGTCGTCGCCGGCGCGTTTCGCCGCCTGCACGTTTCCTTCGATGGTTTCTTTGATGTGTTTCTTTTGTTTCTCTTGGGCGTCTTTCATCCTCGTCAAATACTTGTACTGCTTAAGACGATCAGTTTCATAAGCGGATAAATTCCCCCTGAACCGCTCCAATTGCTGCTCCCTAAGAACAAGCAACTCATCAGCGACCTCGTCACCAAAAGACCGGTCGTGTGTCACGACGAGGACTGTGGTGCTGGAGTCCATGGATTGGATGTGTCGTTCTAGCCAGATGATTGAGGGGAGGTCGAGAAAATTTGTCGGTTCGTCGAGGAGGAGGAGGTCGGGGGATTGGCAGAGGGCGCAGGCGAGCTCGCAGCGAGTCTTCCAGCCTCCTGATAATTGAGAGCGTGCGAGGGTGAGGCTTTCTTGGGAGAAGCCTAGACCTAGGAGGACGGTGCGGGCTTTGGCTTCTGCGGAGGATGCATCCATCTGACCGTGGATTGTTAGTATTGAACATCCATCAGAAGCGGGTCACTTACCAGTTCAAGACTCATCTGCACCTCCCCCAAAACCTCCGCCGCCCTCTTCGTCTCCTCACTCGTCTCCTCCACACTGATCCCCCCTTCCAATCTCTCTTTCGCAACTTTCAATTCCTGTTCAAGCGCAATCAAGACTTTTCTTGACTCTTTACCCCTGGCTCCGCTCCTCCTCTGCGCAATCTGCTCCGCCTCCTCAACCTTCCTCTCCAACCGTTCAAACTCCACTCTCCTCAACGCCCTCACAGCAGCCGTAGAATCACTCCCACTCGCATCGAGAGCCTTCTCCAGCAAAGACGCTTCTTGCATGAGCTTCTCGCGTTTCTCATCCGAGCGTACGACGTAGTCCAACACGCTGATTTCGTCCAGATCCAGCCTCCCTAAGTCGTCTTCGAGGTTGGGTGAAGATTGCGTCTGCCCCAAAAGCAAAACCTTCACGCCCCTTGGAATACTCGGCACTTGGTCCTCCGCAATGGCTCGCAAGAGCGTAGATTTCCCGATTCCGTTGCGGCCGTGTAGGATGTAGTGGCGGCCGCGTTGGAGGTTGAGTTCCGCGTGGGAGAGGAGTTCGCGGTTGGAGATTGAGATGGAGAGGTCTTTGACTATGATCTGGAAATGTCTTAGGGGGTGGAAGATATTTCAGGTCAGGGGTTGGGGAGTGAGTTGACCTCTTTGAGATTGTTGTCCTCGTCCATTTCGGTGTGGAAGCGGGATTGTTGGGCTGTTACGACGAGTTTGCCCGACCCTTCCGATGGGGTTGCGTTTTTGCTTCTTTTGGTGGGCATTTTTCTCGATATATCTTGTGTCTTGCTTCCAAGGAAAAGCTCTTGTGCTCGAAAGAAAGAATTCAAATGAAGAGACTTGAAGTCGAGCTCAAGCTTGAAAGGAAGCTACGAAACAACGAGAAGGAAAGCTCTACCTTCAACCGCCTCTGGCCTTCACAGTTGATAATGAAGCTCTTGGACCTGGCCACTTCGCATGACAGAGTTCCAAATCAGGAAGTCATTGCTTCCTCTGCTAGGATGTTTTGAGGTCTTGGCTAGTGAGTCAGAGGAGATGAAGTGACATGGCCAAGTGCGGTGTCTGCAAAAGGAAGGGTTCGCCAAGAGGTGAGCTCGCCGTGCTGCCGCGGGCGTTGATTTTGTTGCCACGGATGAGGGTCATGTTGAATTTGCAATGCTGAGAAGCATTGGACTTGCATCGACGGAACTGTCTGAGGTCGAAGTGAGCGAACATCCATGTACCGATTGCTTTCTGTCCCTTGAAATGTCAATGGCGGCCATGAGCCGTGAAGTCTTGGAGAGGCAGTGATTTGATGCTGGCGGGATCATGCTGAAGGAACATGATATGCTGAGATCAATTGGAGTATTTTTCACCAATCCAAAATTCAATATCCATATCTTCTGACGATACCAGTATATGATCAAAACAAGTGAGGAAGGACATCTCACCAACACGGTCTCCATTGAGCGGCTTGTCTCGAGGCCGAGGCATACGCTTCTTCTCGCCCATGGACATTCTCTTTCGAATGCTACCACGTCACGTCGCAGAGGTAGTTTAGCTGTAAAGGAAGAAGCTGATGCTAAATCGAGCACTTCTTTGTTGAACACGAAGCATCGCCACGCACGCTCGCCACGCACGATTGGTCGTCGGGTGGATCTCGCGTAAACACTCCAATCGAATCGAGGGATCGGACTTCCTAATTGGTGGAGGGACGTGTTTCAGGAAGGCGCGTCTGCTCTCCTTTCAGCTCGAACGACGAGCAAGCCCATGTTGATGGTGACACTGGAAGACGCTGCAAATTGATAGGACGTTCAGAAACCAATCAAGGTGTTGTTGATGGGTGAGAGGGAAGTTTCTGCTTGGCTTCTCAACGAAGCCTCTTCGCATCGCCGTTACATCCCTGCGTGGGTGGCGTCTCGGGAGGCGTGCCGATGCAGGTACCAGGAAAGCATCCTTGCGCGACACCCCGCATTGGCCATGTGAAAGAAGTTTGGGGATCTCAACTCTTCAAGCTTCGTTCTGCAACATCTCGTGTGCGCGCATTCCGTTTTCTTTGACTCTTTCCACCACCACCAGCAGTCGTTACTTCCATCTGCCTCCTTTCTTCACTCGTTGCACGGCGTTTCATCCTCGCTTGGCTCAATCACGGGCCTTCAGCTGGCAGCTTCCTACTGTCTCACGATCTCCTGATTTTCACAGGGAACTGAGCACCGCAAGCTGGCCCCGACGTCACCCACACCAATCCACACACCGGGGACAGCGTCTGGAACGCTGCTCCGTGCTTGATAGCGCTGCCCGGCGTCGCAACCAGAGACAAGCCCATCACTAGCAAACACCTCATCTTCGAGGCCGTTCATGGCTTCCCATCTCCAACCCAGCGCGAGCCACCGCAAGCGCTTCTCCCGCGAAGGCTTCAAGCCCATCCCCAACGACCAGCAGCAGGGCAACATGCCGCCCACCAACGATGCCACCATCGACATTCCCCTCGAGCAAGTCCAGACCAATGCGAGTAGCACGGGCGGCTTGCGCAATCAGAGCAGTACCGCGCACATGAGAGCTCCTCAATCCAACGACTCGTCGCCTAACAATGAGAAGAGCGGCTTCTTTCGAGGCAGGCGGGCGAAGCCTGTGGCTGGAGGAAATGTACAAGGCACAGGTCGAGTTGGGTATGATGGCGAAGAGGATACCCTGACCACCATGGGCAAGATTTACAACAAGATCTACTCCTTCTCCATCGTGACGAGGTACTTCTTGTACGTCTTGCCGCTGGGCATCCTCATTGCTGTCCCCATCATCGTAGGCGCCATCCTGAACGATCGCAAGGGTGGACCACCTGGATTCGGAAATGTCCCCATTCTCTGGTTCTTCGTCTGGGTCGAGATCATCTGGTGCAGCTTATGGGTGTCCAAGATCGTTGCGCACTTCCTACCCTTCGTCTTCCAGCTCTTTGTGGGAGTTGTCAGCTCGGGAGTGCGCAAGTATGCGACTGTCATTCGGGCTCTGGAAATTCAACTGTCGCTGGTCGGCTGGGCTGTCACTTCTCTGGCTACCTTCAAGCCATTGATGACAAGAAATCCCTATAACAGAAAGCCAGAAAATCCCAGCCCGGGAAACTGGGTGAACATTGTTCAGAAAATTCTAGCGGCGGCTGTAGTCTGCACTTTGGTCTTTCTGGCCGAGCGCTTCTTCATCCAGCTCATCTCGATCAACTACCACCGGAAACAGTTCAACTCGAGGATTAAGGATTCGAAGCGACAGGTCTACATCCTAGGACTGCTCTACGATGCCTCTCGTACCCTGTTCCCACCATACTGCAACGAGTTCGCTGAGGAGGACTACACCATTTCCGACCAATTGCAACTATCAGCACTCGGCGGCAAGCCCAAGCCAGGACAGCACCACCGCTCGGGATCAGCAACACCAATGCGCTTGATCCACAACATCGGCCGGATTGGTGACCAGGTCACGTCTGCATTCGGCAATGTGGCTTCTGAAATTACTGGAAAGGAAGTGTTCAACCCTAACAGCGCACACTCCGTGGTGGTCACAGCTCTCGAGAAGAAGCGGACGTCTGAGGCTCTGGCACGCCGCATCTGGATGTCTTTGGTTGTCGAAGGCCGAGAGAATCTGCTCGAGGAAGACATTGTTGATGTACTTGGCCCCAATCGAAAGACCGAGGCCGAAGAGGCGTACTGGGCGCTGGACCGTGATGGTAATGGGGACATCTCGCTGGATGAGATGATCATGACCGTCGTCGAATGGGGCCGCGAGCGTAAAGCAATCGCGAGCAGCATGGTGGATGTCGCCCAGGCCATCAACGTGCTGGATCGTCTGCTCTGCACCGTCGTTCTCATTGCCGTGGTCTTCATCTTCATCGCCTTCCTCAACACCAACTTCGTCACGACTCTGGCGACCACAGGAACTGCCCTTCTTTCTCTGTCCTTCGTCTTCTCGGTCACTGCTCAGGAGATTCTCGGATCTTGCATCTTCCTCTTCGTCAAGCACCCCTTCGATATTGGCGACCGAGTGGACATTGCGGGCGAGCCTTTTACCGTAGAGCATATCAGCTTGCTGTTTACGGTCTTTCGTCGTGCTTCTGGAGTCAAAACCGGTCAACTCTGCCAATACCCCAACATTGTCTTGAACAGCTTGGCTTTGGACAATGTGAGCCGCAGCAAGGCCATGACGGAGCACGTGACGCTCGACATCTCATTCGACACTTCATTCGACGATATTCAGATTCTGAAGAACGAATTGAAGAACTTCGTGACAGACAAGGAGAACAACCGCGACTTCCTGCCGGACTTGGAGATAGAGGTCCTCGGAACGTCCGACATGTCCAAGCTTCAGCTTCAGGTCGAGATCAAGCACAAGAGCAACTGGGCCAACGAGACTCTGCGCGCCGCCCGTCGAAGCAAGTTCATGTGCGCCCTGGTTGCTGCTCTCCGCGCCGTGCCCATCAACGCGCCAGGTGGAGGCGGTGATGCTGCAGGCAGCGCTGCCAATCCCAACTACTCGGTCGCAATCACGGACTCCGAAGCGAAGGAGAATGCCCAGGCTACCGCTGATGACCGGGAGAAAGCTCGTTTAGTCCCTCTGAAGAAGATCCAGGAAGCTAAGGATGCCAATCCACTGTCGCCCACGGCATCTAGTGCTCGCGGTGGGACTGCAGGGCTTACGCATCATGACATGAAGATTGTGAATGACCTGACGTCAAGGGATCCCACGACGGATACTGGGCGGGATGCGGGACGCGAGGAGGGCGCGTGGACGACTGGACGCGACGATTCCAGTACGCTACATGGTAGGACCAGTCTCGATTACCAGGACCTGAGTGATGTGAGAGGGATGTTGAGACGCGAGAGCACCCGAGGAAAGAGGAAGCCGAGCAGCGAGCAATCTCGGCCTTATCTCCCAGGTATCCCCACGATTAACGAGCCAGCTGCGCCACCAACGGACTACTTGAACACTGGTTACACGTCTCCATACACGGAGAGCCAACAACAGCGTCCGACATATTCGACAGTTCCTTCACCTTACCGGCCCACGCTGCAGAGCCAGCCCACGCAGTATCAGTCTGCACAGAGCACAGTGCCCACAGTCTCCACAAACGTTGAGATGTCTCAGCTACCAACAAGGAGCACGAGCAATCCGTACAGAAATCGCACAGCGGGGAATGCAAATCAACAGCAACAGGACGACGATGATGAGTTCGGCAACATGAGGCCTTATTCAGGCGTTTAGACGACGAGGGAGAGAATCGATCGATCCCCGCAGAATAACGAGCATCCAAGCTCTCGAAACAGCGATCGATGGCATTTGAGAAGGCCTCTTCTTCGGGGAGAGAGCAGAGCATGATTGTAAATTGGGCATAGCGAGGCACCGGATAGTGCCTGGGAAAAGTAATGCTGCATTTTGGAGGACGGAAAGCCGGCAGAACGGCGCCGTTCGATGGAGTTTCTTTGCTTTGTATGATGCACACGAGGTTTACGTACACATGGGAGGATTAGGCATGGGCATGGGCATAGGCGGAGGTAATGAAACGATTCATCAGATATGTCCACGCGATCCCCAGATTCGTTGATGAACTTCAAGGGTGCAACCAGCTCATCGTGGGCTTGGAGACTGTAGAGCCGCCGAGAGAGAGCTTGATCTACCAGCAGCACGTGGACTAGCGCGGAAGCATGTGAATTTCATTTAGAGCTTCCAGATCCCGGGCCGCGTGACGTCGTGGGGTCGGCTCGGCGTCCCGCAATCTCCAACCTCGACCTCTCGAACTTCCTACCACCACCCAACCTGCACACCACAATTTCACTCACCATGTCCGGTCTGGAGAAAGCGTTGTTCAATCTGAAGGTACACATCCAAGATCAAGACCACCGAAGCGCCGCTAATCCGAACACACCAGTTCACAGCCAAGCAACTCAACCGCCAGGCAGCCAAAGCCAGCAAAGATGAGCAGGCCGAGAAGGCGAAATTGAAGAAGGTACGGCATACACCTTCCTCGCAGCCTCTCCCCGACCTTCTCTAACATGCGACGATCCAGGCAATCCAACAAAACCACACCGACATCGCCAAAGTCTACGCCCAGAATGCAATCCGCAAAAAGAACGAGAACCTGAACCTCCTCCGTCTAGCCTCCCGAATCGATGCCGTGGCGAGTCGCGTACAAACAGCCGTGACGATGCGACAGGTGACGGGGAGTATGGCGAATGTGGTGCGGGGGATGGATAGTGCGATGAAGAGTATGAATTTGGAGCAGGTAAGGCATACACCCGTCCCACCAGCACACCCTCTCAGCTACGAGAATCGGGCATGCTGATAGATCGGACATAGATATCAGCCGTAATGGACCGCTTCGAGACCCAGTTCGAAGACCTGGACGTCGCGACAGGCTACTACGAAAACGCAACGAGTTCGGCGACGGCGACGGCGACGCCGCAGGAGGATGTGGATAAACTGATGGGACAGGTCGCGGATGAGGCGGGTGTGGAGTTGAGTCAGGAGATGAACAGTGCGACGCCGAGTCAGCAGATTCAGCAGCCGGCGGAGGAGGAGAGGGAGGATAAACTTGGGGAGAGATTGAGGGCTTTGAGGAGCTAAGGGGAACACGACAAGAGCTCGAACTATGGCCTCTTGGGCCGTGAATGGTAGGAAGAGGCTGCGATGCATTTGGACTGGCGAGGCGTTTCTTGGAGTTATGGACATACTGGAAGCACGGCAGAAGAGATATGAGATTCCTACGAGTGCATGACATGCATCTTTATCCCCTTGACATGACTTACGAAAACTTACAACTTTCACAGAACGACTGTCTTGCGATATTTCATCAGTGGACGAGCCGACGTGAACGATGGCACTCTTCGCCCGAATTGCGAAGTTGATACACGAGAGCTATCCGAGAGAAACACTGGAAAGCACTGGTTGTTCTCGACACAGCCACTGTCATGTCCCATCATTTGAATTGGAGAATTCCAGTGCACGAACCAGTCCAGATCCGAGTTTGAAGTCCTGCAATCAACATCCGGCACGGAGACGACTGAGGAATTGAACAAAAGCCTCTTGAGACATCGCCTCTCAATGTTCTGAAGGGGTACAGCAAGGTCATATCAATACTTGTGAAAGAACAGAACTCGTTCGAGAAAGGCGATCTGCTCTCCACAAATGGGACATCCGCGTCTCGGGCCGACGGGGCGGCGGCGAAAGATAAGGGCGATAACGAAGACAGCGACTCAATCCTCTACACCAAATCCACAGGACGTATTGGTATGTCTGATGTTTTGGTAAGTGGCCAGTCATATTACTTTGCCAGCTAATCGATGTCTATGAGCAAGATTCCGCCGACGCCGCCCGCCGGGGCTATCATCGAAGTGCTGCGAAAACCTCTTCTTGGCGATCCAGACCACAGAATGAATCGTCACGTTCCAGCAAACACATAGACACCCAAATAGAAGGAGTCGAACAACTCCAGCCACCGTGTCATCCCGTTTCCTCGACTCTCACTGATTCGTGCGACTTCACACTTTATACCCCAGATCCGACAGCACACCGTTCTCCGACCATGCACGATGAAACAACAGGACCACCTCAGACCGTACAAGACTGGCTCGCAATACAGACCGCTGGAGATTCCAAAGAAGCTCTGCAACGAATCCTAGATCTTACGACAACCTTTTCTGCATCAACCGACAAGGCATGGATCACTGTTATCCCTGCTGACCACATTCGAGAGCAATGGGGGAATGTCGAAGCACTTAAATCCCACGGACAAGATCTCCCACTGTACGGCGTTCCATTCGCGGTCAAGGACAATATCGATGCGAAGGGGATTGCGACGACAGCGGCATGCCCGGACTTTGCGTATCGAGCAGAAGAGAACGCCACGGTGGTGTCTCTTCTACAAAAAGCAGGGGCTGTGCTGGTAGGCAAGACGAATCTTGACCAATTTGCTACAGGTCTGAACGGAACACGGTCTCCCTACGGTGCTGTACCGAACACATTCGATCCGAACTACATCAGTGGCGGATCAAGCTCAGGGTCGGCTTCTGTCGTCGCTCGTGCTCTAGTACCTTTCGCACTAGGCACCGATACGGCCGGCTCAGGGCGAGTACCCCCGGGTTTGAACAACATTGTTGGTCTCAAGCCCACGGTGGGAGCGTTTAGCACCACGGGAGTACTTCCGGCATGCAAGACGCTGGACTGTGTCTCCATTTTGGCGTTGACCTTGAACGATGCTGAGCTGGTTTGGAATGTCCTTTGTCAATACGATGAAAAGGACCCATACTCAAGACGTCGACCTCAGTTGCCGCCACCAGAGCAATCAATAACATCTACGGCCGCATCGAGGCAACCTCGCCTTGCTATCTGTCAAAAGCCGGACTTCTTCGGAGACAGTCTCCAAAGCGAGGCCTACGAAGAAGCCACCAGGAAGGCCCATTCTACTGGCTGGAATCTTGTTGAAACACCGTTCGACGCTCTCTTCAAGCTAGCTGCTCTGCTATACGACGGCCCTTGGGTGGCAGAGCGATATCATACCATCAAAGACCAGATTCAGAGGCCAGACTTCAACATGGACCCGACCGTCCGCGCAATCATCAACAACGCCAAGAAGTTCCACGCCGTCGATGTCTTTGACTACGAATACAAACGACAACGCTTGACGAGAGAGATCGAGACCCAGTTCGCAGACTTCGACGGACTTTTGGTCCCCACCACGCCAGTGTTCCCGACTTTACGACAGATGGCTGAAGAGCCGGTGCGACAGAACAGTCTTCTTGGAACGTATACTAACTTTGTGAATTTTCTGGGATGGTCGGCTTTGTCTATACCAGCGGGCTTTCGTAAAGATGGCTTGCCGTTTGGAGTGACGTTGATCGCAAGAGGTTGGCAGGAAGAACAACTCCTTTCGTGGGCACGAGACTTTGTGTCTACCACGTCACGGACACTGGGTGCTACAAAGACAGCAGTGTGGTCACAAGATGTATCGCCGTGCATGGCATTGCCGCCTGCTGCTCCAGCCGTGCCAACAATCGATCTCGCCGTCGTTGGAGCTCGTCTGCGTGGTCAGCCGCTCAACTATCAGTTGACTGACGTGGGCGCTACGTATAAAGCCACCACGACAACATCATCCAACTATCGCCTTTACGCTCTTCCTGTACCAAAATCTGGACCATCATCTCCAAGGAAACCAGGCCTCATACGTGTAGCGAACGGAGAATCTGGATCGAGCATTGAGGTCGAAATCTGGAAAGTCCCTCTGAACCGATTTGGCGCGATTGTCGCTGCTATACCTTCACCACTCGGAATCGGCAAAGTCGAGCTTGCGAGCGGCGAGTGGGTGTCGTCGTTCCTTTGTGAGCCATATATCACAATGGCGGCGGATGACATCAGTCACCATGGGGGCTGGAGGGCTTTTCTTGCAACCCAAGAGAGACCTAAACCAACCACCAGACACTTTGAAAGGATTCTGGTCGCGAATCGAGGCGAGATTGCCGTGCGACTGATTAGGCAGATCCAGAAGCTGGGGATCAAAGCTGTCGCTGTCTACTCAACAGCAGACTCCAAGGCTCCTCATGTGAGCCTGGCCGATGCTGCGGTACATCTGGAGGGCGATTCGGTGGCGGAGACCTATCTCAACATCGACAGAATCATAAAGATTGCGAAGCAACATGGTGCCGATGCCATCATTCCCGGATATGGCATGCTTTCAGAGAACGCAGACTTCGTGGCGGCTTGTGGGGAAGCCGGCATTGCCTTCATTGGACCAACGGCGGAGCAGATCCGTATGCTGGGGTCGAAGCACACGGCGAGAGATCTGGCTCTACAAGCCAATGTGCCTCTCGTACCTGGCTCAGGTCTTCTGCACACGGTCGACGAGGCACTCCAAGAAGCTGACCGCATTGGCTACCCGATCATGATCAAGAGCTCAGCTGGAGGAGGAGGTATTGGGCTCCTTGAGTGCGAAGGTGCCGACGAACTTCCATCGAGGTTCGAGAAGGTCGTGAGTCTGGGCAAGTCATACTTCGGAGATGGCGCCGTCTTCCTGGAGCGGCTTGTGAAGAAAGCTCGGCACATCGAAGTCCAGATCATGGGTGATGGCCATGGTCGGGTCAGACATGTTAGTGACCGAGACTGCTCGCTGCAGAGACGGCATCAGAAGGTTATTGAGGAGGCGCCGGCGACTTTGGTTTCTGAATCTTTGAGAAGAGACATGCAGGAGGCTGCGCTCTCGCTCGCGGCGAAGGTCTCGTATCGTGGCGTGGGAACTGTCGAGTTCATTGTCGATCCAGACCGCGAGGAATTCTATTTTCTCGAGGTGAACACCAGACTCCAGGTCGAACACCCTGTCACTGAGGCTGTGTCTGGAATGGATCTTGTTGAGTGCATGATCAGGATCGCTCAAGGCGAGACAGAAGACCTTTTCTCGGATGGGAAGCAAGAAGTCGCTATCGAGGGCTGTGCTCTGGAGGCCCGAATCTACGCTGAGTGCCCGCTGAAGAACTTCATGCCCAGCGTTGGAAAGATCACATTTGCCTCTTTCCCGAACGCATCGGTCCGAGTCGATACCTGGATCGAGACTGGAACGACGATCTCCGAGCTCTACGATCCCCTCCTCGCCAAGATCATTGTTCACGGCGCCAACAGACATGAAGCTGTCCAGCTCCTGAGAGAAGCATTGAATGAGACGAAGATTTTGGGAATCGAAACCAACATCGACTACCTGCTACATATCCTGGATGAACCCACCTTCCGCGATGGAACCTTTACAACGCAGACGTTGGACCAGCTTGTGTATTCGCCTCCAGTCGTGGAGGTTCTTGAGGTAGGACCTCTGGCATCGATTCAGGACTGGCCTGGGAGAACAGGACTGTGGCACGTTGGAATTCCGCCTTCTGGAGCTTTCGACAATTATGCGATGCGACTGGCCAATGAAATTCTCGGCAATGAGGCGGGTGCTGCTGTTATTGAGAACAGACCAGCTGGAATTACCATGCTGTTCCATCACAATGCTGAGGTGGTCGTCGTTGGCCCTCCTTGCACTATTGAGGTCGGAGGCCAAGAGCATTCTCGCGAGAGAGTCATCTCAATTGCGAAAGGCCAGAAGCTGACGGTCGGTCCGGCGAAGGAAGGGGCCAGAACGTACCTCGCCATTGCAGGTGGCTTCTCAGTCCCCAGCGTCTTCTCCTCTGCTTCCACATTCCCACTCGGCAAGTTGGGAGGACAGAATGGCGGAGATTCTCAATTTGGGTCTTTGATCCCATTCAACCCTCCAAAGGCACCTGTATCGACAAGCCTTTCTGCTCTTTCTGGCCCGATTTACCCAGCCTGCCCAAGCGAATGGACCCTTCGAGTCGTCGTCGGCCCCCACTCATCCCCAAAATACTTCACAGACTCCAGCTTCCACCAATTCTTCTCCGAGCCTTGGACAGTCGACTACAACATCGGCCGCACTGGATTGCGAATCAAAGGTCCGAAGCCCGAGTGGGCTCGCAAGGACGGCGGATCTGCTGGCCTGCATGCTTCGAATGTCCATGATTCTCCCTATGCCATCGGATCTATCAGTTTTACCGGTGATCATGGGATCATTCTCGGTCCGGATGGACCTAGCCTTGGAGGCTTTGTGGTATTTTGTACGGTAATCAGGGCGGATCTTTGGAGGTTGGGACAGTTTCGGCCGGGGGATGTTGTTAGGCTTCTACCTGTAGTTGTTGAAGAGGCGAAGACTGCGAGTAAGGAGCTTGCGAGATCGATTAAGGACCTGAGGCCGCTGGAGTTACCGGCGATTGACCCGTCTGAGGCCTTATTGAGAACCGAGCCATGGCCAGTAGCAGTAGGGGATGGCGACTTGACATTGTCCCACCTTGGCGACGACGGCATCCTGATGGAATTCCCGATCGACGCCTTCGACATGCGGCAAACCTTCCTCATGGCTTCCTTCCTCGAATGCCAACGGAAATCCCCCGTCGAAGGAGTACTCGAGCTCACACCAGGCGTCCGCTCAATCTACGCCCGTATCGACCCTACCCTCGCCCTCTCAAACATCGCCCAAAAGATCGTCTCAGCCGTCAGCACACTCTCAAAGGCACGGAGACCCCGCCTCCCCTCCCGAACCATCTCCCTCCCCTTCGCCTTCGAAGACACCTCGACCCTCACAGCCATAAAACGCTACGCGGAATCAATCTGGTCCTCTGCACCCTACGTCCCCAGCAACGCCGCCTTCATCTCCGAGCTCAACGGCCTTCCATCTACAGAAAGCATCAGAGACTTGATCGAACAGGCCACATACCTCGTCATCGGCCTCGGCGACGTCTACCTAGGCTCACCCCTCGCCATCCCCTTGGACCCTCGACATAGGCTGTTTGGGACGAAGTACTCCCCGCCGAGAAATTTCACTCCTGAGGGCACGGTGGGGATTGGAGGACAGTATCTTTGTGTTTATGCGGGGGAGAGTCCGGGGGGTTATCAGATTGTTGGGAGGACGGTGCCGATATGGGATGAGGGTGCTGTGCATGATAGGTGCAATGGAGAACCGTGGCGGTTTAGGATGTATGATCAGATTAAGTTTTATTCGATTGGGGAAGAGGAACTTGAGCATGCGAGAAGGATTCATGGCTCGAAGGCGTGGGAGAGATTGGTGAGGGTGGAGGAGACCGAACTTGATCTCGAGGGTTATGAGGCTTGGCTCAACGAAAACGCCGACGAGATCAAGGCTCACGAAGAGGAGCATTCGAGGATGGTGAGGGAGAATCCACTGTTGGAGAGACTTTCTCGGGCGGAAGAGGATGAGCACACGTCAGTGTATGACTCTGGGGTTCTCGTTCCGGACAGTGGGGTGCACGGGCAATGCGTTCGGGCTGATCTGGCGGGCAAGTGCTGGGATGTTCGAGTGCAGGAGGGCGAGGAAGTAAGTGCTGGTCAGGTGCTGGTTGTCGTGGAGTCGATGAAAATGCAAGTTGATATCAAGGCTTCGAAAGCGGGTCGGTGTGGGAAGGTTCTTGTGAAGAAAGGCGATCTTGTGAAGCCTGGGCAGGAGCTTTTGTATGTGGAGGAAGATGCATGATGTGTTACAACAGATGTAAGGAAGAGAACATTCAATAGTCGATCAATCCCCAACAAAACACCTCCATTTCAAGCAGCTATACTGGCACTCAGTGCCACCGACAAAAGCATTCTCCGCGAAACTCCCAAGCGAAAACACCCAAACGCCACGCATTCTTCTCCATCTCCTCAAGCCATTACACATTACCATCCCAAAAAGCAAAAACGCCCAACTCCCTCGTTCGTTCGTTCGGTCGGTCGATCGGTCGGTCGGTCGTTGCTCGCTCGCTCGTCCGCCGTCCGCTCGCCGCCGCAAAAAAGCAAAAACAAAAGAAAACAAAACTCACCGGTTGGCTTTGAGCTTGAGCCGCTTGGGCCTGCTCTCGCGCTGGGCACGGGCCTGCGTCGCAGCGAGATCCCGATTCTCGCGCTCCTCCTCCTCCATCTCAGCCCGCTCGACGGGGCCGAGCGCATCCCTCCTCGCCTTCCTCTTCCACATCTCGACGGAGTGAGCAAACACCTCGTCCGATCTCGTTTCACGATCTCGAGGATTGTCACTCTGGTCCTTGTAGGACCAGCCCTGACTAGACTGACGCTTCTGCTCGGCAATGCGGCTCTGCTCGTCAACGGCCGCCGCCTGCTCTGCGTCCAACTCCTGCTCTCCGTCACTACAATGCATCAGTATCTTCTGGATCCTTACGCACATTGAGCATCGGGAGAGTAGCGAAGAAGGGCGGGACTGGGGTGCTCATGATCTCCAGTATTGTCTTCTATGGAAAGACAACCACTTGGAAACCAAGGGGGTATCGTAACTTAAAGCACAACGCTTCATGACCAGAGGGCCGTATAATAGTCGTTTTTACCAAGCATCTTCCGCGGCACCTCCCTCGTCGCCGTCGTCATCGTCTCTATCTCCGCCGTCAAAATAGTTCTCGCCGTTGTAGTCGTTCTGGAGATCTTCCTCATCCTCGGAGTAGGTGGAGTCTTGGAGCTGCTCGACGGCATCTTCGCCCTCTTGGTCATCATTGACGTCGTCGTCAAGATCATCAGCATCGATATCTGCGCCATCGTCGAACTGGGCGAGCTTGTCGAGGCGGCGCTTCTTGAGGAAGGCGAGGTTCTTCTTGTTGGCGTCGGGATTGTCACCGCCCTCTTGGCCGTCACTGACGATGTCGCGAAGCTCGGGGGGCAGGAGGTCCGGGACTAGGATGGTGAAGTTAGATGAGGGATGCTATTGGGTGGCGAAGCAAGTGCATACCGATGGGGAGCCTCTTCAAGTTGGGCAGGCCGCCGGTGCGCTTGGTCTTGTTGCTGCTGTAGGTAGAGACGTCCTCGAAGGCGTTGAAGTTGGCCAGATCTCGCTTGCCGGTGGTAGGAGCGTCGATGAAGAGGGGGCCGTTGCGCATGGCAGTGCGGTGCTCGCGGTACTTGTTGACTTGTCTCTTCTCCCGCGCGGTGGGCGGTGGAGCGAAGTGGACTGGAGTGGGCTGTGGAGTGTTAGCTGAGAGATGATGGTGCAGTCGGTGGCGGCATCTTCAACTCACGGGATAGAGCGTCTTCGTCCAGTCATCGTCTTCGCCGAACTGCGCTTCGGTATAGGCGGCGATTTGGTCTTCGAGTGCAGGGTCGACTTCGAATGGCAGGTCCTTTCCACCCATACGACCGGCGCCGCCAGCGCTGCCTCCTCCACGGCCGCCGCGAGACATGATGTCGATGAAGAAGTGGTTGTGTTTGATGCAGTTGAAGAAGCGAGTTGCAGGGGTTTCGTGTCAGGCGGCTTTCAGATGAAAGTGAGTGCGATTGGTGTTGTGGGTGACGCCCGGCGGTTGTCGAGTATTGCTGTTCGCGCGAGTGACGAGAGGTTGTTTTTGTTGTTGTCGGCTTAAGCTTGTGGTCGTCAGCAATTTATCGCCGTGCTTGCCTAACTTTCTCAGATTTGTTTGAGAAGGTGCGCCCGCAGCTGAAGCTTCACGCTAAGCTCGATCTAGGACTAGCGTAAACCGTAAATATACCGCATGCATAGAAGTCGCATCCCACGCGTGCAGATGAATTGAGTATAGGTGGCATGGCCGTGTCAGATGAAAATCAGAAGGGAGAATCATAAGCATCTTAATCTTTAAACACAGTGCCGTTTCACACTTTCAGAAGAAGCGCGGCAATTCTATGAGGGTATCTATAGGCTTCTATCCAACTCCGCCGCAATGCTATCGCTATGCCGTACAATTCAAAACATACAAACAATGCAACAATCATCAAGTCACAGCGTGCTTTCTCCAGCCCTGCGGGACCCAAAGGCCCGAGTCAGTTCTCTTCTCCTTCTGCTCACCTTCATCCAAGACCGCAATAACCGCCTTGACAAACCCTTCTCTTATCGGATCATCAGCAATCGTGACGCCCTCCTGCACATCACTCAACGAGTTGAAAGCCCCATTCAACATCCGATCCAAAGCTTTCCTAAACTCCAGAACCAGTCTTGTCGCAAATTGAGGGTCCTCTAGGCTCTCGATCCGGAAGGGAAGCCAGTCGTCCATCCTCATCCTCGATCCCTCCGCTTGCAGCTTTCCTCCAAAGAGCAGAACCTGCAGAGGCGTAGCACGGCTGATGTCTTTGATGAACATGACATCGCCTTGGATCGTCTTGCGAAGGGACTCATAAGCGTATATGAAGTCTCCTTCCTCGGGAGGCTTCCCACGCATGTAGTTGAGAGAGCTTGGGTGAATCATGACCTTCTCCTCGGATGAGGTGCGGTGCATTCTAGACTTGCCTTGAAACTTGGCGGCCAGATTCGGTTGTACGCCAGCCAGGAACAAAGCTTTGATCAGCGCTGGGTTGTCCGAGTAGCGATTGAGAGCCGTGCCACCGTACTGCTGATTCTCCCGTACGACACTGGCGCTGTCTGGAACGAGTTTGCACTCAATCAGGATCTTCTCGATAGACTCGGCCGTCGCTGCAATGCTCCTGAATGTTCCCATGTGCAAAAAATTCTGTCGAGCATGTGCATCTGCCCTGGATGCTCCAAATTGACTGCGAAGCGCACGCAGCTCTTTGAAAGCCTCGTAAAATGCGAGTTGATCGGAATCGTGTTTGTGGTACTTTGACAGTATTCTCCTGGTCTCTTCGCGCCTGCCAGGTGGGCTGATAAACAGCGATCTGTCCTTGTCAAGCGAACTGAGAACAAGTATGGGATCCAAGCAGCGGAAGACAATCCCCAACAAAATCATCTTGCCAAGCGATGGATGTACAGGAAGTCTGGACAGTGTCCTGCCCAAAGCTGTCAATTCTTCATCCTGAGTAAGGGCTTCAATGGCCTTGAGGTTTGCGATTGCACTCAACACGGCCGTCTCCGAAGGTGGCTCGATGGCTTGGCCAAGGAATGACTGGACAGAGTCACTAAATCCTTGGGCTTTCACGGAAAGACACACTTCTTGCAGATCGCTCAGGAGGAGCTCTGGCAGGGCAGATGCCGCCATTGCCTCTCGGCGCCAGTGCGTGAAGAGTGCGTAGTAGTGACCGGCTCGCACTCGTCCCGCACGACCAGCTCTCTGCCTGGCATTTGAGCTGGACTCCCAGGTCGTTATGAGCTGCGTGATGCGGCGATTCTGATCGTACCTCTTTTGTCGCAGTTTGCCGCTATCCACGACAAACTTGACATCCGGAACGGTAACACTGGTCTCGGCGATGGTTGTAGAGAGGATGATCTTTCGACAGCCTTCTGAGACAGGCTCAAGAACGTCGGGCTGTTCATGTGGTGGAAGAGCCGAGTGCAGTGGGCAAATCTTGAATTTGTCGGGATCGTCGAAGGCCAAGCCAAATGGTCGATTTTGAAGCATGTTCTGGACGCCCACGATTTCAGGAAGTCCGGGTAGGAAGACTAGGATGGCGCCTTCTTCGTTTTTCTTGCAAATATGGGCGACCGTGGCAACCACCAACGCCAGCGGAACCACAGCATCGTCCTTCTCTCGAGCAAGTGCTTTGTCCTCGTCGCTCTGGTCCTCGTTGAACTCACGCTTCCAATCAATTACAGGCGCGGTAGTCGTTTTCGATTGGTAGACCATGGCAAGCTCACTTGTGAGATAGTCCTTCGTAGCGCCCTTTTCAAGACCTGCCATGGCGTCCAGCTCAGTCCGCTCCTCGGAGCTAAAGTCAGCCAAGATCTCTTCAACATACTTCTCCTGCACCGGGAAAGTCCTGCCAGGGACCTTGAGAATTGGAGCAGGTGCCTTGTGTTCGCCATCATCTTCGCCAAAGTAGTCCGCGAAGAGATGCGGGTCCAGAGTAGCCGACATCAGTATCACTTTGGGTACAGACTTTCTGGCAGCTTGTCGCTCTTTGATAGCCCGCTTCAGAAACACCATCAAGAAGTCGATTGGCAAATTTCGTTCGTGGACTTCATCAATCACAATGTGAGACACTGTGTCGAATATGCCGTCCGCATCATACTTCAGCTGTTCCAGAAGAATGCCAGTCGTACAGTACGTGATGCTGGCCCCCATCTTGGCGCCTTTGTGGTCAAATCTCACGTGGTATCCCACATGGTCACCAACTGCTTGATTGCGTTCGGCAGCTACTCGACTGGCAACTGAGATGGCCGCGAGACGGCGTGGCTGCGTACATACAATATCGCAAAAGCCACCTTTTCGTCGCTCAATGTCGTGGTCCAAGATGATTTGAGGCACTTGTGTAGTCTTGCCACTGCCAGTCGCGCCGATGATGATGCTGTAGAGGCTCCCGTCGACAAGATCAATGACTTGTTTTCGGTACTGGCTCATCGGGAGACAGACCTGAGTATCAGCCCCGTTACCAGTGCCAGGGCTGGTCGCAGCCTCTAGTCGTCTTCGATGCAGAGCCGCACTGATTTTTTCTCGCAGTGCATCTGACAGAGGTCTTCGCCCAGTGCGGCCTTTCTCAGAAGCAATGGAGTCGGCAAATAAAGACTGACGGACGTCAGACAGACCTGCGTTGCGGGCCTCCACCAAGCCATTTCGCATCACATCAAGAGTGCGTCCATTTACAGACACTTTCGTTGGCCGCAAATCCCGCAACACTTTGCCGTTGTTCTTGCGCATCTCCGCTGCAAATTCCACTAACAGCTGTGGC
This sequence comes from Zasmidium citrigriseum, assembly GCA_002786025.1. NCBI lineage: Eukaryota > Fungi > Ascomycota > Dothideomycetes > Mycosphaerellales > Mycosphaerellaceae > Zasmidium > Zasmidium citrigriseum. The sequence continues at coordinate 96,806 of NHNW01000034.1, read as the reverse complement.
TGCTCTTTGAGAAGCTCGATGGCTGCTGTCAATCGTGCCACCTGCTCGGCGTCTGTCTTTCTGCGCATGACCACCCGCTCGCCAATTGCTCGGTCGTTTAGGGTAATTTGGGCGGAGTTCTGAGTCAACCTTGCCACGTTGCACGGGCTGGCGTCAACTTCGAGATAGACATCCTTGTTTCGAGAACGATAGAAATCGAAGAAAGACCTTGCTGTTTCCACGGTCAAGGCGCTCCAGTCGGAATCCGATCCCTGAATGCTGCCGGCTCGTTGTTTGGCTTCTGCTGCCTCCTTGAACGCCATCGCAGCTGCGGTTTCAGCAATTTCCAGCGTAGCCCCAACTCGAAACGTGTGCAAGCCCAACCCAGGAAGCTTGATCGAAACTTCGACAAATGTTAAAGAGCTTTCTTTGGGTTGATGTCGTGTCCCCGGTCTTCGCTTTTTCACGATTCGGGCTTGGAATCGCGGGACCAATCCGAATGATGCAGCCCAGTTGTAGATTTCGACGGTAGCATCCTTCTCTGCTTCCATAGTCTGCGTATCCACTGTGACTAGCTCGTCCTCGTCGATATCCCTCTCGACTGTCTCGTCCGGTGAGGAAGTTGGATCCGCCGAAAGATGCTCACTCTGTTCAGCACTCTTCGGGAACAGCCTGATTAGAAAGCCCGAGTCACTGAGCTCTCTCAGCATGTGCGCCCATGCTATCTGCCTGGCAACGACTTTGTTGCGTGCTTCGCCGGAGGTCCTTCTTAAGCCTCCTGAAGGAAGCTCGACTTGAAGCCTGTAGGCAACCAAGGTGACTCCATCAAGATGACGGCTTTCCGTCTTCCCATCGACAACATACGGGATTTTGGACTGCTGAAATGCCTGGTGCACCGTCATTGCGATAGATTCAGGCGCAAAAAGGCCTTCGGATGCATGCCCGTAATCGTTCTTCAGTGGTGAAACGAGGCTGTTGAAAAGCTCTTCAGACTCGGAGGCTGATGGGGCCTCGGGAGGCACGACGGCGTCAGCTGTGTTGCCAGGCTTGGCGTCCAGGCCGAGTGATTCCTCATTGATCGGGGCAGGTTGGTCAGAGGGAACTGGGAACAATGTCCGTAAAATGTCTTTGGCATGAAGTTTGGCCAGAAGGTGCGCTAGGGCAACACGTCGTGCAGTCGGATCGTCATCCGCTTCGCCGATGGCACTTAGTGTGATTAGCGATGGGATAGTGGCGGTGAATTCATAGCCTTTTTTGCCGTCACTTGTTCTGTAAGCCTGCTTCTGGAATCGGTCAACGGTAATCTTCAATTGCTGCTTGCAAGCCTGGCGAATGACTGTTTCGACGTTGGTCGGGCTGAAAAGTTCCATCGGCGCATGAGGGTATTGATCCGCGGTGACCATGCCAATTTTCTCAATCAGATACGTCAGATCGAATGGACCGTCATTGATTTCAGCGCCTTCTGGGTAGCTGCCGATCTTGGGTTGATGAGCCCCGATCACCTCTCTCTTCCTGCCCAGCTCAGTGGGAGCTTGCATTTGGGATGAAACTAGCCTCTGCCGTCCAAATCCAAAAACGTTGATGGTTTTTGGTGCTCTTTTGCCCGTCCGGACTGCCTGTACTTTACTGAGGAATCTTCCCTGGCTTCTGCCATCCTTTGAGCGCTCCACAATGTTCCGAGTCTCTGCGGTCTTGCTATTGGCGGCATTTCGTGCGTTACTGATTGATTGCTTGAGCTGCTCCTTTCTGTACAAGAGCTCGCCGCTGCTATCTCTGAACTGAGGTTTCTGTGAACGTGCGTTCGTGCTGTCGCTGGCGTGTTCGGAAAGCGGACCATTTTCCGACGGCCGAGACTCTTCCAAGACGCTTTGCCGAAGAGACGCATGCAGACTCATCATTGCCTCGTGGCGCTCGTTGTCGTCGTTCGTTGTATAAGTTTCCACTGGAGGGGTCTGGTGAAGTATCCTGGAAAACAAATCCTGTTGGATGGACTGGCTGACTGAGGACTTGAATTTCTCGTCCAGTTGGCCGCGTTGAGGCCTGCTCGACAATCCATGGTGCCTGCTCCAGGTACTCGCTGCCAGTCGATGAGGGCGGGTGTCTCCATGGCAAATGTTGGGCCTTCCTCGCAGCGCCAGATGTCGATTCCAGATTTGCAGTCGCACGCCTGCTGGGAGGCTGAGCAGGCTCATGACGGAAAGTGCTATCGGTCATCCATCACCTCCAGTATCGTCTTTCATTAAATGTAGATGAAAGCAGCATGAAACTCGCGAACATTGATGGACTATATATGCTGCCTTTAGACAGAAAAGTTGTCTTGAGGTGCAGGAGGCCAAGCATCCAGGGCAAGTCAGCCGAGAAACACGCGCTAAGAAAGTCTAAACTGCGGGTCTGTGACTTCCTTCGCGTGTTGTTCTGTTACTCTTTCACAACCACAACGCGACCTCTTTCGAGACATTAATGGCGCTCACAGAATTGCCATTGCAGCCGCCATCTGCCGCATGACTGTTGTCGAATGTATCTGTATTTGCGATGCAATTCCGTCGTCCGTCAACTCCGGCGACCGTTCGCTGATTGCAACATCAGATTCAGAGACAATATCTTACATGCAAGACCTCGATGCACAAGTACTTCGGATCACGGAGCTCTGTAAGCCTACTGACGAAGGCAAAGAACTTCAAACTATGGCCGAAGCAGTCTTCTTATCTTTCAACAACCGCACAAGCAGCTCATCCCGCTGCTTCTCGACCTCTTTGATATCAAAGATCTCTTGTTCCTTCCTCACACTCTCGCTAAGCCTATCGTACGTCTCTGCATCGTAGCTGATTTGCTTATCCTTCATGTCCTGCAGCCATCGTTGCACTGCAGGGCCGAGGTGCTCGAGCAGGTGTCTGAATCCATCGGGACCACCGCCTCCGCCGCTGACATTCGAAAGGAAGGGGCCCATCAGTGCGTAACGGGGCCCGAGACTAGTGGTTACCAGCGCATCTATGCTACAGTCAGCTCTTGGTCGATGAGAAGATGGAATCGGCATGGTATGACCTACCAACATCCGTGGCGGTCAAGACCCCATGAGACACCAGACTGAACGCCTCGTTCATCACCGCTGCTTGGATACGATTCGCGGCATGACCTGGGGTCTCTTTCATGAGATGTACAGGCCTCTTATTCACTGAGGTGTAGAACTGCATCGCGGTGGCAATTGCACTCTCGCTACTGCCGGAATGTCCTACCACCTCGACCAGCGGCATGATATGAGGCGGATGGAAAGGATGGCCGATGAGCACGCGCTCGGGATGCTTGCAACCCGTCACGAACTGCGAGCTGGGGATCCCTGAAGAAGAGGATGCAATGACTACTTCCGGTCGAGTCTTGGAATCGATCTCTGCGATTAGCTTCTTCTTCAGGTCGAGTCTTTCAGGTGCGTTCTGAGGCCCTACCGTCAGCTTGTGGACACTGATGGAACTCAACTGCTGCTCACTTCTTGGACGTAATCCACTTCGACATAGTGCTCGCCGAGGCTTGCACCGACAAAGCGATAATTATCCAGGGATGCGCCAGGCGAAAGCCCAATTTGCTCGACGATTGGCCAGAACGATTCAAGATGAGCCTTGAGACTGTCGGCTGCATTTGGCGCTGGATCTGCCACCAGAACATGTTTTCCGTGCGCCAGGAAGAGCGCCGTCCACGATGCTCCGATGACGCCTGTTCCGACTACGCCCACTGTCTTGATCTCGGACATGGTGCAAGGTACTGTTGTGCAATGAAAGGAAGGACAAGTTGGCGAAGATTGAGGAGCAGAACAGAGTTTGTGAGTTGAGGTTCTGGTACGCTGTGATTGACTACGTTTGCTATACCTCAGCACACTGATCGAGCGTCATCAAGAAACCTGTAGAGACCGAGATTTCAGCCGGCTAATGGAATGCCGGTAGACACTTTGGCAATATAACAGTAGCTTGTGCTACTAGCTGCGTCCGAGTGAACACCAGCTGGGCTGAGTAGCTCCACCATAATATATTCAGCTTACGGATTAGCTTCGTTTCTACCCAAAACGAGCAGGAATGTAGATCCAACATGTCTTGTGCGCGAGCATGCTAAAATCCTTAGTCAGGGCGGTAATATGCGGCGATTGCAGCGGTAAAAAGATAGGGTTGCCAACGATGAATATCTCCACGGCCATCTTTTACGGTCCTGAACTTACGCCCTTCCATTGAGCCTGGAACATGGCTTCCACACTGCACGACGCCGGAGTCCGCTGCCTCTTTTTCGACACATTCGGGACCTGCGTCGACTGGCGTACTACCGTGACGGAGACTTTGTGGATGGCAGCAAAAGATGCCCTCAATTCTTCGGCCGCGTCCATTGACAGTAATGTACGAAGCGTTGCATCGCAGATGGTAAGCTCAACCTCAATTGAAGGAGAACGCATCACTGACAACGACGAGAGACACGTGAGGACTGGGGCAAACTCGCTCAGGACTGGAGGAACGCCTACTACCACTTCACGGGAGAGATCGCCCAAGACGAAAGCAAGCCATGGAAGACCGTCGACGAAGGCCATTTCGAATCCTTCAAGGCCCTCCTCAACGCTCGAGGACTGACATCCACAAGTGGCCAGGGCTCACTCTGGACAGAACCCCAAATCCAAGATCTCAACCTCGTCTGGCACCGCCTAGATCCCTGGCCCGACACCCAACAGGGCTTCACAGAGCTGAACAAAACCTTCGACACTTGCATCTTGAGTAACGGCAACATCGCTCTCCTTAATGACCTGGTTGACTACGGAAAGCTTCCCGTCAAGCATATCCTTTCGGCAGAGGCCTTCAAATCGTACAAGCCGAGCCCCAAGGTCTATCTAGGAGCGGTGGAGAAAATGGGTTTGAAGCCGGAACAGTGCGCTCTGGTGGCGGCCCATTTGGCGGACTTGCAAGCTGCTAAGGCGCGTGGACTCAGGACTGTCTATGTTGAGCGTCGTAATGAGGAGAGTCATTTGAATTTGAGGGATGAGGGTATTCCGGATGTGTGGGTGAGTGAGCATGAGTACGGACTTGTCATGGCTGCCGAAAAGCTAGGCGTCCAGGTCAGCAAATAGGTTTTGATGATGAATTGACAGCGCTGTGATATACATGATTTGAGTGAGACATTTGAGCTGAAAAGGTGGCGAGGGATGAGCATCATGGATGCAATTTTCCGTATTACTCTGGCACTGCAGCGTCGACGGCGTTCAACCCGATCGAGACATACGCATAAAATCCAATATAATGCAGCAGGCCCACCACAGTCTCCTTTCCCAAAATCTTCACAGCCCGATCCCAAATCTCCTGCGGCAGCGGGCCAGGCGTATTGGTCAAATAAGTAGCCATATCGTACGTCACATTCCCCTTTTCGCTGAGTCCTTCCGGCTTCTTGCCCACGGCCAATTCTTCCGCCTGCTGCTGTGAGAGACCAGCGAGATGCACGGCTTGAGGAATGTGGCTGTACGTTTCGTACCCGGCTTTGAAGTGCGCGCCGGTCGTCAAGATGGCTACTTCTCTCGCATCTGGTGGGATGGGAAGCTTTGCGAGCGCTGCCGACTGCGCGAAGAGCGCTCGGCCGGCTGATGGAAGGTAGGCGAAGAATGGGAGCGGGCCATTATAAGCACCATTGGCCTCTTCGAAGACGAAGCTCCCGCCAGCTTCTCCGAAGACTGTCTTGGTCGCTTTGCCGTAGAGATCGTGCATTTCTTGTTGCTCTGGGGTGAGTTGGTCTCGAGGCTTTGGTGGGAGACGTGCGGCCATCTTGGGATCTTGGTCTGCTTAAGGCAGGATCCGAGTCATCTGAACGTTTTCCCGCTGAATTGAGGTTTCTCGTGCTCTGGTATTGAACCGTAGTCTGATAGTCTGGGGCTCGAGTGATGGAGTTGGCAGATCTTGTCAAGGAAGTTGCAGCAAGTCGCTCAAACAGGAGTTGTCTCTGCGGTCAAGCATAGATATATATAGAGAGCATCTACTCTCTTGTGACGAAATGCTTGAATGGTGGACAAAGTCACGCAGTGATAGTTACCTCTCTCGGAAGCTATCGGCACTCACACCGAGTGAGCCTTATGTAATTGCGAAGGTTGCGGTGGTTTCATGCATGAGTATTCGGGAGTAAGACGAGGAGCCGGCAGCTGTGAATTTGAAGCTGTAGCTTGACGGGCATCCGGTCCCGGCTGAATGCTGTGACGTTCGTCATCCATCGATACAGCTAGGCTTCCATTGCTTTACTTTGGTGCATTACGCGACGGGCGACTTGAGACTGATCTGAAGGCGGGAATTCATCGTAGGAGCGGCGTCGGACTTCTCTACGGAATGATCATAAACTTGAGATCCGTAGCATTGGAAGTTTGCACGGCCTGGCAGGCCCCATGGTCTTGGGTCTGCGATGCCTTCCGAAGTCGACAGAGGCTCTTCGAGCGAGCGAAGGGGAATCGATCCTGTCAGTGTGTCTTGATCGGCCGCCCCATGCCGCGGCGTCAGTCTCTGCTGTCAGACGAAAAGAGATGAAAGCCGTACAGAGGCTGTCGGCGTTGACCGTATATCTTCAAAGAGTTGTTTGAGGTCCAGAGGTCGAGTTGGTCGAGGAAGCAGCTGGGGCGGGTCTGCAGATATCCGCGCTAAGAAAGTCTAAAATCGACATCACCTTTCACATGTCTGTGTTTCTCTCCACGACATATGCAAAAACATATGCTTCTCTCCAAGTTGCTAATGATGCCAGTGCCACCTGCTTGACATCCGAGATTTGCCCACAGAAGCACAACTTTCGCCATTCACTCACTCCAGCCACTATTGCGGCTCCGTGACATCATTCTGCATCATGCAAAAACGAGCTCCTCTCAGGCACAAGTATCTTCCAAGTCGCGTGCTCTCTTCTCTTCTCTTCAAAACAAGATCAACAAAAGTCATCACTTTGCATTCCAAACAGCTCCAGACAGCCCCCTCCTCCTCTACACAACAAACAACACCAAAATGCCCCGCGACGGATCAGGACACTCCCACAACGCCGAGGAGGCCGGCGAGAACTTGACCCACGGCGCACCAACTGGCAACGAGGTCAGCCAAGCCTCCCAACTTCCACTCTTCACTCAATGCTAACAATGCCAACAGAAGCCCACCTCCTCCGGCGTCGACCGCTCCGACAAGGCCGTCGCTCCTCCAGAGCCCGAAGCCGGCGAGGGTCTCAAGAACGCAGACGGCAGCATTGCATCTTCGGGTCAGGGAAGCGTCGGTAGCACTGGTGGATCTGGAAAAGGTCCTATCAAGTCGACGGTGGATGAGCAGGCGGAGAAGTTGAGCAAGTAAAGACGTGCGTGGATGGGGATTGCGATGGGCATCACGGATACCATGAATGATGAAAGACACGGCATTAGAAATGCAGCATCTCCGAGAGAGGATGCATGCATGATATGAGACCAGCACGAGTCTCTTGAATCGCAGAAGCCTGGGGCAGATCACCAGAACTGTTTTGTAGAATACTCAAACCAGCTTCAGTTGAAACCCACCACCCTTCTCCTCTTCCTCGCGCCCCTTGAATATTGAGCTGAAGTCCATCTCGCCTTGCAGGCCTGGAGCAGCACCACGAATTGGCGCATTGGGACTCGCTTGTTTCCGCCTCTTCTCCTGTCCAGCCTTCGAAGGGAAAGTAGGGAACATGGCCGTTGGCTTCGGCCGTGGATCTTGCTGGAAATACGGATCCTGCAGCAACTCCTTCGCAGACGGTCTCTTCGACGGGTCCAGCGAGAGCAAGCTGCTCAGTAGACCCGCTCCAGCATTCGTGAGTGTCGAGAACCTCGAACGCACAATGGAGCCTTGAGCGGCGCTGCTGTTGGATGGCAATCGTAAAGACCGGGCATTGGGTAGGCGCTTGAAACCAGGCCAGGTGTCTTCGGTAGGAATCCCGCAGAGTTCAAATATCTGTGCATACGTCAACAAATTGGCAAACATATCTCGCATCTGATCTTTCCAGTCGTCGCAGACTGGATGCCCAACTCACCTTGCTCAGTTGATCCACCTCATTCTTGCCTTGAAGGAGCGGCTTCTTCGTGAGAAGTTCGCCAAAGATGCATCCGATGCTCCACATGTCGACCGCCGAGTCGTATGTTGTGGTTCCGAGGAGTAGCTCGGGCGAACGGTACCACAGCGTCACGACCAGTTGCGTGAGGTTCTTTGGCGCAGGATCGCCGCAGAACCGAGCCATACCAAAGTCGGCGAGCTTGATCTCGCCTCTGTTGTTCATAAGGATGTTGCTCGTCTTGAGATCTCGATGCAGTATCCAGTGGTCGTGCAGAAACTCCACTGCACTGCCCAGCTGTAGCAAAAGCGTCTTGACCTCCGATGGTAGAAACGGCTCATCCATATCCTCTTGCAGCGTCTTCAGATCGTGTTCCAAGAACTCCATCACCAGATAGACATCTCCCGTGCCTGATCCTCCAGTGACCACCTCGCGAAGATCGACGACATGCCTATGTCTCGCAGCTCGTAGACATTGTATCTCGCGCAGGGCTGTGACCGGAAACCCACCATCTCTTACAGCATCCAGCTTCAATTTCTTAATCGCGACAATCTTGCCAGTCGCCTCTTCCTTCGCCCTCGACACAAATCCATAACTCCCCTCCTCGATATGATTCAGACGATCGAATCGCTCCACAGACCGACATGGCTGCCAGCTCGGCGCATGGAATCGGAGCAACTTGCGATCCGCCTCTTGGGTCGGAGGAGCTTCGTCCTGTGACAGCCGGCGCCGCTTTGAAGGACGTTCGTCTTCGTACTCGTGTCCGTTCGTGGTCTCGTGTTCGGTCGTAGGCCGTTGCGCTTCCTCTGCAGCTTTGCGCTGTTTCTCTGCTTTTAATCGCTTCTTCTCCGCCTTCTCGGCCTTTCGTCGTGCGTCTTCTGCGGCATCCTCCGCCGTATCGGCCCAGCGTGAGGTCATGTTGAGGATGATGGTGTCTCAGAGGAGAACGCCGTGTCGATATGCCGACGCGGAGATGATCGCAGAACTCGCAGTTTGCTCCCAATGAGGTGTGAGACAAATTGGTGCAACCGGTAGACTCTGGTCGTGCATATGCTGTACCTGCTAAATCCAGTCTCAGCTCCAGCGAGTGAATGTGTTTTCGGGGCCGTGCACGCGCTAGGAAATTCATCCGGACTAGCTCGAACCTAGTCATCGCGACTCACCACTTCAGCTGTTCCTGCTGCAGGGCTGGACAGTCGCACGTACGCATCCACCCACTGGATAGGGCTCCCATTGCGATCATTCATAAGTCGAGTACCTCATTCGTAAAATGATGCGAGCTCTTCGCTCATCCCGGCTCATCCTGCCGATTCGCCTACACATGCAACAGTCATGACAAGACACGGGAAGTGTGAGACGTGTAGGAAGAGAAAGGTCAAGGTACGCACGCTATGTTATGCTTACCCAGTCTGTCGGGTCGATGTTGATCATCCTGCTGTCTAGTGTGATGAAAAGCGGCCTACGTGTGGTGCATGTAAGTATCTGGGCCTCTAAGCAATGATCCGTTCTCACTGGGGCGTTGCAGGTAGCATCAAGCGCCGGCCGTGCTACTACAACGATTCAGTCTTTATTCACGAGAAATCTCCCCCTCAGGATGATGTTTCCCCAGTACAGACGGCCATTGCAAAGCCCGGTCGCAGCAATTACGACGGAGAGACACCACTTCTTCGTCTCAAACGACATCGGAAAGCTCTCGCAGGCGATGGGGAGTTCCTGACTTTTGAGTCCGTGAAGCCAAGTCCAGGGCTTTTGTGCAAGCAGACTAGAATTACTGGCAGCTTGGGATCCATCTTCGGCTATGCTGCACTGGACTTGGCCCCTTTGGGACCTTGGGTAAAGCTTGGATGGCCCAGTAGCATCGGCACTAACGCCTGCCTCGAGCTTGCCTCGGAGTATGCCCTCGAAACGGCAGTGGCGTTCCAGCATCAACATTCAGCACAAAGTTTAGAACGGGCAAGCAAGACTGGCCTTGTCGCTATACGAAGTCTCCAGTCCAGCATTGAATCTTGCCAAAGAGACGAAGACAAGCAGACGTTGGTTGTGGCGGTCATGTTGCATTTCGCTGCAGAAGTGAGTACTCCCGAGCCAACGACGACACCATCCTGACCCTGTCGTTCCCAGAATTTCGCGGGGATTGCAACTTGGCGTTACATACCGCATCTGAAGGGAGTTTGCCATCTCCTCAACTCATACTTCAAGGATCAACCCAACAATCCCGTCGTTCAGAAGGTCATAAGCCTCATCTGCGATCATGAAGTAAGCTACGAAGCCTTTCTTCATCATTCGCAATACAAGCAAACTTGATTTCTAACAGACAACGTAGGTCGCTGGCGCACTGCACTTCGGCACGGCCTCCCAGCTGGAATCTATTGCTCGACCGCAGTACTCTCTTGCACTACCGCCCTCTGTTGATGTTGCGACTACGTTGGTGGATGATTTGATGATTCGAGTCCCTCGTCTTACACGCGCCGTGAGAGCCTGCGTGCAAGACCAGGATTCCTTCGAGAAGATGGCAGAGGCAAGCGAGCTGGCAAGGCAGCTCTATCACTCTGAAAGTGTAGCATGGATCCAGAAGACTATTGTAGCATCCAGCCGGACGATGACGACGACTTCAGACAGTGACGACACTGTATCTCCCTCAGGCGTTACCCGCGACTTCGACTCTGTGCCAGCTTATGTCCTTGCAACCCGGTACTTCTTGTCTCGAACGCTTGTCTGCGGCCTACTGCGGACAATCACTCTCTTCCCAAAGTCTCGGTACTTCTTTCCCAGCTCGATTGAATCCGAAGTCGACGAAGGCGAAATGTCTGCCGCAACCTCCGTCGCCGAATGCGTCGACTTCGCCTTCCGACCAAATCCCGCGCAATCTCTGATCTCAGTAGCCATCATAATGCCTCTCGAGGCTTCATTGGGAACGTGGAGTCGGCGAGAGCGGCGAAGTTCTTCGGCGCCAGAATCAAAGGAATACCAGCAAGCGATGGAGATGAAAGACTTTTGTATTCGGCATCTGCGAACTTTGTGCACCAGATGGCAGGCTGGCCCGATACCAAGGAATCGAATGGAAGAGCTGTACGATGTGTTCGTCGGAGGACCCATTCTGAAGAAGATCTACGATTATGAGAAGAACGGAGAGGTCAACCCTGGTCGAGTGTGGCTCTCTGGCTAGAAGCCGATCGATCTCGCATCTGGCTCGGTGCCCTGCGAAAGTTCGCGCATTACAGAAAGTCTCGAGAGGTCGGAGATGCTGTCCGACTTTCCGGAATTATCTGCTGAAGGCTCGAGCCTTCTGGGTGTCGGCTTGCTTCGAATGGAAGGCGAGCCCAGGTGGCTACTGCTTCGCCTTCCAAGCCTCTTCTTTCACTCATCCCCTCGCACATCAACAGTCGACTATCACCATCAAGACATCGCATCCACAATGCAGCAAAATCCGAAACGTCTGACCGACTACGGCTGGATTGAAGGCACATCCGACGGTCAAGTCCACAGCTTCCTTGGCATTCCCTACGCGATCGCCCCAGTCCTCAACCAGCGCTGGCAGCCGCCCGTACGGATGTACAAATGGACAGAGCGCTTCGAAGGTATGGGTCGAATGACGAAGAAATTCGGCCCCAGATGCCCACAGTTCGGCCCGGCGCACTTCCATCTCCGTGAGGACAAAGAGTCGGAGGATTGTCTATATGCAAACATCTAGGAACCTGTTCGCAATACGATACAGAAAGTGCCCGTCATGGTATTTGTGCACGGAGGAGGCTTCCTCGGCGGGTCTGGTTCAGAGGATGCGTATCATGGCACGCAGATGGCGAAGAGGGGCGTCATCGTGATTACCTTCAATTATCGACTCGGTCCCCTGGGTTTTGCGGGTCTCAAGGGCATTCATCCGAATATCGGCATCGAAGATCAGATCTTTTTGCTGGGATGGGTGCAAGACAACATCAAGTACTTTGGAGGAGACCAGGGCAACGTGACTGTCTTCGGCCACGGTGCCGGAGCTACATCAGTGAGGTGCCTGCTGTCAGTCGCATCGCATCGTGGCCCAAGACAGCTCTTTCACCGAGCGATTCTCCAGAGCGCCGGCTTCGAACGATTGTTCGGCGAGCCTCCACGAGATTACGAAGACGCTCGCGACGTCACGGAGCAGCTGCTCAAGGAGATGGGACTGGGAGATCCACCCGAGAGAGATCCTAGGCTCGTCAGCGATACCCGTTGCTATCTCTTGAAGCAGGCCGCCAGGGCCTTGAGAAGACAGATCAAACCAGAGGATGTTGATATTGAGATTCCGAACAACATACAGTGGACCCCAGTCCTTGAACACGAGGATGAGAAGGACCTAGACGAAGGAATACCTCACACGCTGCTCGAGGCATGGACTGATGACTGGCCTGATGGCATGCCAGTGATGATGGGCTGCACCAAGAACGAGGCGTGGTACTGGCGTCGACAACTCGAGGCGATCCCCGAGATAACAGAGTGGACCCTCCTACTGTGTAGGCGAATGGCGCCCCAAGCGAATGGTTACTTTCTGGGGAAGCCGTCTACGAGGCCTCCAATCGAAAATATCGAAGAGCTCGTCACTGCCGCACGGTTCGTGGAGCCTCTGCTGACGACCCTGAATCGCGAGAGCCGTCGACGGAAGGTCTACTCCTATCATTTCACTCGAAGCTCTCCCGGTGCTACAGTGACTGTCCGTGGTGCTAAGCACACCAGCGAGGTACCATACGTCTTTGGAAATCTGGGGATCCATGGACAAGGTTACTGTAAGCGACCAATTCCCAGACCGATCCCCAAATATGAGCCATACACTGACCCATCAGACGATCAAACCGACCGTCAGCTGTCAGACATAATGCAGGAGGCCTAGGTATCCTTCGCTCGAGATGGCAGGCCCCAGTGGAAGGACGGCCCGCGGTGGCCTGAGTTCAATACGCAGAGCATGGCAACCGTCCACTTCGGCGACAAGGTGCTGCTCGGGCGGTTTCCAACCTCTCCTCTGGTCGAGATCTTGGGAATGACTAGGGCTTTGAAGTTGCGTGTTGAGCACGGGGAGTCAGCGATTGAGGATGAGGATGAGGGTTGAGTAGCTTGTTTCTCGAGAGATGAGTATTATTGTCATGCCTGCGAACATGCTTTCCGTTGCGTAGGAAGGTGTGTTGGCGCGGAGATAGGTTTGCCGAAGGCTTGGAGACCGGGCTAGTCTTCCATTCAAATTCTAAGTCTCCGTAACATCTCACTTCCCACCATAAGCCCTCCTCTCCCACTCATCCCTAACTTGATTCCTCAAAACCCCGTCAAAACCCTCATAAAACCCATCAAGTTGCTCATCCCCACCACACCCCGTATCCTTCGTCTTCAAACACACAATCGAGCTCTCAAAATCCGACCTCACAATCTGATAATGTCTCTGCAACTCATCATCTTCATCTAAAGCTGGCAGTCCCCGTAAAGATATCAAAAGACATGAGTCTCCATCTTCGGCGGTCTGCTTGTCAAGGACAATCATGTTTTGAGGAGTCAAAAGAGTCCGGTTGAGGTTCTTGCGAGCCCATTCGAGAATATGAATGATATCCCATTCGAGAAACGGAGACTCTTTCGAAGCAATACGTTCTGGAATGGGCGTCTCTGTTGCTTTGGTCTCGTCCACTTTTGCAGGATATCTACCGTGAAGAAGAACACTCTGCATATCTGGATATTCGCACTTGGCCGTCGCCGCATTCGCCTCATCAAAGAATCGACCCAGCACCTGAGCATCCGGTTAAGCCTTCGGGTCAATGTAAACATCGAAGCCTCGATATTGAATTACCTCTTTGGAAATGTTGGCTGTCATGAAGACGGGAATCTTGGCCTTGATGCAGTCTCGTGCGCCAATGGCAACGAGCTCTCGATGGCGCTTCTCAATGTCGGACTGCATCTTTCTCGACAGGATTTCATCGGATTGAGACTTCAACCAGAAGTCCGTTGGCGCTGAGAGAGTTGTAGTGGTGGAGACGCACCCTCGCTGAACATTCGAACGAGGGGTTCAGGAAGGTGCCAATGACGTTCTCCCATGCTGCAGGATTCAAACGTCACCTATGGTCGACAACACTTCCACCGTCGACCGTGGATTCGCCGTCTTTTTACATCAACGCAACGTAGACTCGGCACATCCTCGCTCTTTCACATGTCGTTCGTTATTGCCGGTTCAGGATGGCATTGGGAATGTGGGGGCCGAGTGCCAAGAGCTAATTGATGCTAGTCAGAAATGGCATACTCTGCGAACATGGCTGAACGCCGGTGATGAAAAGAGTTTGCTTTCAAAGATCTGGAGGATTCTGATCAGCTCTTATCGGGGCTCGCAAAATTGTACGGCTCATCATCTGCGGCATCCCTGATCAAGCACAGACGCTTGCGTTTGAACTTGCGGGGAAGTGGACCACCATGGGGATCCGAACAACTTCGTATCTTGGCCTAGACGCCTCATCTTCTACTTCCCTCGGCGTGGACCTCGAAGGATTGCAACCCCTATCAACGTTGATGAAATAGCTGCTCTTGGCTCGGATGCAAGATGCCGGCACAGCATTGAAGGCAAGGCATCTGAAGTCCCAGGCGACATCTCTCCGAGCTGTGCCACAGAATCAGGGAGATCACAACAAGTGCTGACCTTCACATCCGGCAGTCTACTTCCATCGCCAAACCATCTGCAAGCCTTCAGTCGTCAGCGCCCACACGGAGAGAGAGCACTATCCGCTAAGAGTCTAAGCTGCCCTATCTTCGATTGGCCAACCTGTCAACGGACGTGGTCCCGAAAGCGTACTCCAATTTCGTGCATACAACATGCGAGTACCCGCCTTGGCCATGGCTAGAATAGGCGAATCACCTGCATGGAGGACGTGGACGGCGTCTTTTCTTTCAACCTTCCTCGGTCTGGTCAAGCCGGTGCCTGCATGGATCGGCTCCTACAAGATTGACTTGTTTCACCATGTGCTCGTGGGTCGCGCTTCTGGTTTCTCTTTGAGCTTCTGGGGTAGTGGAAGTCATGTTTGACGTCGGCCTTGTGGCCTTCCTTTTCATCTTTGGTCTGGCATTCGCAGCGAGGGATCCTCCTGGTTTCGAAGATGGAAGTGATTTGATCAGCTTCGTAACGGTCCGTGATCAGAAGAAACGTAGCTTACGATCTCCTCCAAGCTGACAAAAGCACAACAGAGGCCTGACCTGAGGGCTCCTCGTTACGTCGTCACCAAACATCATCCAGAGGCCGTTGCTCCAGGCTACTGGTTCGTTGCACACTACCCGACACTCTTTGGCGCACCATCAACATGGAGAAAAGAGCACCTTCCTTACCAGACGGGCATTCATATCTACGACAATGATGGGGTGGGTCTATATATCAAGGGCTCAAAGAGGGATACTGACAGTAGCAGGATCTCGTGTGGAGCGGCGCTCGTGACTACCGAAATACGAACTCCTTCGACTTCAAGACGGTCACAATCGACGGCGAGGATCACTTGTCTTTCTACATTGACGGCGTACTGGAGGACAATGTGGCCGACGAAAAACGTGACCATGGGGGCGTCACAATGAACAATCGATACGAAGAGGTCACCCGAACGAACACGGATGCTTCCCTCGGCTGGAGAAGTCTGGATGTGCACGAGTTCACAATTTTGCCAGGCGGCCAATCCGCTTTGCTGAGCGTGAACTACCCAGACGAGGGCGACGCTGCAGACATTGGCCAAGGCAATCGATCCCTCTTGACATACGGCTTTCAGGAGATTGAACTTGGGACGGGCAAGTCGTTGTTTGATTGGGAGCCATTGAGGCATGGAGTCTCATTGAGCGAGAGTATCGATATTGCCAACATGGCAGCCTCAGCGAATGAGACATGGTGGGTAAGTTTGAATGATAGAAGCACAAATCTGGACATGAAGGAAAGCTGCTGATAATGGGTGCTCAGGACTGGTTTCACTTGAACTCCGTCGATAAGAATATACACGGCGACTATCTCATTTCTGGTCGGCACACGTCTTGCGTTTACAAGGTGTCAGGACAAGATGTAAGTCGTTTGCGCCTTGGTCTCCAACTACCCAGCTGATAAGATTCAGGGACACGTCTTGTGGAGACTGGGCGGCAAGCGATCAGATTTCCATCTAGAGGAAGGCGTTCACTTCGAATGGCAGCATCATGTTCGATGGCTCTTCGAAGACGACACAAAGACCATCATCTCCGTGTTCGACAATGCCGGAGAAGACGTCGGCAGAAACATCGAGATCCCGCAACTTGTTTCGAATGGCAAGATCATCCAGATCGACCACACTACGATGACAGCCAGCCTCCTGAGAGGCTTCGAGCGACCTGATGGCGGGAAGACGTCTAAGCTAGGCAGCGTCCAATCTCTCGGAGACGACTACACGACTTCGAATGTCTTTATCAACTGGGCTCAAAGCTCATTTATCAGCGAGTACGATGGACAGAATCGTTTGGTCCTGGAAGCAAAGCTCGCATCTGACCGCATGTGGACATATCGAGCTTACAAGCTACCTTGGATTGGGAAGCCAAGCACGAAGTCGTTGATTCTGAAAAGCAAGGCCACTGTCCTGGACGAAGGCAACCCTGCTGTCACCTACTACGTGAGCTGGAACGGAGCGACGGAAGTCGAGTCGTGGTCATTCTACTCCAGCGATGCAGCGACCGGATCGTTTGAAAAGGTTGCTACGATACCGAAGGTCGGGTTTGAGACTTCCTGGACGACCTCGCGCATTCGCCCTTACTCCTACGTGGAAGGCGTTGCTAGCGATGGTACGGTACTTGGCCAGTCCAATGTGACGGCTCTCATGATCTCGAAACAGTGGAAGTCCGCCAGCATCACCGAGGATACGAAACCAAAGACTGAGACCGCAAGCTCGGAAAATAGCAAAGACGGCTTCAACCTGGCTTCTTCGATACCTTACTTGATCATTGACGCTCTGGCATTGTATGCCTTGTACGCCCTCCTCAAGGTTCTGATCCCGCGGCTCACGAAGAAGAGCAAAGGGTATTCAAGACTCTCTTCTGGCCCGGACGAACCAATCCTCGGTCCTACACAGCATTCTATCCCTTGAGACTTCCCGACCAAGTTTGGTGCCTCGTCCGCGACACGTATACGAAGGCGAGATGGAGGCTTGATACGGCTTCTCACTCACATTGCATGCCCTACCTCGATTTGCATGCTCTCCGTCCGATGCCTACACCGACAAGCGCACACTGTAGCGGATTCATTGGCTGTCAGTGACGGGACGGACACCATCTGAACGGTTGAGATAGTTCGCACCGTCAGTCCGCAACCAGACTTACGGTGTGAAGCAATCTGGCTCCGTGGACTGCATAGGCAGCGATCCAGCATCGACGCAGGGATATGACCAGAAGTGAGAGAGAGAGAGAGGGAAAGCAAGTGCTCTTGAAGCACATCCCGAGCTGATCAGCTCCGATGAGCGACGGAACAAATTTGTCGAAGATTTTGGATCTCTTAAGCGATTTGAGTAGGATTCCATAGAAGCAGGACAGTGCATAGCTGTGGATCGTGACCTCGTCATACTCATAATAAAATCCCCTGGCGAGACCATTCAAGAATGGACCCCCATCCAATCCATGTGGCATAGACAAAAACGAACGTTCCCAACTCTCAAGCATCAACAAGATATTTGACATATTCCGCCGAAATCACACCCAAGATCCAAGCAATCTTCTGATCTTCGGTGATGGCAGCCTTAACATGATTATCCCAACCATGCCCACATCTACAGTCGCTCGATCCCTCCGTGTCTCCAAGATCGTAGTCACGACACGAGCAAGTCCGGCAGGCCTCAATCTCGTCGAGACTTTCCTTCTCACGGCCATTGTTCTCGCGGTGCTCGAACAAGCTGTACCAGAGCTCACAGAAGCACGTAATGACATATTCATTCTTGCCAGATCGTTCATGAGAGCCCCAGAAGTGACCACAGAGGCAGTAATAGGATCTCGAGTCGGCAATATATGCGTCGCCCTGATCGCGGTCATCGTAGTCATTGCACTCGCAGCCGTCTACGGTGCAGGTGTCCACGGAATCGATGTTGGCTTTCTTGGTGCCATCTCGCTCGTAGATTCCAAGCCCAAGGTAATACTGGTCAAGAAGATGTCTAGCAGCTCGCTTGTGTATTTCGGGCAGATCGACGTCTGCACCGATCTCGGTCGTTGTCACAATGATGCCGTTCCTTTTGTCCTTGGAATCTATAGCGGATTTGATCGAGTATTCGGTGCCATAGAATGTGGCCTTGCTCAGAGCTTCTCTTGCTGCCTCTATTGCTGCGGTCTGACCTGCCGCCGCGCCGAGGACTTGAGCCTGAGCTGTTGCAAGATCACAGGGAAGGCTGGAGAAGTACTGTACGCTGGCGTGGCCCAGGGCTCCATGGGATGCCGTGAAGAGTTCTGAAACCGCCCCTGAAGACAGTCAGAAGCGATCATTTCTTTGAACATTGACATGATTACCTTGTAGGGCTGAATGGAAGAAGGTAGATGTGTGATTAGCGACGGATGTCAAAGCATCCAGCGGAGCATGGGAGGCAATTTGTTGAGCTGCATTCTCTGTAGCAATCTGAGCGATGTGTTGACCGCCAGCTTGAGCTGCATGCTGTGCTGCCGTCGTGGCTGCGTGACCCGCTGCTGATGTCGTAACATGGTGAGCAGCCTGACCGAGTAATGCGCCGCCGGCTGGTATTATCAACTCAGCAGCCACGCAAGGCCCGACACCAAGCGCGAGGTCTCTTTTGCGGAGATTGTGGCCGTCCCAGCCTTGCTCTTGGAGGCGCCGTTCGATCAAGTCGCATTGTCGAGAGTTGACATTGATTCGACGGGCGTTTACTGCAGTCAGTCCCCAAGCAAGGCCGAACGTGAAGAAGCCGGCCACTCCGCTGGCACCAGCGCCGGCACTTGCGCTGAGAATGTTTTGCTGAATGAGCTTGTGCTCCGCGCGAAGACGAGTCTCTGACATCGTACATATCTCACGCCAGTACTCGCCTTCGTCAAGATGTTGGAAACGATCCCACTTCTTGCCCATGATGATCGGATTTGAGACTGGGTCTGATGTTTAGAGCTGGTGGGTTGAATCAGGGTGGGTACGGGTGATGAGTCGATGCCAGTCCCTTTATCAGCTCGCGACGGAAACGCTGTATCACACCCACAGGCAAGTTCATGGCTGTGGCAGGTGCACAACTCGATGTCTCGTCATTGGTGTCCTACTCTCCTAACTCAAGCCATGTCTTGGCAATCAGGCCATCTCGAAGAAGGTACCTAGTACCTGACAAGATGCTACAGTCTAAGCTGAGACAATAAGCTCCCGCCCAGGTGGTGATCTTGCTTGTCTGGGAGGGTTGAGGCCACGAAGTCTTCGTGGTATCTCTCACAATAGATACGACCAGCTTGATGTACGGGTCCAGAAACGACGGGGGATAAACCTCTCGTGAGCAGGCCTTTTAAACTTTCTTCTAGCCATTTGTAGCCTTGCGAGGCGCTCTTGGAAGAGGCCAGAAGAGGTGGTCTGATGTGCGAAGTACATGTACTTTTTGCCGTCCCTCGCCACGACGATCCAGCTCGACAGCTCGGTCGGGCTCATCGCTTTCAGAACGCATACCGAGTAACATTTCCCGCCTTGTGTTTTTCCAATGAGACACTGCCAGCAAGACAAGTAGTAGGAAAGATGATGGTGTCGTACAAGTCGACGTCCCGCCCGCAAAGGTGAGGTGGAGAACAAAGTCCGGCCTCCTTGCAGCCTGATTGGTCAGAATTACGGACTTCTCTTCCACCTCGCCTCGCCTCGCCTCCTTTCCACAGCTGAACCTCTTCCTTTCCTTCTTAACCATGATCTCTTGCAAAATGCGCCCGTCCAAGCTCCCTTCTCACCGCTCGGCCAAACTCTCTGGGCTCCAAGATCATGGGATCGAATGAACTGGTATGGCACGCCACCGCAGCTGCACACATACTGGAAGCACAGAAACGCAAAGGACGCGTAGGAGGGCGGAAGTCTCGAAGTGGATGTCTTACTTGCAAGCAGAGACGTATCAAATGCGATGAAGTCTTTCCCTCCTGCCGTAACTGTACGTCGTCGAAGCGAAAGTGTGGCGGTTATGTCGCGAACCCGAGCCCGAGGCCGAAATCGACTGGCAAGAACAACACCTTGATCGGCATCCAACTGTCACATGCGCTGGGCCTACGGGAAAGTGATCGGCGAAGCTTTGACTTCTTTCTTTCATGGGCCTCTCCACGTCTCGGCGGAACGTTCGACAAGGGCTTCTGGTGTGGCGAGGTGCTGCAAATTGCCCAGTCGGAGCCTGTCATCCTAGACTCTCTGTTGGCCATTGCAGAGCTCTACGAGAGCCCTCAATGCCTCAATACGTTCCACTCAGAAACAGTCCAGGCAGAGCTTCCTATCGACTCGGTTGGTGCATCTGCGTATGGCACCGGCCGGCCGGAAGCCTATACTGAGTCTGAGCGCGAACTGGTGGCTGAGGCCGTGGGTGGACGGCAGATGCTCGCCTTGAATCATTACAATAGAGCTTTGCGAGGCTTGATGGATCAAGTGGCTTCGGGCAAGGCCTCGTTGCTCATCGCATTGCTCAGCTGTGTGCTCTTCATATGCGTTGAGCTCCTTCGTGACAACGTTTATGCAGCTTTAAATTTGTACACGAAGGGGTTCGAGATCTTGAGGTACGTGTCCTCTCCGTGGAATGACTAGCTACCAAGCCATCTTTGCACCCCATCGCCCTCTGACGGTACGTCTGAAAGTTGGAGATCTAACGGCTGGCAGACAAATCGACCCGTCCAGCACAGACGCTGAGACTTCGCTCTTTATCTCACTGAAGTTAACCATGACCAGGCTAGGCATTCTGGCGGCAATGTACGGTCACCAGGACCTGCTAGAGGGGAGATCCATGATAGGCGAGATCGATGAGACCTCTGCGTTGCCCACCATGTCAGACGCACGCACAGCTCTCTATGTGATTATGGCCGACAGTCTGGCATTCCACCGTGCAGCGATCCCCTGGAAACGACTGCTCTTAGCACAAGCTAAACATCACCCGGATAGCATTGAATCATCGCAAGCAAGCGGAGATCCGCTCACGAATGAGGTCTGTCTGGCTGTTCCGGTGACAGGATCGAACGGCATATTCACCGCTGGTGCTCGGATAGCTCAGTCTGAGATCAAAACGGCAGCACTTCCTTCCGAAGACTGCGTTCCTGACGAGCTACTGCAACAACTGGAACACTTCGAATCACGGTTATACTACTGGTGCAGCGCCATGGATCGAATCGAAGGGAAGAATGAAGAATCGGTTTCGAACCTGATGATGTATTATCACGCATCAATGGCACTCAAGGCCAGCCGGCTTTCACTTTTCGAGTCAGTCCACGATGATTACACTCACCACTACCAGGAGATTGTTCGCTACGCAGAGATCTACTACAGATGCAGGGTGGAACAACCGAGCTTCACCTTCGAGCCTGGCGCCGTCCCAATCCTCTGGATGGTCGTGACCAAATGCCGAATTCCTTCCTTGAGGCGCGATGCCTTGGCCTTGATCAGGAAGGCACCGAAGAAAGAGTGCATGTGGGGCAGAGACTCAGTAGCTGAGTTCGGCGCTCGCGTCATTGCAATCGAAGAAGAGCTCCTGTGGCCTTCGACTTTCTCTATTGATTCACGAAACTCCTCTTCGCCATCACTTCCAGACACTCTCCCGCCAGAGTCTTCCCGGATCCACGAGTTGGAGATTCTACAGAATGCGGGAGGCAATAACTCCAGCATTCGGATCATTCGTTATCTGCAGGACACAGATGGCTCGCGGATGAAGTTGGTACAAGACTACCCCATCTGAGGCTTCTCTTCGACATTGAATGCGGCATCGGCATCGGCTAGGATTTGATAATGTCGGTCATGTCTAAACGAAATGCTTTGCTGTCGTTGCTCTTTCGAACTCAGAGAACTTTTAGAAGGTTTCGAAAGAATATGGACTCTGCGAAGATTTGCAGAAAGATGTCTCGGCGCCAGGCTCGCTTCCATTCCAGTTCCACTTGTGAGAATACCATCAAGGATTGAAGCGCTTGTGGGAGCTATATTGAGAGCCCTAGCCTTACACTAAACGCCGTGGCGCCATGTTCTGCAATTTGACCAATCGCGGGTCAGCAATTTGGACAACGGCGACTCGCCTGATCGACGAGGCTGAAAACGCCCACCAACTAATGCAGGCCTGCATAGGAGCCATTCGTCAGCTGAGTTCAGCTCCCGACCTGGCCATGATGCTTTTTCTCCAACGGAAACTTTGAAACTCTTCGCAATCAGAACTCATCATCAATTCCTCGCAGGCCACATTCGATACAAGCAGGCTCGAATCGAAAGAATTGGCCATGGTCGACACCGTGTCAATCGTCCTCGCGGTCGTCTCGCTCGTTGGGTCCCTCATCGCCGCCGGTTTCACAGGATGGATATCCTACTACCTCGACGAAGTCAAGCGTCGAGCGGAAGCCAAATCATTAACGGACAAATACCGAGATCCCTTGACATTGTCTGCGTACGACCTGCAATCACGGCTGTTTGGTCTGCTCGAGACTGGACTCCTTGATTATCTCCATGATGAAAAGAAAAAGGACCTCGTGCATGCTTACACTGCTTTTCTGGTCGGACAATACTTCTCCTGGGTCTACATCTTCCGTCGGCAGGCACAATTCCTGAGATTTTCGACAGACAAGAAGAACATGCAGCTCAACCGTATCATGGACACCATCACGATGGAGTTCAGCCAGGATAAGCCTGGAGAGAGGGCTTTCATGCTTTGGCGAGGGCAGCAAATGGCCCTCGGAGAATTGATGACTTTGAACGAGGAAGGTCAGCTCTACTGCATGGGTTTCGCTGCTTTCACGCACAAGTTCAACAACGATGAGGAGTTTCGGAGATGGTTTGACGCAGTTGAGGAGGGCATTGCGAAGCTTGACGAGGCGAGGAAGGCTGGGAATGTCAAGGCGCCGAACAAGATTCGGAGATTGCAGCATTTGTTGATTGATTTGGTTATGTTGCTGGATGTGAATATCATTGCTTCGAGCGGGTATAAGCAGCTTAAGGTAAACGCGGCGCAGGAGTGCAAGTGTACGAATTGTCCTGGGAGGACCGATCCATTGGTGGCTAAGAGGAAGGAGAAGGGTGGAAGCGAGGACGCATAGGGAGGACAGTATGTTCAATCGCATGTCAAGTGGCAGCCTGGCTCTGATCAAGCAGGAACCTGGCTGGCTGGCTTCTACGACACAAAGCATCTGCGGCGGCCTTGCACCCCTCCTGAGCGCCCCTCAACGAGCACTCCGAATAGTCGGCGGCAACATCTGAATATGATCTCCGCAACCCACACCGTCGCGAAGTCGTACAGCAAGCAATGTGGTGCTCAATCAATCCACCCCAGTCCAGATTGACCAATCCTCATCACTCAATTCGGCGACTTTCATCGGGTTGATCAATCATAAATCAATCAATCCAGAGGCTCAGAATTGTCAATCCCGGGATTGGGGGCCCGTGCGTTGGGTGGATTCACCTAGATTTGGGGGCCAAAGCCCAAAATTTGATGGGTCGCCCGTAAGCTTTGATGGGGCTGAGTCATGTTCTGGCCAATCCATCCGTGTCAATCCGCATCAATCTGGATCGTCCAAACCGCCTTCAATAATCAATCAATCAATCCTTAACTTGGCATCAATCAATCCATGCATGGGGTCTCGGATTGGGCTCGATTGATTGAGCACCACACTGTATTAGCAAGCACTCGATTGACATAATCTTTTACGACAAGAGTCTCGGCGGATCTTACGGCAAAGCCCCAGCGCGCCGCTGGCACGCGCCCGAGTCAAGAGCGACCAGACTTCGACGAGAAGAGATGGCATGCTTGCTCGCTCCCATGGCACATTGGCCTGATCTCATCTACCCGGCCTTCCATTGAGGTGATCACGGAATTTTCGCTTGCCCGCTCTCCTCACCGCAAATCGCGCCTCTCCGCCACGTCTCCCGCGACATGCGAAATGCTCCACTCCCCAGCGTCTCGCCGGCCATCATTCCGCTGCTCCACCTGCAAAGACGACCGAGTCAAAGTGAGTGCTGCATCCGCTGCCATCAAATGGAATTGGCCTGTTCATCGTCCTCGTGCAGTGCGACCTCCGCAGGCCCGCATGTGGACGCTGCGTGCGCCTGCGCAAGAATTGCACCGGATATCGCGACGAGTGGGAAATCGTCCATCGACAGCAGAACACTCAGGCAGCCAAGCAGGTGCAGAACCGAGTGAAGAAACGAACTGCTGCGCCGCTGTCCAGTCACCAGCCAGATTCTTTCGTGTCCTTGCAGAGACGAGTCGACTTTGAAGCACACGTCTACAGCACCCATCAGCTCTTCGAAGACTACGCATTTCGGTCGGCGCTGGGCATCTTCGAGGCAGTGCCCTTTCTGAATGCGACAGTACAGCCGTCGGTCTTCTCCTCGAGTCTGGCAGCAGCAGGTCTGATCAGCGCGGCGAGTCCACGTCGTGAAGCGTGTTTGCTGGCCAAGGCCAGACAGACGTATGCGGGAGCGATCGTGGAGTTGAGGACCGCGATGCGCGAAGTGGACGCTTTGCGAAACGACGCCGTACTGGTGGCGGTCTTCATGCTTGGATTCTTTGAGGTCAGAGCAGAACGAAGGCACGTAAACATTGGTTGGAGCCGCTGACAACCTGCAGTACACCACCGCAACTTTACGCGGTACTCCAACCACTACATCACTGGACTGTGCTCCACACTCTACGGGAGTCCTGGCGCTCATGCAGATGAGACTGCAAAGAGGGTGGGATACAGTGACAGACCGCAACATCTTCATATTTGCCCGCCACGTCCGTGTGAGTATGTCGATGACAACCTTGAAGGTCAAAGCTGACAGAATAAACAGTTGATGGGGATATTTACTTCCAGCATCGAGGCCGCATCACTATTCCAAGACTTCGAGAAGAGCTGGAGTCACTGGGAAAACCGGCCTACGCTCGATGAGGAAGTTCGCCTGGCTGTCTTGCTCCTACAGGAACTGCGTGAGGCCAAGGCCCAGCCGTCGCAGAGAGCGAATCACGAAGCAGCTAGAGGTCTGGTACTCAGGACGATACATGCCATGCAGCTGCTGGGGAATGCGGCCTCCAGCGTCTTGTTTGAGCCCAACCTGCATTCACCGAAAGCTGCCTTCAACAACCTGCTGCAAATCACATCACACGCAGCAGCCGACATGGCTCGATGTCTCTACCTTGCGGTACGCCTGCACCTGTGCGAAGCGCTGATGCAAATGCTACCAGAGACTGGTCCGCAGGCTGAGACTGACGGCGTGCCTTTCATGACATGCACTCTTGCTGCTCTCCCAGACTGCGCTGGCCAGCTATGGGCGGAAGTGAATGCTACTGTTGGGAGCAGCTCCCGTGCACCACCAGGCGCTGACGAGCCTCGCGCTGCGCTTCGTATGTTCTGTCTTGGTTGGCCGTTGATGGCTCTGGTCAAGTCCCATCTGGCGTCTGACCACATGAAACAAGGAGTTTGGCATATCCTGCACGGAAACTTCTACTCCGGTGCCGGTTGATACCACGCAGAGTCTGACCGGCCACAGTCCGTCTCAAGATGAAACGGCGAGGAATCTAATGACCAATGCACAGGGAAGTGAACGTCTACAAGCGCACTTCGCCGCATATGAAGAACTCTGGTCGACTGGATCTCCCGCGCACGCCGCACACATTCACGAGCAAAGCAAAAACGATCGAGACACGAACGAAGCTGCGATTTCAACTGCCACTGTCTCTTCGGGAGTTCTGTTGTCTACACGCACCGATCTTCTCTCCACCGTACTTTCCATCCGACCCAAGATCATGCTGCTTCACATCATCTCCTCCTTCTGCACCGCTCCCTCAACGGCATCAATCCAGCAGAAACGTTGCTTGGTGAAGATTTCTGCTCTGGGCTGCACAGCTTCAACAGCAGCATGCTGATCAAGGACACCGGCCTTCATGTACATCATTCCTGCTGTTGCTGGTCCATCACGCCATAATGTCGTCCCACATCGGCCGCAGAAATAGCTCGTCACTGGATTTCCGGAGGACGCAACGGTGACTGCTCGTATTCAGTTCCGTCAGTCCTTGGCTCATGAGTATGCTCTACAGCTCGGACTTGCCGTATTCACTAGGCTTTCCTGTGGTCACTACCAAGTCTTCCCCCTTGAGTACCCAGTTGAGGCCGAACGCAGAGCCGGAAATCCGCTTGCAATCCAGGCAGTGACAAAGTGCCTGACACAAGAGTTAGCACTTGTCTTCGCTACGATGTGTGGAGCACACCGACCGCTTCCAGTGGATCGCCGCGCAGATTGAACTTTACACTGCCGCAGAGACATTGCCCGGAGTACATGTTGTCGGCTGGCGAGATCGAAGCTTGGATTGCGGCCGTGGCGCCGCTGGGGATGGTCCTGAATGATGGAAGAACGAGTGTTTGATGAAAGATGAAGACGAATGCTGCAACGAACTGGAGATGTGTTGGAGTACTTATGTTTGGCGACTAAGCTCCTCGCAGTTTCGAAAACCCGGCGCCTCTTTGCACAATATCGGTCTACTCCAGCGAGGGCACCTCGTCATTGGCTTCACATCAGAAGCATTTCCTACGACGGCTTGTCTAAGTTCTCAAGGACCAGCCTGGCCTGCAATGGTTTTTGACCAGGGCAAGGTTCAGTCGACCTGACGCCAAACTTCTTCGGGCAGTCATGGCGATACTGGGCAGTGATTGGACGATGCCCAGGCTGCCACACGCTACGAGATTGCCACGGACCTGATCCAAAACCGATGGCAACGCAACGCTCGAAATGACGAATCTTCTACCGCATGATGGCGTCTTCTTGTCCCGCTCGCTTGTCGCTGTTCCAAATCCTCCCACCTTTCCAGAAGCCCTGAGCGGCGGGTCGCTTGCTTTGCAGAAAAGGAATACAAACCGCAGAATGGCAGCGGGCCCACTCCTTTTCCTCACCCATGCCGAACACGGCCAGGCAAACATCGTTCTTGCGATCGCAGCTTCTATAGCTCTGGAGTCCGGTCACGACTTCCACATCGCGAGCTACCGAGAGCTTCTCCCGCGGTTCACTTCACTGAACGAGTCGATCCGCACCACCTCGAAAATAACCTTCCACCAGCTGCCTGGAATATGCCTCAAGCAAACTATGAATGGTTTCTTCGCAGATGGTGCAAATTCCATGGTGTTGCGGCCCGGCCTATGGAGCGCCATCCGCTGCCTCCAGATCTGGATGACAGTCTCGCGCGGTGCAGGACCAAACGAGTACCTACAGGATTACAGGACGATACAGCGTCTCGTTCGTGACATCAAGCCAGCGGCAGTCATCATCGATGCTCTCTTCATGCAGGCTCACGATGCAGCTCGGGGACTTGGACTGGAATACATCACCATCGATCCAATTTCCGCCCAGATGAGCATGGGATTCTATGCCTGCAAGTCTTTTCTGGACTATCCAATGTACGTCAATGAACAAGTCTGGGAATCAGACACACTTTGACATGTTTGGCAGGGCAGGTCTGGGTTCAGAGTACCCGTTGACTTTGTACGACAAGCTTCGAAACTACCTCTTCATCATGGCAGTGATTGTTATGCCTTTGTTCGCAGGCTCAGCAGCCACTGCCATCTCCAAGGTAGCTCAAACAGCATTTGGGTCGCCGGCAAATCTGACATGCTTCACCAGGCGCAGAAGGCGGCTGGGATCAAGAAGGGCATCGCTTCTCTCCCAACATACCGTCCGATCGACCTCTACATCTGCCCACATGTGCCTGAGACCAACTTTCCAGGAGACATGACATTACCAAGCAATGTTATCGGCCTTGCACCTATTGCTCCTCCCATAGTCTCCATACAACACGAAGATCCAGCACTTTGGGCGTGGCTGAAGCAGGGACCGACTGTCCTCATCAACTTCGGGACCAGCAATGCTGTCAGCAGCCGTGAAAATACGACTGCCATCGCGAGAGGAATCATGTTTCTCCTTGACAGACTCCCAAGTTCTCAGGTTTTGTGGAAAATCTCATACGATTGGTCCCAGGACTTGGATCTAAAGGCACTGGTCGATCGCTGGGTCGATGCCAAACGCTTGAGAATTACTAAATGGCTCAGCATCGATCCATCAGTTCTTCTCGATAGCGGCCATATAGCCTGTTCCGTACATCATGGAGGTGCCAATTCGTTCTACGAGGCTTGTCGGTAAGTATTGCTCATCATACTTTGCGGCTTGGATTCTGATCAGATGTTGTGCAGCGCTGGTGTCCCGCATCTGATTCTCCCTTTGTGGGTCGATACCTTCATCTACGCCGAAAGAGCAAGGTACCTGGGATTCGGTTTGATTGGCAACGCCGGTACGCCGCCTCGTGTGGATGCTGTTCAGTTCCGGACCAAGCTGTTGCGTGTGATGACGGACGAGGGCATCCGCAGCAAGGCCTCTGAAATCGGGCGAATCTGTCGAGACATGGGCGACGGGAAACAGATTGCTGCGGAAGCGATTCTTGAATGGGCGCGCAAGAAAGGGCCAGCATCGCCCTAAGTATGTATCAAACAGTGCAAAGGCGTGCAATGAGGTTCCAAGCGAATATTGTAGGGCATGTCTCAGCTGACCAAGCCATGACGCTGTGGCTGTACAGGCAACCAGCTTGCAAGTGAACATTCGTCCGGCCCGGCGCTTCGGTGTCGGCTTGACAGCTGAGTCGGAGGTCCGCAGGACATTGCGCCTATGGACTGGGAGCAAAACGGCTGAAAAGGGCCGGAGTCTCGAGAAGTATATGAGGGAATACAACGCAATACTGATGTTGTACCAAAGGCCTCCGCACACAGCTATCTTCCAACATCATCGATACTTCCAGATTGACATTCAAAAGACTCTATCATTCCAATCACCTCAGCTATGAAAGTCCTTCTTCTTGGAGCAACGGGAAATCTTGGATCCCGCATCCTCCCAGCTCTACTCACGCATGACCATTCGGTGGTTGCATACGTTCGATCGTTGAAGAAGCTACAAGGAATGCTTCCAGAAGCGGTTCATGAACAGATCGCCATTGTCGAAGGAGATGCAACCAAAGTGGAAGCAATCAAGAATGCCATCCTGGATTCAAATTGCGACGCCGTCGTTACTGCTGCCGGAGTAGCAGCAATGGCTCCTTGGAGCAAGAGCGATTTGCCAAAGATCTTTCGAGCTATTGTCGAGGCCGTGGTGGAAGCCGGAAAGGTCAGAAGAAGGGCGTTGAGGGCTTGGTTCTTGGGTGGTACTGGTGTGCTTTTCTATCCAGGGACGCAGACTATGCTCTCCAGCTAGTATGTGAAACCATCGCCAATGCTTTGGGATGAATCGACTGACGATGACCAGCATTCCTGTATTCCTCGAACATCGTCAAAATCTCGCCTTGCTCCAGAGTCTTCCGCCCGATGCAGTCGACTGGTCGATGCTCTGTCCCGGCAACATGACGCCCGAGTCTTCAGATCTCAGCGTTCCGACCAGGCCTTCACGAGGCAAGCTGATCGCAAATGCCGGCACTCCGCCTTCTTGGAACCACTCTTGGGTGCGGTACATCCCATTCATTGGCAAGTCGATGGAGATGGGCATGAACTTCAGCCGATACGACACCACTCTAGAGCAGAATGCAGAGCTCATTGCAGCAGATCTTGAGGATGGCCATGATAGTCGATTCATCGGGACCACAGTTGGAATCATCAGCCCTTGAATCATGGCGATTTCAACCCGGGTAGTAGAGCAATGAGGCATGTTTGACGTCGGTACAGGCGTTGGCATGGGCGTTGGCGTGGGCGTTGGCGTTGGAACAATGTCTGTTACGACCTCCCATCCAAGACTACGGTATATCGCAGCGATGTTAGCTCTGGCGGGCAACTTCGGTCTAATCAGGACATCCAGCCATTATCAGGTTTTTTGAGATGATGACAGCCTCACTGGGCCTCTTGCGGATTGAGCCCCTGATAACTCGAGCTGCTAATCACATACCACTTCCCATCTCTCCTCTTGAAGTTCAGCAAAGTCGTGTATCGCCGTACAATCCCTGGAGGCGCATTCGTAACCTCAACATTCACATACATCGCCGCGGCCTGCTTGGGATTCTCCACTACGGTGTCGAGGTTGACGATCTTGCATGTGTAGCCTGGAAAAGCCTGGTGAAGCGCCGCCATCTCCTTGACAAACGCCTGCTTTGGCCTTGAGGCAACCGAACTCCAGCAAGGAGCCTCCAACAGGTAGTCGTGTGCTTGCATCGCGGCGTTCATCTCGATCGCAATTCGCTCCAGCTTGCAGGTCTCGATGTAAATGACATCTGAATCCATGGCCGTGACTGTGGGCGTGTTGACGACGGGGCTTTCCATGATTCTCTCAAGGTGGTGGATGTTTCGTCTCACCGGTCAAGATCGAAGTCGGGGAGGTCGAAGAGGTATATCATGCTTATGTAATGGTGCCCTTGTTCCGCATGTCAGATTCGATCAGCATCCTTGAATCCTTCGAGAGCTCCTTCGTTCACGATTCCCACGGCCGAGTCTGGTAGGCCTTCCGGGAAGTATCCTCTGCGGTTTCGCACTCGCTCTCGAACAGCCTGCTTCCTTTCATACTCTCCAGTTGCCACCAGTTCGTCGAAGCAAGAACGTCGAGCCCGCCATGAGCACAGCGCCACAGAAAGCGGAAAAGATTGCAAACGTTTGCAGTCCCCAGTAGTTCGTTCGTCCCTGCAAGTCCAGAATCGCCCCAGAGATGGGAAGGCCAGTGAGCATGCTATTGAACAGGTCAGCGCCCATGATCTCTCCGCAACCACAGTGTGTTATCATCTCTCACCTGATACCCATTACGGGCTGATACGTTCCGAATCGAGTGCCAATGCTTTCGATTGATCCCGCCTTCGCAGCACAAGGCATCACAAGAGCGATGAAAGCGCCGCTGGCAAATCCATAACAGACAGTAAAGAGGATGATCCCGGCGTGAGACGGGTAGAAGCTGAAAGGCAGCCACAGACATGCCATGACGATGCTGGAGAGAAATGCGGCGACCGTGATGACGTTGAAATGCCCAATCTTGTCGCCGAGGTAGTTTGGTAGGATACGGCCGGGAATGGACGCAGCGCTGGAGTACAATGTCAGCGAGAATGTAGCTTTGGATGCTGAGGCAATCACTCACTTGAGTATGGATATCAACGACAAAGCAAGCTCGTTGGAGAAGCCTTGCCCTTGAGCAATGGTGGAGATGAAATCGAACGGGACCCAAGATCCCCACCTGACCAGTCGATGAGCGTTGGTCTCGCAATCTTTGTTCCCGCACTTACATGGTCAAGAACGAGCCGGCTGTGAAGAGGGCGAAGGGCAATTCTCTAAACAGGTCCAGATCAAACCACTTCCCATCTCGCCTCCATGTCTTTCGCGGCAGACGAGATCGAACGAGCAGACAAGCAAAGACCAGCAAGATCCCGATCAATAAGGCTGTGTATCGGACGGCACCTGCAAATCCTACTTCACCCATCAATCGGAAGAGGAAGAGCGGTAAGATGACTCCTGCCAGACTGCTTCCAACAGTGATGATGCCATTCGCAAGTCCTCGGCGTTTGACGAACCACTGTCCAACGCAGACAGTCGAGCTCGTGAACACCCCGCCGGCACCAAGACCAAATGCAACTCCTTGCGAAAGGAAGATCTGATAGTAGCTCTCGGCCAGGCTGGTCATGCAGAGACCCAGTACGCAGAGGATACTGCAAGGAAATAGCACTGGGCCAGGCCCATCTGCAATGTTCATCAACCTCAGAGTTCGGTCTTCTCCTCTTCCACATTTACTCACATGTGTCGATTATTCTCCCAAACAGTGGACCAGGAGCCCACATGGCCATGAGCTGGAATGAGAAGATCCAAGCTATCTCGGATGGCGTGTAATTTCGCAAGGAGTGTTCTTGGTAGTATTGCTGAAATACTCCCATGCTGAAACACACCTATCAGCTTTGGAAGGTTTTGTGAAAGAGTGTCTGCTCACGCATTGAGGACTCCAAAACTGCAAAAGAGCCCCGTGAACCCTCCAGCAACGCACAACCATCCCCGCCAGCCCTCCTCCGGTGGGATCTGCTTCGTATTCTCGATGGATTCACTGCTATCTGCCTGAACATCGTCGGCCTTTTCGGTTGGAGTGATGGCAAAGGCGGCGGAGGCCATGACGGTTGACCGACTTCGAATCCTGGAACGATGCGGACGAATATCGATCAGCGCGATTCAGTGCTGTTTGTTGTCCAACCACGTCCACGGTCCAGCATATGGCGAAGGCGTTGTCGCCCTTGATATGTCCCTGACCGCATGCCAGACCATTGAAGAAGAGGTAGTAGTACCGCCGGTCCACAAATATATATGTTGAGGAGGATGGCCAGCGCAAGCAGGGATGTCTCGTGGAAAATGCATAGGAGCGAACTCGGAGCCACTGGAGGAGCGACGGTCGACGGCATTCCCTCGGGTCGCTGCAAGGGGAATGTCAGGAGGGCCCGACTCCTACGCCCCTGGGCTTGCATGTCCGCATTGTCTCAAATGATCATCTCTCGTTGTTCAAAAGGCAATCGCGTGGCTCGTCAGCGGTGGGTCGTCACTGCCGGCGACGTCTCGTGAGACTGTTGGGAAGAGCGTAGCGCACGGTTCCTGATCCTGGCGTGACAATTGCCCGTTGCTGCATCCGCTGACCAGAGCACGTCCCCAATCCGAACATTGTGAAATCGTATCTGCATCCATCTTTCGCCTGTTCGGATCGTGGTTCATCCTGACGTTTCCGAATTCCGCCATTACTGGTCGAATGCTCAATAAATGTCCCATTGCGTTTCCGGAACCTTGCCATCGTCGAACATCTTCAAAGCCTCTCCATACATCAGGCCATTGACATACGCTTCCCCCACGAAATTCCATTGCGAAAGACCTTTGTGATCTTGACCCGCATCGGAGGGTCGAATGACATATGGCGTTGGGCAGTAGAAGATGATGACAACTTTATCTCCCGGCTCCGTGTCAGACGGCCCCATGCCGATTCTTCCAGCTTTCGTGGCAAAGAAACGCCTTCTGCGACTCATTGTATGCAGACATCTAGAGAACTTATGGGCTGATGGTTCGAGATTGCCTTTCGGTGAAATCGATTCACCAACGTCGAGGGTGGTTTCCATGAACTTGCGAAATGCAAGGTACGGCTCGGCGAAGTCGATTTTCACTTCTCGGTCGTAAACGATCTCATGATGAGATTTCGCATCAGATGCAAATGTCAAATCGTTCTTAATTGCTTCAGTCCACGTCTCAGTGGGCGGAGGAGTCTCAGTGAAGGTGGCGACCACACGGTTTGCTGTGAGTGTGCGAGCATAAAGATCATACTTGGATTTAGAGGTGCTCATGGTGTCAGTAGAGGCCATCGTACGCTTGGCAAGGGAGAAGCAGGACTGATCCCAAGACGAAGTCTCCTGAATGCTGTTGTAAGACAAGAACGATGCCGACTCGGCGCTCGGGTTGCATTCAACGACCTCCACAACAGTGTCAATATGAATGCCACTCGCCCGGATAGCATTCGTTCTGGGGATGAGCGAGATCTGGCGAGGGTTGTTGGTCGCATACAGGCCACTTAGCGAATGCTTGCCTTGCAAGGCATTGCCAACGTATTTCGCGTAGTAGGCTCGACTGCGTGGAAGAGACCATGGGCCCTTCTTTTGGAAGCCAGCACACGGCAACTGAGCCTTAAGCCATGGGCTTTCTTGATAATGGCCAAACCAGCGGGTGCCGATTGATGTGGTCTCCTCGCGAGAGGAGAAGTCAGGACACCACGACGGAAGGCCAGGTAGCTTTTCACATGTGGTGACATGATTGAGAAGGCATTCCTTGACCTCGTTGCGAATGTAGTGTTTCGCAAAGCAGATGAAGACGTCTTGTGCCGACATGGTTCTGTCCAGCGCAAGTTCTTTGCGAGCAGCCTTGTCAAGAAGTGCATACATTCCCCAGACCATGTCCACGGGATTTCGAGCCTGTCGTCTTCTCGTGGCCACGAGCAATGCTGAAAGGCTGCAACCCCACCCATACCGCAGCAAGCTCTCTCTGCCAGTCCGCACCTCAGATATAGCATCCAGACCGTGAAGATGATCCCAGACGATTTCTTGTTGCCCGGTAATGATCCAGGTCTTGAGCCCGGTGGCACTCAACGCTTCGGCAAAGAAGTCAAAGCCATCCCATCGAGTACTGGTCTTACCACACCATACGAAAGCATTCGGGGCCTTGTACAGGAGCTCGTATTCGATTGCGTTCTTCATCTCGTCTGCCATGGCCAGCTCTTGAAAGGTCCAGAGTCTCGACCACCAGTCGCGAGTCAAGATACTGGCATACGCCCTCCACAAGGCGTGTTCCGGCTCAGGCAGTCCAACTTCTTCGAAAGCAGCTTCTAAGCTGTCGTGGTTCGCTGGCTGGCAGATCTTCAACTTCTCTGTCACATTTGGCATCATTGCTAGTGCCATCTGTTCGTTCGCCTTGGATTCGCCCAGCCATACATACACCACCTCAGCGCTGGCATACAGCTCTCTCATGTACGGGATTTGATTCGCTTTGTCGAGCTCTGAAGTCTGCTGAATGCAAATGGCATCGATCCACATGAAGCGTTGCTCTCGTTGCCGTCGCATCTCCAGCAGGAATGACCTCGCACTTGGAGTAATCCAGACATATCCATGGCGCTCTGGCTCACTGTCTGTCGTGACTTGACCTTTCTCATCAAGGAAGCACGAGACCGTGCGGAGATACAGGGGCCAGCGATCTGGAGATGTGCCCCACGAATACGAGACGGCAATGTATCCATCAGTCCCCGAGAGCGCCTTCATGATCTTGCGTCTGTCCTCACGAATCGCAGCTCCGAAAGTGTGAAAGTATTCGGTGATGTCTCCATCGAAGGTGAATGACGCGATTCGGCCAGAGAGAAGCTCCTCCTCCTCACCATCTCCCGCCGGCAGGTCCAGCTGAAAGAGGCGGTAGAGGAACGGCTTTGGTTCGTCGTACACAAATGCTTTCTCTCGAGTCTCTGAGGTCTTTTCGGTAGAGACCTCGGAAGGCGGAGATGAGGGGACTTCATGGTTCCCATCGCCAGCGCCTGCTGATGAAGCTGCTCTCGGGATGGAATGCGTACCGTCATAGGTCGCCTTGACCACCTTTCTCAGCATCGGCCGCTTGACGCCTGATGATTGTTGATGAATCCAATGTTGACGGAGGTGGCAAGGAGCAAAGTCCAAATGCAGATCCGCCTCATCTCATGCAGTGCCCCGCTTTGCTGGCGAGTTGCAAGGCGCCCATCGTCCTGCGACTTGCCATCTCCGCCATGTGCATGATTGAATCCTTCATCGTCTTGAAGTTGTTCTGCTACAGCTGCCTCCATCTCAAAACGGTGCCCGGAGATAGGAGAATAGATTTCCCGAACTCTGCCTACCCCTGCAAGCGAAGGAATAACCCTGTACAACATTGTTGCCTGAGATCCAATACTCTTTCGCCACGACATTTCCATCAACAGATCAACAGTCTCTTCGTACCGGAATAGTGGCCATGCAAGACTGCTGTCGTCAAGGCTTCCGATGGCAAGGCCAGCCGACCGGCCATGAGACGAAAGTGAATGACCTAAACGTCTACGTCGCAGGAGAAAAGAAAGACGTGGCTATTCTGCTCGCTCACGATGCGTTTGGGTGGGCCTGGAACAACAACAGATTGCTTGCAGATCATTTTGCCCAAGAGATTGGAGCCACTGTGTATCTGCCTGATTTGTGAGCATGCTCAAATTCCACCAACATGTGTCAACTCTGACGCACTCGAAGTTTCCATGGAACAGCAGTAGACGAAGCTGCTTTGCCCAGCGACCCAACAGCTTTCGACTGGGCAACATGGCTCACGACCAACAGCTGGGACGTTCGTCGGCCAGACATCATGTCCACGACCAAGTACATCCGCTCTCAACACGACAAAGTGGGAGTCGTGGGCTATTGCTGGGGTGGCAAAGTTGCCATCGAACTGGGCAGCAGGAAGAACGACGGGCTGGTGGACTGCATCTCCTTTGCCCACCCCGGAGGAATCACCAAAGAGGATGTCCTGGAGGTGTCGGTGCCTATTCAAATCATCGCACCCGAGAACGATCCACCTTTTCCTCCTGAGATGCGGTCGTTCTGCAACGAGGAAATCCCCAAGCTCGGTGTGGATTACGATTATCAGTACTTCCCAGGCATGAAACATGGGTTCGCCACCAGATGCAACATCAACGATGCTAAAGAGAAGAAGGCACTCGAGAGGGCAAAGAATGCTGTTGTTGGGTGGTTTGTCGACCATCTGATGTAGTCACATGGCCAACACCGAGCGATTGGCGAATCTTTCAACCATTGCATCTCGATCGGGGTTCATTGCAACTTATGCGCGTTCTAGTCCACAGGGCTTCCGATTAAGATAATCCATGATCAAAGCTTTCATGATTTTGCCGTCATGATTGATGAGGTATATATTCCTTTATCGTTCTCAAGGGCACGCCCTTTGGCCTTCTGTAAAGGGTAAAATGCAGCGCTCGGCGGCGCTCAAGACTGAATGTTTTCCACGCGGTCAACGTGAACGCAGGGGCATTGACAGATTTACCATTGATCACCATGGCCATGTTTGCCCCAAGTGTCTGGCGCCTTCCAGTGGTCATCATGCTCTTCCCATCCTTTGTTCCACCAGCCTCCGTCTCCCCAATGTCCATTTCTCCACCAGCCGCCGTTCCCTCCGCCATTGCCACCACAGCTACCTTTCGAGGATTGCAGAGAAATCACCAGATTTTCGTTCCATGCACCTCCTCTAGTCACACTCTCTAGACCTGTAATGTAAAGAGCGTTGCCGTCGGTCCTAGTCTTGACTGCTCTGCTGTTTTGCACATGTCCTCCCGAGCTAACGCAGACAGCCTTTGGAACCTTGTTCAATCCAGCAATCGTGACGTTGGCGAGAGCATTCTCGTCGTGGTAGCTGCCAGAGACCTTCGCGTACAGCGTGTTGTTCACAAATCGGAAGTCGACGTCCTTAGTAGCCTTCTGCTCCAGGCTGATTCCATCATCCAGGAACAAAGTCCCCTCAGCCTCGCCCTGCCCATCCGTCGCAACAATAAGGCTCCAGGGATTCATGCGCGAAGTCTTCGTCGTGTTCCCTGGCTTCTGCGTGGGAATGATGTATCCACCACGAATGTGAATGGGTTGGTGCAAGATCGGCGCATCGAGAGTCTTGTTCTCGCCCGGCTGAACGTCGACCTTCTCGAGTGTGTACCAGTCGTACCAGATGGTGCCCGATCCGACGCCTGGAAAGACACCCTTGACAGATGTTGCGAGAGGAGTTAATACTGGGGTGATGAGGATCGCAGGACCGGACATGAATTGCGTCTCAACGGCGGCAAGGGATGCGTCCTCTGGGAATTCCCACTGAAGAGCACGTAGAACAGTTTCGCCCATCGTATTGGCTTGGTGGAAGAGCGTATAGGTGTACGGCAGAAGCGAGTATCGTATGTTCATGATTCGTCGAGTGGACTCCGCTGTATCGGCCCAGCGATACGCCTCCTGAGCGATCGTGTTCCTGCTCGATGTTAGTGTCACTGTAACATTTCAAGTAATGGTTACTCACCTGTTGTTGTGGTTACGGTAGAAGGGGAACCACGCCGACAGCTGCATCCATCGTGTGCAAAGGTCCCTGTCAGCGTTGCCATTGAAGCCGCAGGTTTCGACACCAAAGTACGGAATGCCAGCAATGGCAAACTGGAGGGCTTCGGCGATGTTGAAGTACATGTTGCTGCTGAGGATCAGTACATCATTATATCACAGAGGGAGGCACATCATCATACCCATATTTCGAATTCGTATCACCGCCCCAATGGCCAGCAAACTGCCCACTGCCAGCAAAAGTGCTTCGTGAGACGAAGAACGGTCGTTTGCCATCATAGAGAGTCTTGAGGGCATTGTACGTAGCATTGCCGCTGATATGACCGTACAAATTGTGCAGCTCGTACTCGGTGCTGTTGTGCGGGCCATCGTTGTGAGTAGCGTTGGGCGAGATGGCTTGCTTCACGAGCGAGTGGCCAGGCAAGAAGTTGTTGATGGCGTACGGTGGGAAGTTGAGATTGCGGACTCCTGGCGTGGGAAGCGTGCGGCTCAGGACTGGCGTTGGGGTTGCTGTTGGCGTCGGGTATGCGGCAGATTGGGAGGCCATTGCGGCGCTGTCAACATGTCAGAGTGAACGTTCCTGGGTTGCGTGTGCTGCATTCTCTCTTACCTGGCGGACGCCGCCTCGCTGGCATTAGAAACAGCAAACATTTCCGGATACCTGTAGTCAACCGCCACGGCCGTATCTGGATCTCCAGGGAACGGCAGCGGAATATGGATAGGATTCATATCCAGCATGCCCTGACCACAGCTTCCAGTACAGAACGAGTTGGCATCATTGACATCCAGCCAGAACCCATCGAACTCAAACACTTCGAAGTATCGCTGGATCTCCGATGTCCACCAGGTCTTCGTCGCCTCCATCAAGAAATCCGGAAAGACGCTGAAGCCAGGCCAGAGAATGCCAATGTACTCGCTCTCCTCTCCATTGCGGATGAAAGCGTTGACTTCGTGGCCACGATCATAGACTGGGTAGGCGTCACTGGCATTGTTCGGGTTGGGAATGTAGACGTTCGGGTCCAGAATCGGCATGTAGTACTGGCCGTTGGCGTGCAGTCGGTCCAAGAAAGCCTTGCCTTGGGCAATATCGTAGTGGCCGGGGTTGTTGGTGAAGATTCGATTGCTGCAAGCACTCGTCAATCCATCGTTGCTTCTGGGTCCACATATTCAAACTTACACTTCCAAGTAATCAAGATCATTCATGATACCCTCCAGCTGAATGTTCTGCTCGGCATACAGATCAATGACATCTTGGAGATTCGTCCAGTTCTGGTATCCCCATCGGACCTGGTGGAAGCCAAGATTCCAATACGCAGGCACATACGGCGTTCCAACGATCCCAGTCTGATACTGGCTGATGACCTTCTTGGGCGTAGGCCCGCTAATGAAGTAGAGATCAAAGCTGCCTCCAATGGTCCTGTAAGTGACTCGACGATCTCTCAGGAGCCAGTCCTGGCCGTGCGCGTTGCGGGCGTAAACGCCATGGGAAGTCGAGGTACCATTGCCATAGCGAGTCTCCAGATACATGGGATGGGTCGAGTGGCCGTTCACATCGATCTCCTGATCATTGTCGAGATTGTAGGTGTTCCAGAATGTCTGCGTCCAGTTGGTGCCGAGCCTAAAGCTATGAACGTATGCGGCCAAGCCATAGATGTTGTAGTCCGGGACCATCGATGTGGTCAATTCCAAAAACTGATCTTGAAATACGATCTTGCTGCCAAACGTATCGAAGATGACTTCACCGCTGCTCTGGCGGGCGACCTGGAACTGGAAGCTTGGGTTGTTGCTCCACTTGAACGTGAGATCGCTGCTGGTTTTCGTACATCCAGACTCTTTGCCTGGCTGAGGTGTGAGATGCTCAGACAACAAGTACAGAGACTGGTTGTTTGGAGCCAAATCTTTGGGGTAGATGCGGACTGCGAGTCTCTCCTTGGCCTGGTATTCAACTTCGAGAAGAAGATCATGAATGTCATTGCCGTACGTATTGCACGCTGGACCGGCCAAAGTCAAGTCAGCAGTGACGCCGCTGTCGTGTTCGTTGATGTTCGATGCTCGGTATCCTGGGCATTTCTTCTGAGAATCAGGAGCCGTCTGAGAAAATATATCAGTCCCAAGCTCGATGAGGATTTTGGATTAATGGGTGAACTTCATACCGTATCCATGACATTCGGGGTGACGCTCGGTGCGTAGTTCGCACTGGATGGCAAGATTGGCCGTGCTGGCGTCGGTGGAAATGCAGGACCAAATTGCGGCATCTGCGCTGCAACAAGTGCAGGCAGAACGCCCATCAGAACGCTGAGACGTGCCATTCTCAGAATCTGCTCCGTATCCCGGAATCGCAACAACAAGCAGCAAGAGTTTGGGAAAGGGCTTCCCGCGTCTTTTGAGCGCGTTCTCACAACATGCCATCATCGGCCGTTGAAGCTTTCCATAGCCAAACCTTCTCCATGACCTCCGCAAAGATCGACAACTTTCCCAATTGATCGATTTGGAAGAGGCTGAAATTCGACCTTTTGATTGGTAGATCTCAGCATCGTGATTTCTTCACGCTCGAGACGAGGGCGGTTCAAATTTGGGACAGGTCCCAACTTTGGTGGTGGCTTTTCCCTTTTCCGAGAGGATATTTTGACATCATGCAAGCACCTTCAAGCAACGTCAAGCAAGGCAGCCGGAAAGCAAAAAGAACTAGGAAAAGTATCAGCTCTCAGAAATGGTCGTTGTCGTTGCTCACGGAAGGGCGACTTGTGATGTACAACGCTGCCGAAAGTTCCTCATTAATGTGCATTCTTCAATTCCACCCATTTTGCATCTCATCACTCGCGGACAGGAAGCGACGTCCATCACTTCGCTGTCAAAAAGTGTCCAACCGCCTTCAGAACCTGCTCCCTCAACTCCCCCTCCAAATGACACATATGACCTCCTCCGTTGAACGTCCGCCAACGAACTCGAGGAATCTGATCAAACAGCGGGATCACCGCATCGTCTGTCGTAGTATCGTACTCGGCATTGTACGTGAACACTGGAACGGCAATCTTATGCAACCTCTCAATAACCGTCCAATCCTTCAACAACCCCGTACACTGCATCGGCGAAGGCCCAAACATCGATCGATAAGCCGTAGGGTTCTCAGCCTGGTGCTTCATGCGAGGTTCCAGTTCCGGGGGTGGGAAAGGCTCCAGTCGGTAGAAGTGACGTTGGAGGAAGAGTTTCGCGGCGGATTTGTATTCTGGGGTGTCGTAATTGCCGGTTCTGTGGCCGTCTTCGACGGCTTTGCGGAGGTCTGGTGGGAAGTTTTCGTAGTGCGAGCGGATGCCAGCGGTGTATAAGTCCACGGTGCCTGGAGAGCTGGCAATGACCAAGCGGCCCAGACCAGAGGGTTGCTCGGAGGCGTAGGCCATTGCCATCATGCCGCCCCAGCTGTGTCCCAAGATATCGAAGCCTGTCTTTCGGAGTTTGAGGTGGTCGATGAGATTCTTCAGCTCACTGATGAAAGTGCCCTCGTTCCAGACGGATGGGTCTCCTTCGTATTCTTTCAGATGCGTGGACGAACCACACCCGACTTGGTCGTAGAGGACGACGGATCGTCCATAGCGTGGCCAAAGCTGTGCAAACGGGAGCATGTATTCGTGACCAGAGCCAGGGCCGCCATGGATGACGATGACAGGACGTTTGCCGCATGCAAGATCGCCGAAGGTCTTGTAGCTCGTCACGCAATCCTTATCGATGGCTGGAATCCGGAAGGGAACAGTGCCTGTCTTCGTCGGTTGCATGTCCATCGTGAGATAGCGTTGCCTGGAGCTGCAAATGTTAGGGATGTTAGAGAAAAGACAACGGCATAAGCTGAACTTATGTATCAAGTCGCAAACAAGTCCTCAAAAGGGAAGGTAGAGATGACGTGTGTCCTTCTGACTAAAGTCGCGCACTTGGTAGCTTGAACGTACTTCAATTGATCCTTTGGAATCCTATGGTGTCTAGTTAGTTAGCCGCGACGGAGAAGACCCCGTAAGTACCGTGAGCCTTTTGGAAAGGGTATTATTAAACATTAGTAGCTGCTTGCATTGGTCGAATGAACCAAAGTGCCATTGATTCGTCATCTCCGAATTCTCTCTGGCCCAGATTCACATACCCATTGCGGCCAGTACCGCCATGATGACGGCGCACATGCTGTATTCGATCTTCGCAGCCGCAGAATTCCCGGCAACGGCAGCTTGAGTAGGTCCTTGGCCGCTCGCCGTAACAGTCACTGTATCTCCAGCAACACCACCGCCAGATCCAGCGCCAGTGAGGGCCGCAGTCTGCGCACTTGCCGTCGCTGAGGGCTCAGGAGAGTAAGTCCGCAGCTGCGTACTGGCATCCGGTGGCGGCGTGGGCGAGACCTCAGCAGCATACGCCCTCGCCCTGATAGTTGCATCGATCGAGTCTGAAGCTTGAATGTAGAACGTCGTCGTGGTGTATCTAAGCGTC
This sequence comes from Zasmidium citrigriseum, assembly GCA_002786025.1. Lineage (NCBI taxonomy): Eukaryota > Fungi > Ascomycota > Dothideomycetes > Mycosphaerellales > Mycosphaerellaceae > Zasmidium > Zasmidium citrigriseum. The sequence goes on along the minus strand of NHNW01000034.1, from coordinate 54,618 downwards.
GAGTCGACGGTGGACTCCTGCTGGTACGTGGTGAAGAAATAGGCATAGTAGCTCCATGTCCATGAGAATGTCCAGGTGTATGATCCCGTTGAGATGGTCGTCGGACCGGGCGCTGGAGTCTGAGATGGCCGAGCCGTTGCTAGCTGAGTGCTGGCATCTGGAGGTGGAGTTGGGGAGACCTCTGCTGCGTAGGCTGTGGCTCGACTGGAAGCATCGCCTGAATCAGTAGCCTGGACGGAGAAGGTCGTAGTAGTATATCTGAGGGTTGAGTCGATCGTCGACTCCTGCAAGAACACTGTGTAGAAGTAGGCATAGTAGCTCCAAGTCCACGAGAAGGTGTAGTAGACGGTATCAATGATCTGGGTCGTTGGCTCGGGTGCTGCAGATGTGGCCGAGACAGTCGTGCCGCCCTCAACATATGCTGTGCAGGCGCTGTCAGTGCAGCATTGGATACCGTTCGGCGTCGTATCGCTTTCGTAGCATCTATTCCCGCGTTCGCACCAGGCAGGTTTGCCATCAGTGCCGCCTGTCACAAAATCAATACCAGTCAACTTTCTCCACGAGATCCTTTTCATCGCATACGTTGACAACATTGAGCGCCTTCTGGAGCACAGCCCCCGTTGTTGCAGCATTGATAGCCGGCATTGCAATACCTGTTTGCTGGGCAGGCGGGTCAGTCCTGCACTTCCTCGAAGTGGGCGAAACTATAACCATACCATCACTGCAGCATTCCGATCCTTCGGGCGCACAGCCGTATTGGCAGCATTGCTGTTCCCATTCAGCGCGCCGCTGCTACCAACCCCTGCACTCAGGAATTCTCACCTGACCAACATCGCATGCGTTGACGCTGGAAGCGGCAGCGCAGCAGTTTTGCCCAGCGCTAACACAAACGGCGTTGTCGTCACAGCACCCTGCTCCTGGTGTGTCAGGGCAGCAAAGGCTGGGGTGGCCTGGACCGGTCCGAATTAGTCGCAGAAAACAGTCGTCAACCGGCGAGAAGTTGTACTCAGGCACTGGGCATAACCAGAATCACAGCTCTGCCTCTTTCGCATCGACCCAAAGATCAGCTGCTGGTACAAGCTATTCTCCTCAATGCCTCCCATCAGTATGGACGCATTCTTATCCCAGGTGCGGGCCGCGGGGACTTTGAAGGGTAGAGCTGCTGCATCTTTGACATGTTCATGGCAGAGGGATCCAGCAACCAGTGTAAGAACAAGTAAGATACGATTGAGTACCATGGTGAACGTGAAGTCGCAGGACATGCAGGTGCCGAGGCGGGTCGCAGAGGAGTTATGAGTGCCTTGAGCGGCCCATGCTGCGCCATGTGTATATACTTCTGTCACACCAGACGGCCGGTGAAGATGTGGCTGCAGGATCGGCTAGTACCAAGGCCCGCCATTGGAGCAGACAAGGCACTACACGGCGAGGCTGCCATAGCGGGGTCGCTGCTGGTGGCACCAAGGCTTGCCAAGGAGGGCGCGAAAGCGAGAGCTGTTCAGCTTGACTGCTCTAGCCGACATCAGCTGCAATGAGTGGGCGATCGGGCGTTCTTGGAAAGCTGGCGATCTTTTTGGGCACTCTTCCTTTTCCAGATGGGTGTTGGGTTGGCGTCGGCACAGGACTTGGTCTTGCTGCGCCCACATCTTCACGAGGCCCGAATCATGCTCCTCTATCTTGCCTTCATGCCTGAGTCAGTAGCATACTCACTGTCGCCATTTCAGGTGGCTGAGCTTCTCGATTCTGTCGAGACCACTCCCGCCATTTGAGGAGATGTCGAGGGTGATTAGCCGGGCGCTGTTCTGCAGGCCACTGGTGCCTCGCTGCCGCGATAAGCCTCTATGTTCAGTGCAGCACAGTGTAAGTGTTGCTCGCCAGCTATGAGACCGTCCGTATTGAGCTGGCTTGATCAGGCCAGAAAACGCCACGCAACGTGATGTGTGTTGTTGAAGTTCAGGAGTGAAGTCGAAGAGTGGGTCTTTCTCACTACGGAAGCTCAAAAGCGCGAGCGGGACAAACATTTGGAGAAATCAACCAGGGAGACGTCTCTTTCTTGCCCAACCATCAATCACCCATTGTCCATCGATGACCTCCATCAAGGGGCAGAATATCCCCCTTCGGCATCAGAGCAATTCATTTCTACAAGCCAACATGAGCCTCTTTGGTCCAATACCGACACCGCACGCCTCCAGACGGCCACCATCGACTCCGCATGACCTTTGGCCATCCTCTACCGAGGGTGACATGTCTGCGTTGACATGACAGTAGGTCCACTCAAGCAGCTCAGTATTCCATATCTCTTGTATTTCTCTTCCTTCAGTGCGCTATTTCTCACGGTTTGATACACTTCCTTTCGTTCTATCTTTCAACATGCAGCGAAGCTTCCTCAAGCGACACCAGCAGCCAAACGGGGCAGCCAACGGGGTCGAGGATCGCGCCAATGGACATGCGACATCGAATGGCGAACCGGTCAGCCTGGAGCTCGAGGCATTGATCGTTGGAGCCGGATTTGCAGGCGTATACCTGCTGCATCGATTGCGACAGGAAGGCTTCAATGCGAAGATTGTCGAGGCGGGCACAGGACTCGGCGGGATCTGGTCAGTACTGCTGCTCGATGAAATCTGGAAACTGCTATCTGACATCCATTAGGCATTGGAACAACTACCCCGGCGCACGAGTCGATTCGCAATACCCCGTCTACCAGCTCTCCATCCCCGAAGTTTTCAATACCTTTGAATGGACAGAGCAATATCCTGGGTCGCAAGAGCTGCAGAGATACTTCAAACACGCGGACAAGGTCCTCGACATCAGCAAAGATGTCTTGTACAACACGCGGGTCGACGTTGTCAAGTGGGATGATGCCTCTCACAAGTGGCATGTCAAGTGTGAGAACGGGACCAAGATCACAACAAGATTCCTCCACTGCTGCATGGGCTTTGCGGCCAAACGACATTTCCCCGATTGGCCGGGACTGGAGGACTTCGGTGGCTATATCTGTCATTCTTCCTTCTGGCCAGTCGAAGGCGTCGACATGAAGGGGCAGCGGGTAGGCGTTGTCGGTCAAGGCGCCACGGGCATTCAAATCGCCCAAGAAAGCGCCAAGGATGCAGAAGAGCTCACAGTCTTCGTGCGAACGCCCAACACCTGCCTGCCCATGAACCAGGGCAAGATCAGCCCAGAAGATGCAGCCTTGGTGAACAAGACCCTCGCCCATCAATTGCAAGTCGAGAGATACGGCAAAGTCGGTGGCTTCCTCTACGATGCGGGCAGCACGAATTTGGTTGATGACCCACCAGAAGAGAGAAACCGTAAGCTGGACGAAGCCTGCGCGAAAGGAGGCTTCCGTCCTCTTTTTGTCTACGCCGATGTCCTTACAGATCCGGTCTCCAATCGATGGATGTACGATTACTGGGCGACGAGGACACGAGCCAGGATGACCGACCCCATCAAACGGGATATTCTTGCGCCTCTGGAACCACCGCACCCTTTCCTCGGCAAGCGGCCTAGTCTGGAGCAGGACTATTATGAGCAGATGGACAGGGACCACGTTACGCTCGTCAACTTGAAGAAGACTCCCGTGTCTCACGTGGTGCCTGAGGGGGTTGTAACAACGGATGGCACGCTGCATAAGCTGGATATTCTTGCAATGGCGACAGGCTTTGACTCACTTACGGGATCTTTCACCCAGATCAAGTTCGAGGGCATGAATGGCATTGATCTGGAGGCCAAATGGGGCACGGATTTGGGAGCTCTCTCCTATCTGGGGCTGTGTGTTGCACAGTTCCCGAATATGTTTTACGTGAGTGCCACTGACAGACTCTGCGGACTACATGTCTAACTCTCGAACAGACTTACGGACCCCACGCACCGACAGCATACGGCAACGGCCCCAGCATCGTCGAACCACAAGCAGAATGGATCATCAAAGTCATGAAGCGGATGAAAGAAAAAGAAAAGACTCGAATCAACGCCAAAGAATCATACGAGCGAGAATGGAAGAAAGAAGTCAACAATCTCCATGCAGCAACTTTGCGACACAACGTCGACTCGTGGTATATGGGTGAGTAACAAAACCACCACATCGCATCTGTCGCACTAATCCTTTCATGCAGGAACCAACATCCCGGGCAAGCCACGTCAGGCGCTCAATTATGCAGGTGGCTTGTCGACTTACATTGAAACGATAGACGCACGGCTGGAGAATGACTTTGAAGGGTTTGAGGTGATTTGAGCATGTATTACGTGGAATTGCTGATGATTGCACAACGACAGTGACATTTATACAAGAGACAGATTTCTTCTTCGATCTTACGACAGTACCCTTCCATCCTTTGCGACTATAAACGCCAACGATCTCTCGATTGTAGGCTCTGGCAGCGCTCGCTTCTCGTTCTGTCTCCCGGTTTCACGATGACGATTGCGAGACAACAGGGATGGGACCGTCTCGAATACTCAAGCCCTAGCATCGCCTGCAGAATTGCGCATCTGGGCATTCCCGCCTGCGGTTGAAGTTCAACAGCTTGATGCATACGAGAGGGGAACGACGTGAAGTATAGCAAGCTTCAAAGACACCGTCATCAGTGCAAGGGAGAGCTCTCAACCTTGTCACACATCTCGACAGATCTACAATGCTGGGAGGGAGCTGTAGCTAACCCGGTCGAGCAGTGTGGAAAGTCTGGATGTGCGTCTGCAGTGACTGTTGCATTGCATACGGCTGTTGAATATGGACTTGCCCGCGATGTGATTGCCGAGTGACGAGAATGGAATATGAGGATTGCACTGACCTCTGCATTAGGTCTCGCTCAGAATGTCAGATGCGACATCCTCTACATCCAGCCGTTGACTCTTCAACCCATGTGGCCAAAGCGGTGCGACGAAAGCGACCCTCTCACGAAACGTGTCTCGCGTGGCCTCGATCAACGGCCGTACAACACACGCCTCCGGTACCACAACATCCATTGAGAAGGCAGATCATCATCAACCGCATGCAGGTCTTGCAATCACCCCCGTCTCTTCGATCGTCCAACTCCGGAGCCTGACGGAATGAAAGATCAAGTTTGTACCTACTATACCGCCTGCTTCGGCACCGAACGGCATCGAAAGGAGAAATCGGTCGAAAGCATAGGTTTCGCGGCTCGACAACGACACCTTCGTACGGAAATGACGGCCACTGTAGCAAGGACCGCCGCTGCGGCCGGCTGCAGCTCCGAACTTGTTTGATGCGAGTCAAGCGGTTTCACACGCGGGGAGCATGAACACTCCACGACAGGACATCCCCGTCGTCTGCGAATAACAAGCATATCTGCCAACAAGACTGCCCTGGCGGGAATAGACGTCTATCTATATATGGCGTCAGTTATACCACGGGGATGACGAAACTTACAAGGTCCCTTTTCGCGATCGATTCGATTATTGAACGAAACAGAAGAGCGCAAGCACCACGATGCCATGTGACAGACATGCATGCCCTGACGCTTCTCGTATGCCCTCTGCCGCTTCTATCGAATGCAAAAGGCAACTCATGACTTCTGCGGCGTAACTTGCCCACTGGCGCAGTGGCATTCGAGGTGCGACAGGGACACCGTTGAGTCGAGACACGCTCGATTACAATCGATGCAATCTCCTCACAAGGTATCTAGTGCGATCATCCAAAGCATGTCTGTCAGTACAAGAAGGTTGCCTTTTCTTGTGGCAAGGAGTTTTTGAGCTTCTTCTCGTCGACCTCGTCTTGGTCGTTCGGCTCCTTCTTTGCTTCCGCTTCTTGTCACTCTTTGAAGATGTCGATCCTTTCATTTTTGCTGGGTGCGAACCACCTGGTGTCCAGTATCTCGCAGCAGGCTAGCAATGGTGAGTGATGCAACAACCAAGACGGCGCATTGGGAGCTAATCACTTCCCCTAGGTGCAAGTCAGCTAGGAACGCTTGATGCGCCTCGATTGCCATCTTTCCTTGGCGGTAACAATGTGCGTGTGCTTATGTTCTCTTCATAACAACATTTGTTGACAGGTTGCAAAGGACGGAGGAGATGGAAACGGCGGAGGGCAGAATGGCGGCAGTCCATATCCGAATCCAAACAGCGGAGGAGGCGAAGATCCATACAACAACATCCCCGACACCGGCGTTGTGAGAAGGTACGACTGGGAGGTCTCGAGAGGCTGTCTTGCACCAGACGGCTACCTCAAGTGCGGCATCTTCATCAACGGCGGCTATCCGGGTCCTATTCTCGAGGCCAATTGGGGTGATACCATCTCAGTCACTGTCCATAACAATATCACCGGTCCCGAAGAAGGCACCTCATTCCACTGGCATGGGCTCAACCAGAAAGGAACGCCGTGGTTCGATGGTGTCCCAGGCGCATCACAATGTCCCATTGCCCCTGGCTCGACATTCACATACACTTTCAAGGCTGATCAGTTTGGCACGAGCTGGTATCATGCACATTACAGCGCTTCTTACACGGATGGTGTGTTTGGGCCGATGATCATCTATGGGCCAACCGCTCAGCAATACGACATCGACATCGGCCCAGTCTTGCTGGTGAGTATCACATTGTGCGAATTCTTCGACAAGGCTAATTTTCACAGAATGACTACTATCACCAGCCATACTACCAAAACGTCGAGGCCTCAATTGGCAAACGATTCACGCCAAGCTCTGACAACAACCTCATCAACGGCAAAATGCCCTTCGACTGCTCGAAGGCGAATGGCACGCAATGCAACCCAAACGCTGGTGTCTCGAAGTTCAAATTCCAATCCGGCGCCAAACATCGTCTGCGGTTGATCAACAGCGGTGCAGAAGGAATTCAGAAATTCACCATCGATGGACACAAAATGTTGATCATCGCCAACGACTTCGTCGAGGTGAAGCCGTACGAGGTGGACGTGGTGACCTTGACCGTGGGTCAGCGAACAGATATCATCGTCGAAGGCACGGGAAGTCCTGGAGATTCATTCTGGATGAGAAGCGATATCAGCACGTACTGCAGTTTCACCAACCAGCCACATGCCGTTGCCGCGATCTACTACGAGGATGCCCATCCGGATTCTGTGCCACAATCGACTGCTACGCCCTACCAGGATAACAATTGTGCGAATGATCCCCTGGAACTCACCGAGCCATTGTACCAGCGGACGCCGCCTTCGCAGCCAACAATCACAACGCATATCGATATGGAGTTCCAGCCCAACTCAACGGGCCAAATGGTCTGGATGATGAACAACCAATCCTTCCGAGCAGACTACAAGTAAATCCACACCTTCCAGCCCCCAAATCCCTTCCTTGCTAACATTATTTCAGCCAACCAATCCTCCTCCTCGCCAACGCCGGCAACACCTCCTACCCTGGCCACCCGGAATGGAACGTCTACAACTACGGCCAGGCAACCTCCGTGCGCCTAATCCTCACTAGCATAGCGCCCCTCCACCACCCCATGCATCTCCACGGACACAACTTCTTGGTGCTCGCCGAAGGCCACGGGCAATGGGACGGGTCCATCGTTCGACCAGAGAACCCCCAATACCGCGATACGCACCAGATGGAGAGGGGCGATCCTACACAAGGCCAAGCTGGACAGTCATATATTGTGATTGAATGGTTGGCGGATAATCCGGGAGTCTGGCCGATGCATTGTGTATGTGGAAGCCATTTCATCGCAGGTCTGAGACGTATACTGACTTGACTCCTAGCATATTGCTTGGCATTTGAGTGGAGGGATGTATATCAATATCATGGTAAGATCCATCCTTCAAGCCCACTGGCAATTTCAGTACTGATGATCTGAACAGGAGCACCCAGATCAAATAGCAAACGAGATGGAAGTCCCAGAAGTCATGGCGCAGACTTGTCGAGATTGGTGGGCGTTCAGCGGGAGTACTGTGGTTGATCAGATCGATTCGGGTGTTTGAAGGGGCAATGAATTTGGTTTGATGAGGGAAGTTCGGACGACAGTTTCTTGTGGACAGCTTTTCGTATTTCATTTTTCGGAAAGACACTCGACGATTTGGGCATGTATTCGTTGTCGTTCGGCTACATATATCATCAACCATGCATCGGCCCTGGATTGACCAGCTGGCCGATCACTCTCCGCTGGGACCTGGCAGCATTTCTCCAAATGCAGGTGCTTGGCCAAAGTTGGGAGAACCATCCTCATTCCACTCCACCACCTTGGCATTCGAGTAGCGGTTGCTGCCACAGTCTCCTCCTGAGTTGGGCGTCGAATGGTACACATTCCAGATCTCGCTCTCATCAGGGCTGATGAAGAAGCTGGACTTTCATTAGCTTCCCCTAAATCATTTCCCCTCTGCTCGAAACACTGACCTGTTGTGACCTGTCCCATAATTCCCATTCGCCGAAGAGAACACAGGTCCAGTCTTGACCCAACTCGCCGCCAGCATGGGATCACCTCCATTCCAAGTCAACAATCCCAAGGCATACGACGCCGTCCAGCAATACGATCCCGAGAAGGTGATGAAAGTCTGGCCTCCGTGGTACAGAGCATGCGCTCCTTCGTTCACAGGGAAGTCGCCTTGGCTTTCCCACTCAGCATCGGGAGAAGACAGAAGCGCAGACTCGCCGATGGTAGCGGCGGATGTCATGGGTGCGATGTAGAGGCTCTGTTTGCCGTTGTCTTGGAAGCCGGAGTAGACGAAGTAGTTCTGGTCGGGGAAGCGGAGGATTGTGCCGTCGATTGCCCAGCGGTCAGCTACAATGGCTCCCAGGTAGGAGTAGGTGTCCCAAGGCGAGTTGCCTCCAACAAGAACATGAGATCGCTGGTCACCGAGCGGATCTGGTCCTGCCGAGTAGTAGATGTGCCAGCTGAGAGAATTAGCTGAGATCAAGAGCAAAGCAGTATGTTTGAAGTCCTTACGCTCCATCGATATAATGCATCTCCGGGGCCCAGACATTGCAACATCTTGAAGGTGTAGAGTCGACCCAGACCTGCTTCGTCTCGCCGTCCTTCAATCCTTCAAGAGTGGTTGCTCGCGTCATCTGCAGATCACTCCACGTGGTGGACATGAAGTAGTAGTATCCTTCATGGTAGGTAATGTCTGGGTCGCCGCCATTGACTTCTCGCAACGGATTCGAGTACGTTGCGCCATAGCCAAGGCCAAGCAAGGAGATGAAAGGGAAGAAAACGGAAAACTTCATGGCTGTAGTTGAACGTCAAGTCAAAACTGCTCGAACTTACATCTCGCCGTTGGACCGGGTGTTCTACCATCTTTAAGCTCTACAGTATCCAGGTAAGGCAAAGTCCTTCCCATCAAGAAGTTTCACAATGCTGGCAACGATTACCCCGTAACTGCTTGTTCTTGGAGATGGGGAGCAAGTCCATTTCGGCGGCTGCAGCGATAGGTGGAAAGGCTGTGCATCGTATATATCAAGACCTTGGCTGTAGATCAATCCATGCCGGCCATGTGCGTACTTCACAATTCGATGCAAGACAAAGTAGACGGAAAGAAAGGACGAGGTGAAGTCGCCGCCCCTGAATTTCCCGCCGCGTCTTGGCGACGTCTCCAGCATTTCTCCAGCTCCTCCACCCTCTCCATCCTCCGGACCCAATTCTTCCTCCAATCACCGCCGCCGAGGGGATAAATTCACCTCCCGCGCTCGTGACAGTCACGCTTCTTGGCCCACGACATCCACTTTTCCTTCCCAATCTTTGTTCGCTTTGTGCGAGTCGGCGGCAGTGACGGCATCGTGCTCGCAATGCTTTTGGAGCCGCAATGTTGTGCAACACCGGCAACATAGCCGGAATGCGTGGACGCCACCTGCGCAACGGGTGAGTGAATACGACATTGGAATGAACGGGCAAGTGTCTTGAGAGAGTGGATACATATATCAATCTCCTCTTCCTATCTCCTCGTACCACCTTGCTGGACTATCTCTTCCAGCATTGTTTCTTTTGGAGCATCGCCAAGATGTATCGTTTCTCGAACATCTACGTCCTCGCCGCCTTTGGCACCATTGGCGGCGCCCTCTTCGGCTTCGATGTCTCGTCGATGAGCGCCTGGATCGGGACGGAGCAATACACCAACTACTTCAACCACCCGGACTCCAATCTCCAAGGCGGTATCACGGCATCCATGTCTGGTGGTTCTTTCATTGGCGCCATCGCTGCCGGGTTCCTCGCGGATCATCTGGGACGAAAGATTGCCCTTCAGATCGCTTGCATCGTCTTCATCATCGGCTGCGCTATTGTCTGTTCGTCCCAGAATGTCGCCCAGCTCATTGTCGGACGATTCATCAACGGTCTGGCCATTGGCGTTTGCTCCAGTCAGGTATGCGTCTACCTCGCCGAGCTGTCTCCTGGAAGAATCCGTGGCCGCATCGTTGGTATCCAGCAATGGGCTATCGAATGGGGCATTCTGATCATGTATCTTATCTGCTACGGATGCGCGAGGACAGTCGCTGGTCCGGCGGCCTTTAGAATCGCCTGGGGTGTCCAAGCAATCCCGGCCTTGATCCTCTTCCTCGCGCTTTTCCTCTTCCCGGAATCGCCCCGTTGGCTAGCAGGGCGAGAAAGATGGGAAGAATGCTTGGATATCCTAGCTGATCTTCATGGCAAGGGCGACCGTGAGAACCCCATCGTTCTGGCCGAGTTCGAAGAGGTCCGCGAGGCACAGAGGGTCGCTGCAGAAGCACAAGGCATTGGCTTCTTCTCACTGTTCGGCCCTCGCATCTGGAAGAGAACGCTTGCTGGTACCTCCGTGCAGATGTGGCAGCAGCTGTTGGGAGGCAACGTGGTACGTATCACAGGTCGTCCCCCGATCGATTGTCGCTAATTTGCTTTCAAGGCCATGTACTACGTCGTCTACATCTTCGAAATGGCCGGCCTCAGCGGCAACGCCAACCTCACATCATCCATCATCCAATACGTCATTTTCCTGGTCACGACCGGCGTGATGCTGCCTATCATCGATCGCATTGGACGTCGACAGCTCCTCATCGGCGGTGCCCTGATATGCATGGTTCTGCATTATGCCACTGCCGGCGTCATGGCCACATACGGTCAGCCAGTCTCCGAGGTCAACGGCAACGAGAACCTCCGCCTGCTTTTGGATCCAACTCCAGGGAAAGCCGTGATCGCCTTGTCGTACATCTTCACTGGTATCTACGGATTGACATGGGCTCCGACTGGTTGGATCTACTGCAGTGAGGTCTTCCCTCTCAAGTACCGAGCCAAGGGTGTCGGATTGTCTGCGGCGACGAACTGGATCTTCAACTTTGCATTGGCGTACTTCCTCCCGCCCTCGTTCAAGAACATCACGTGGAAGACGTACATCATCTTTGGTGTTTGTAAGTCCACAATTTCATTAGAAATCTTTCACAGTCTCAATACTGACCATCTTTCCAGTCTGCACCGTCATGACAGTCCACATCTTCTTCACATACCCAGAAACAGCTCGACGAACGTTAGAAGAAATCGATGCTCTCTTCGACAGCAACATTCCCCCGTGGAAGTCTGCGAAGGCAGAGGTCGGAACCCTCGTGGAACGAGCAGAGAAGATTGAGAGGAGCGGGAGCGTCGAGGCAGGCGTGGCCGAGAAGGATGGGGATATCAAGCAAGAAGTCGTTTGAACCATGTCCCTCACACCAAATATCTAGATGATAGAGGAGCATGGAGTCATGAGGATCACATCTATACACACCTCCATGCCGCACTAAGCCGTGGCCATGAGTGTCGATGCTCGCAAACCACTCCTCTGAAAACGCATTCCGGCGATGATCATTTATCAGCCTTCGCAACATCCCCCGTATAGTCCCTCGAAGCCTCATAATCGGGAGGTGGTTTCGCATCGCCTTCAAGCTCCGGTTGAATCGCATCTTTGTCATCCCCTTGTAACTCAGGTCGAATAGCATCCTTATTATCACCTTGCAACTCCGCCTGGGTATCACCTTCTAACTCCGCCCGCATGAAAGTCCCATCAGGCTGGGTTCCCGTCATCTCATGGCTCAGAGTATATCCCCCGGCTTCGTGAACTCCACCGCTCGCAGCTTTCTCGTGAATGGCCTTGTCTTCCAGCTGTGCGGGCGGTTTGCTGGTATCAGCCAGTTCTCTTGGTCCATCGTCTTCTGCTCTATTGGCTGCCTTCTTCGCTCGTCTACGTCTCCAGAACAGAAATACACCCAGTGCTGCCAGAATGACGGCCATCGACACACCCACTCCGATACCCGCCTGCGCACCAGTCGAAAGCCCATCTCCTCCAAAACTTCCCCCAGCATCAGTCGCCGGCCCCGCCGAAATGAACATTCCATTGTCGGTAACCGTGATCGGTGGCGTAGTAGTCACAGCCGCCGGGGACGCAATCCCCCTCGCAACATTCCAACTCCCCGTCTCCGTAGGATGGTGCGGAAATTTAGTCAAATCACTACTCTGCCACGCAACAACCAGCGGCGTATCCCACGCATACCCCGAAGTCGAAATCAGAGTATCATTGTCAATCACTACGGCAGTCGTGATTTGCGGCCACGATCCGCAGTCGTAGTGCGACTCCGACACATGCATGTACCACGGACAGCAGGTAGCAAACGTCTCTGGCCATTCGGTCCAAATCGTTGCAATGGAGTATGCTGAAGGACAGATGCCGGGAGAGAGATAGACCCAGCCGTCATCGAGGACGGCTTCGGTGGGAAAGCAATCAAGGGTATAGCCTTTCCAGAGTGAGAGGACTCCGTCCGCAGGAGCTCCGGTCCTGTCGAGTCCCGTGGGAGACATCGAGTACGTTCGCTGCAGACATGACGAAGGCGGAGTGAAGATGGTCGTAAGTTCCGCCTCAGACGGCCCAGCAGTCGTTGTAGTACTTGCCATGTGGTGGTGGTTCGACTCCGTGGAGCAGTGGGCGTGGGGAAGTCATATCGAGTTTGGCGAGGGACTCTGCATGTTTTCGATAGTGAAGTCGAGCTCTCAAGCTGCAGACCTGACCAAGAATTGCAACAGGGGAGCAATTGGTTTATTCATCCTTGGTTCTGCTCAAGCGAAGCCGTAGACCAGGGTTGAAGTCGTACTGCAGTGCTTGGCGGCTGGAAACGGGGCTGCCTCCACTTCGAGTCGGATCTGGACCGGTCAAGGGACTGGATGAGCATCGGGAGTGCTGCAAGGCGTGATGATACCACGGCATTTGGCGTCGCTTCGCCGGCGATGACCACTCCAAGGTACGCCTGGGAAGATAGGCACCGAGCTTCTCCATGCAGACTGGCTGTCAGAGAGGCAAGAAGGCCGCAAGACAGATAACGTGGAGTAAGCATTATACATGCGATCGTCTTGTACACATTTCGGAGCATGGTGAGAGCTCAAGGAGAGAGGGAGATTGCGAAGGTAGGACATTGAATCCAGTAGGAGTCTTGTGACGGTTGCGGGTGGAGGTGCCGGACTGAAGGACCGACAGGGATCGTTCGGCCAGAATCCGGATAGTCGAGCGCTATCAGCCTTGTCAGCCAGGGTGGGGTTGGGATAGAGACGGAGAGGGTATCAAAGAAGAAAGTAAAATGGGCAGACTTGAAGAAGAAGAGGAAGGAAGAAGGAAGGGAAAGGGCTGCCGTTCAAACATCATGTCTCATTACTCATCAACCGGTCAGGTTGGCAAAACACTCCCCTCAGTAACAGCCTTGCTCTTCTCCCTAGGCTTGTCAAGCCCAATGACCCTCGTAATCCATTTGCCCAGCTTGACACTCGGCTCATCAACACACTTCGTAAAAACCCAAGCCACCAGCAGCGAGGTCGGAAATGAAATCAAAAAGCCCAACCAAACCCTCAACGAACAGCCCAAAGGCCCCCAATCCGGCACCCTCCAACTCCCATCCCAAAAAGATCCCTTGACATGTTCATCCACACTTCCCCCAAACAAGCTTACGACTCGATCAGGAAAGATCCTGAAGAAATTCGTGTGCGTGAGGTACAGCATAAAACTAACATATCCCAAAAACTTCAACGGCCGCGAAGAAAAGAATCTCTGCAAAAAACGGAGGCGCAGGACGCCGTAGACGACTAAGATGGAGGCCCAGGTTTCCCAGTAGCGGTAGTAGCGGTCGTCGTCGTATTGCTCGGGGATGAGAGACGACAGCCAGATCCAGCCGGGGGTGTGCGTGGTGAAAGTCCTGTCTCCGGCGTGGGATGGCTGAGAGAGGAGATAGAGACCGACCCAGAAGCAGAGGTGGGCGAAGAAGGTTGGCGGTGGTGTCTCTGGTTGAGGTTTCCGATGCCGGTCTTCTCTGCTGGGAAGGCGTCTCGATATCCATTGGGGCGTCAACTTCATCGATCGTATCGCTGTCCATCGTTCTCGCAGACCGGTAATCCATCCAGGCGTCCTCCACTTCTGTATCAACTTCCTCACAAGCTCCCTTACCCTCTCCGGCGGCGTCAAACCCTTTTTAATCTCCTTGCCAATCGGCCAAGTATCCACCAGCGCCAGCACAATCCCAAACAAAAAGCTAACCATACTCCACTTCCACTCCCTCTGCAACATAATCACCGCCGCGCCAAACAGCATACAAGCCGCCATCAGTGGAACCTTATGATCCGGACCGTGCATACCCAGCGAGAGCACAAACATCACGCCAAAGACCAGCAGACTGCCCTTCAACTCCAATGGGATCGTCCACATAGCCACATTATAAGGATAGGCGAACTGATTACTCGCGTGCTCGCGAAAGATCGAAAAGTATTCCACGCTCTTGTGCCCGAAGAATTTCAGCTCTGCCCAAATGCCCTCCTCTTGCGGTTTGCCTCCATCCCACGGCAGAGGTAAAACCAGTGGACCAGGAACATGTAGCAGCATAGCATAAACGAAAGAAGTGGTCAGCGCGGGAAGATACAGCCGAATCGGTCGTCGAATGAGGGCGCTAAATAGAGCTCTGCGACATTCCGGTGCCTTGTCTTGCTTCAACTTGCGGAAGGAGCTAATGCTGAGGACGTAGCCCGAGAGCACGAAGAAGATGACCACTGCTGCGTTGCCTCCGTTGCCGAAGAAGAGGCGCACGATGGGCAATTGGACGAAATGGTAGTTGCCGCCGTCTTGTCCGAAGCCGAAGTCGTGGGCGCTCAAGGTGTATGCGGGCATGAAATGTTGGACGAAGACCCAGACTGCGGCGAGGCCGCGGACTCCGTCGAGGTATTCGATTTTGGCGAAGCCAGGTTTGGGAGAGGATGCGGGTGTGGTGGAAACGTTCTCTTCGACGACATGGCGCTGGTGTTCCTGTTCGTCTTGCTCTTCGCTCGGTGGTAGCAAAGCCTCATCTTCTCTCCCGTCATCACTTGCTCTTTCATCGCCCTCCAGCATCGGCGAAAGCTCAAACACCTCTTCTTCACGGTGGTCCATACCGTCCTTGTCCAACACCGGCTCCAGCTCTGGCATCCTCGTCAATGACAAGCAGCGACGGGAAATGTACAAGAAGATGGAGAAGTTGCGCCATAGCTACATCCTATTCATCAACAGCTCCCAGCCCACTTTGGTGCAGAGAGTTCAATACCAGGCGTCGGTAGTCTCTAGAGAGGCAGGTACCGAGGAAGGTAAAACCAAGGCTGGCTGTGGTTGGTTTCCGCTGGCTCGCGGCGTTCGTCGATCCTCCAGAACGCCATTCCGCCATCGCATGTGGTATGGTCGATCACTCGTGTAGAGAAAGACATCTTCGCTCACCGTCAGGAATTGGATGCCTGCTCTATTCGTTCCGCCGTTTTCAGCGACTTGTTGCGGTCACTCCAGCGCTTCTTTCGATCTTGAAGATGTTGGCGAGCTGTCAGATTTGGCTTTTGAGTTCTTGGAGAAAGCGGAAGCTTGTGAAGATTGTAGAGGTCGTCGGATCCTCCGGCGCATCTCACGATTGGCTGCTGATTGAAGACCTCGTCGTTCTCGTTCGAGATTGACAAGAAGAGCCGAGTATTGCATGGATTCGCGAGATGATCCAACCGTAATGATCTGAAGGCAAGAGATGGGTCACACACCAGATGAACTTCGACAGAACGATCAGATTGTGAGGAAGTGGATATTTCGGAGAGCTGACTCGACGATTGATTCAAAGATTCAGTCAAACCGACCCATAATTGGCATTCATACATACTGAGAAGATTACGTTCAAGCCTGCCCATCAACCTGATCCGACACAGTCCCACTCTCGTTGACATTTTGAACGGGAGTGGCAGTTCCGCTGGACGCACCGTCCGCCTTTGCCTCGTCATTCTTCTTCTTCGCTGCCAGCTGCCAGCTTGGAATAGCCGCCTTGTTCCCAAGTAGCCTGCTGTACGGTGTCCCCGAACCATCGCGATTGGGGTTGCTGGAGAATGGCATCGAATTACTTCGCTCAGAGGATGTGTTATCGATACCGTTCGTCTCAGTCCCGTTCGTCGAGGCTGGGGCGTGGTTGCCATTTGGTTCCTGCACAGCCGGAGCAGAGGATTGCGAAGGGGATGCCCCATTGACCGGCCCAGAGACGCCCGGGATGCCAGCGATGGGCGATTGGTGCTGCGACTGGCTTGAGAAGCTTGGAGTTGTTCTGCCAGGACCTTGCATCCTGTTGGCCACCAATGTCTTCAAGCTCTTCATCTCCACGTTTAGGTCCTTCAACCGCGTCTCGGTCAGCTCCTTCTCCTTCTCAATGGCCTTTGGAATCTGTTCTCGGATCTCATTGATCTCTCTTGCTACGCGCTTAGCTTCCATCTCACGCTCCTCATTCGCCTGCTTCATCCTGCTGATCACACTCTCCACTTCGCCAAGCGCATTATCCAGACGCTCTTTCCGCTTGGCTTCAGCATCCTTGAGCTCTTGAGTATCTGTGGCCAGCTGCTCCAACAGCGCAAACGCCTTGTCAAAGCTCGCATCCACGCTCGCCTTGTCCTGTTCCAGTTGAGGTGGTGTCGGCGGGGCGATCCGAGGATATATGTATCGCTTCGCAGTCCAGTACAATCCATACCCTACCCCGCCCATCACAGTAGCTGCAATGAAATAATCTCTCCAATCCCGCTGCGGAGCTTCTGGAGGCGGCTGCTGCCAGTTGGGAGGATATCCATATTGTTGTTGTTGGTATCCATTGCCGTACTGGGGAGGAGGCTGGCGGTACTGGATGGGAGGCGGTTGTGAGTTCGGGGGAGCGGGAGCTTGGCCTACGCGGGCGAGCGAGGCATCGATCTCCTCTTGCGTGAGGTTCTTCGATCGGAGGAAGGCGACTCGTTGTTCGACGGGCGCAGAGGCGACGGAGGGATCTTGGAGGACTGTGTGTATGCGTTAGATGACGATCACGAGACTGAAGGTGGTGGTGTTCGTACAGGTGACGGCGCCCTCGACCAGGTCCTCGCGGACCATCTTGATTGATTCACCCCCAAATGTTGATTAAACCTCTTTCCTCTTCTCCCAAATCCCCAGAGTCGACGGCAGTGATGTTCAAGATTGGAGGAAGGCGCGATGCAGATGCTCGTCTAATCTCGTCGGCTTCTGATGGCTGGACAGCCGAGGCGCTCGCTTGACCCGCCCGGATGACCCACCCCCGCCGGCAGCGCCCTCGCCCTCGCAACCCGGCTTGGCATTGTTTACATCTGCAAGCGCGACCTTGAAGCCCAACACTCACTCACTCCACTAACACCACCACATTCGCCCGTGACTTTGCGCGCACTCACAAAAATCGCAGCATTTTCATCCGGATACACTGCGCGATCACAATGGCGAACGAACAGGGCCTTTTCTCCGCCCGGCGACAACGCGAGGTGAGCTGCGACTGTTGACTGCAAGCAAAACCGGATACTGACAGCAATACTGCAGACTCTTGGGCCCGTCTCCCACAATGCCTCCGCCATTCCCATGCCTTCATCCGCCATGAAACGATCGAATTCGACGTCGAACTTCGGCCAGGCGCCCTACAGCACAAACCACGCTCGCTCGACTTCAGGATCGCGCATGTCACTTGCACCAGGAAGACCGTCCCAACCAATGTTCCATCGATCTTCGTCAGGCGACAATCTTGCAAACATGGGCTTTTCAACAGTTCAGCGGCCCAGCACACAGAACTTCTTTGCGAGTACAGGCGGCAGAAAGAGCTTTGCGCCCATCACAAGCACACCCGCGCCTCCACCACAAATGGATGTCAGCACACAACGGCGAAGCAGTGTTTACAGCGCCAGGCCATCTGCAGCTTTTGGTCCGGCCGCGCATCAGTCGTTCTTTGCGCAAGCGCCTCCGCCGACTGGCATTCCCACCGATCCTCGAAGGCTGAAGGACCCAGCAACGAAAAAGATGATGGCTCAGGAGCTTATGGAGTTTCTGACTCAACGTAATTTCGAGATGGAGATGAAGCACACAATCACCGCAAACTTCATGACTTCGCCGACCCAGAAAGACTTTGACATGATGTTTCAGTTCCTGTACCACCAGATCGATCCCTCATATCGTTTCCAGAAGAGCATCACGGCCGAAGTGCATCCTCTACTCAAGCAGATGCGATACCCGTTCGAGAAGAGCATCAGCAAGAGTGCTCTCGGAGCCGTCGGTGGTGGAAATTGGGGTGTCTTCTTAGGATTGCTGCACTGGATGATGCAACTGGCCAAGATGATGGAGCAATACAGCACTGGCATGTGGGATGATGCTTGCATAGATGCTGGTTTTGATGTCAGTGCCGACCGCATCACATTCGACTTCCTCTCGGCCGCGTACAAGGAGTGGCTGCACATTGAAGATGACGATGATGAGGAAGAGGAGGCCAAGCGAAGGATCCAGCCTCTGATCGATGCCATGGCCGTCAAGTTCGAGCAAGCCAACTCAGCGAATCTGGAGCAGATGAGGCAACTTGAAGCCGATGCCAAAGAGCTGCAGGATCGGATCGACGAGTTGAGCAAGAATGCGCCCCGACTGGCGAAGCTAGACGAGACGATCAAGATTCTCGAAGAGGATCGCCAGAAATTCGAGCAGTACAACGACAGCATGAACGCGAAGGTCGAGAAGTACAGTCATCGAGCGGGTCTTCTGCAGCAGGAGATTGAAAAGTGTGAGTCCGAGATGGCGGAGGCTGAAGCTGATCGGAATGACCTGCAGCAAAAGGTGGATGAGCAGGGCCTCAGTGTACAGGACATCGATCGCATGAACACCGAACGCGAAAGGCTCATCAAGGGCGTTGAGGCGACGCAACAGAGGCTTGAGGAGGCCAAGGAACGTACCAGCAAGAAGGAGGCCGAGACTGGCGCGAGACTGGACGAACTCGAAAGCACAGTCCAGAAATACAACGCCCAAGGATACCAGGTCGGCATCATTCCTCCATCCGCGGACAATGCCAAAGGACATGACTACGAGCTGCGACTGAACGTCAACTCCGGGCCCGACTTCACCACTTCTCAATTCGGGGCTTCAAATTCGCACTCCCTCTCGACCTCGGACCGGCTACTGGCAGACTCTAGTAATGGCTACCAGCCTCAGCATTTACTTCCGAAGGCGGACTTGAAAACAATCAAACGCCAGATCCAGGACCTTCGCAAGGAGATCTCGGAACGGCGAAACGTGGCGTTGGAAGAAGACATGGCCAAGGTCGACATGCTCGATAAGACCCGAGAGGCGCTCGAGGACAAGCATGCCGAACTTGAGACGCTGAAGCACCGGGTCAGTGGAGCAGCTGAAGAGTTTGAGAACATGCGCGAGATCGCATCAGCGCAAGGCATGGCTAGCGATGCTCAAATCGAGAAGATGGAGAAGGAGTTGAACCGGATGCGGGCAACTTTGGGAGAGTCGGTGCAGCTTATGGAGCAACGAGAGATGAGTGTCAATCTCGAGTAAGTACTGACCCCAGTGAAGACGTTTGATGCCATACTGACCTTGATGCAGATACGAGCAATTGACACTTCGATCTGGCGAGCTTCGCGAAGAACTGCACACCGAGCTGGAGCGAATGCTGCAGTACATCATTAACTTCAAGATCCACATTCAGTCGAGCTTGGAGTCGTACGAGGAGTTCGTGGCTGCCGAAGTCGAGAGGGAGTGGGAAGAGCAGAACAACGCTGGCGGCGACGATGCCGAACAGGATGTCGATGCAATGGAGGAGTAATGAACGATTGATGATCGGTACAGGCGTTTGGAAAGATACCTCTTTGCGCGCATGGCTTTCTTGTAGTGATGAACCAATATGGAACGACAGTCAATGCTCTTCATCACCCTGATCAGAGACTGAAGTGACAAGTGGTATCATTGCATCTTCATGTGAAGGTCTCCGAACTAATGGACATTCTGAACAAGCTTCCGGCAGCAGCCGCTCGCCCCGTCTGCCTGGAACGTCTTCGTCTACTTCACCTCTCTTCCGTGTCATGGCCGCCATGTGATATCGCAACTCCACCACCGCCCGCGGCCGTTGATGCGCCCGACATCACCCAACACCGAAGATGTCGTCCTCAGCGCAGCGGGCGCTGGACTACCTCGAACAACAGCCCGGCACCACCTTCACCAAACTGTACCAGCAGCCGTCGACCGCGCTCGCCATCTTCCGCCGCATGCTGCCGCATCTCGCCAAAACCATTGTCATGGCCATGCTGTACTTGCCAGCTCCATTCCCGGCCGCGGATCTGGATGTTTGGGTGAGGCCCGGGACGAAGAGCACACAAGCGAAAGAGCAGGCGAAGAGTACACTGCAGCGACTGAGGATCCTCTTCGATGAGGCGACTCCGGATGGAAGACCCGCGTATCGTCTGTCACCAGCCTTCTCGAAGAGTTTACGACAAGCTCTGACGGGAGGCGGGAATCATCGATCATTTGGCGTGCCGTGTTCCACGCCGGATAAGACGCCCGTGACGGTGGATTATCTGGATGCTTTTGCGCGGCGGCAGTGGGAGGCCATCCTGTACTATGTTGTCGGGAGTGCGAATGCGAGTCTTGCTGGAGAGGTGGAGATCACGCCAGGGACGAAGAAGTTGCTGCAGGAGGGGAATTATGTGGTGGTAAAGGGTGGGCGGCATAGGTTGATCACGACCGAGGGGTTTACGTTTCTGCTGCAGGACAGTAATGCGCAGGTGTGGAGTTTGTTGTGTTTGTATTTGGATCAGTGTCCTGCTGTAAGAGATCGAGGTTTGTGATGGTGAGAGATGCTGACTTTGCTACAGTTACAAATGGACCCGGTCGACGTCCTCTCATTTCTCTTCACCCTTGGCTCCCTCGAACTAGGAATCTCCTACAGCAGCTCCAACCTCACACAAACCCAACTCCGCATGCTCGAAGACCTAACAGACTTCGGCCTCGTCTACCGCCGCACCCAAGACAGCGCCCGCTACTACCCAACCCGCCTCGCAACAACCCTAACCTCCGACTCCCCCGCCCTCCCCACAAGCACCGCCATGACGACAACAACAACCCACCCCTCAAGATCCACTCTCGCCGACTCCGCCACCTCCAAAGGCTACATAATCCTCGAAACCAACTACCGCCTCTACGCCTACACCTCCTCCCCCCTGCTAATCTCCATCCTCTCCCTCTTCGCCCACCTCCACACGCGCTACCCAAACCTCATAACCGCCAAACTCACAAAACCCTCAATCCAGTCCGCAATCGCACTGGGAATAACCTCGAACCAAATAATCGACTACCTAACCTCCCACGCCCACCCCGTCCTGCGAACAAACACTCCAATCCTCCCGCCCACAGTCGTCGACCAAATACGTCTCTGGCAAATGGAAGGCGAAAGGATGGAATCCGTCAAGGGGTATTTGATTAGGGATGTGGGAAGTCAGGAAGATTACGAACGGGCGGTGAAATTCGCGAGGGATTTGAATGTTTTGGTCAAGGAGTTTCGGAGTAAAGGGAGTTTCTTTGTCACGAGGATGGATCAGATGGGGTTGTATTTCAAGGATATCGCGCAGAAGAAGAAGCAGGCTAAAGAAGCCGCTGAGGCGAGGGCGGCTGCGGCGGGGAGTAGTAAGAGCTGAGGAGGGCATGAAGACAATATGTAATACTATAGGGATTGATGATACAGGGCATAGCGAGGCGTTGGGCACACCATCCGATACAAGCCCGGGCGAGGCATGGTCTGGATGAGAGCATGAAGCATGAGTATGGTCTCTTCATTCTTGCATTATTATTACAATGTCGTGAGTATACAATATCTATTGCCTCACAGTCGCCCTCCCACGGCCATTACAATTACCACAACACAGCGCATTATCTTCCCCTGGATTATTAACATGCACAGCAACATCGACACTCCCGACGTCGTCCTTATCGAAGCGACCCTCCTCTTCGAGTTATCCACCCGACGAAATCAAGCTCTTCTGCCTCCGTCCAAGCAAGCGATCCATGAAACTGATCTTCCGTCCCGCACTCAACGTCAATCCTCCGTTCGGCGAAGACGACGCATCTCCCTGCTCTTTCAAACTCATCTCCAACGCGCAATTCTTCCCTCCCACCGGACGCGCCAACTCGGGCAGACTCAACGCCACCGCCAGCTGCTTCTGCCACCTCAAGAAACTCTCCCGGGCTTCCTCATTTCCGCACTGGTAGTAAAGATGTTCAACGGCTCGGCGCATCCGAGCTGTGTTGGCTGCAGGGGTGTGCAGCTTGTCAGTCTCGGACTTGGACTTGTTGGATGTGGTCGTAAATGGAGAGGAGCTGCTTGCGGGGGAGTCTGGTCCAAGGTTGAGGGATGCGAGCAGGTCCTGGTTGCGGTAGCGGTCATTGAGCGAAGAGAACCGGCCGGTCCAGTACGCAAGTGGCTCCGCACGGAAGACCTGTTCGAAACATGTCAGTGGAGGCACGAAAGTCACGGGAAGAAGAGGCAGTCTCACAGATCCAACAGATGGCTCGAGTGTCTGAGCCCTGGATCTTGGCTTCGACGACTGAGTCTGCGCACCTGGAGTCTGCTCAGAGGCTTGACGGACATGCACTGGCTCATTCTCCTCATTCTTCAGCTTCGACGGTTCGAGTACCAGGTTCCCCACTGGCGTCTTGGAAGGCGGCGGCGTAGGAGCTTGCTTCGCGGACATCAATCTCGCCTGCTTGATCTCGCCGTGCGGTGAGATGTGGTTGCTCTTGTTCGTCAAGACTGGCTGCGAGTTCCATCTCTGCACGGGCTGGCCTGGAGTCGGGGCTCTGTCTCTTGAACTGCGGTACGCCGGGCTGCTTTCGTACTTCTGCGAGAGGCGCTTGTAAGCTCCTTCAGGAAGCTGCTCGTATTTTGGTAGAGACAGGGTCGAGCTTGAGAGGGCACTGACGGGACTGGTGAACTGTTGTGCCAGATCGCGGGATTGAGAGCGGCCAAGGCGGCTGTCGTAAATGCGAGAGGGGAGCCTCGAGGGGTCAAATTCGTCGCTGTCGAGCATGTCCATCCGGGAGAGGGGCTTGATGGGGCTGAGTGAGATGTTCTCCTTGAATGCCGTGGATCGATGGTAGTTGGGGCTCTGGTCATACGCAGCTTGCAACAGTGGCTCGGTGTCGGATCTGCTCAGCTTTTTGCCTTTGGGGAGGTTCTCAACGGCAGTCAAGCGTGTAGTGGAGTGCTTCCTGGTCGATGTGGATGGAGATGGCAGGCGACTCGAGGACAGCAAAGAGGAAGGGAGTCTTGCGTGGGACTTGGACTGGACGAGCGGGTTGCTGGACTTCTTGGCTCGAGTCGGCAGAGGCAGGTTGCTAAAGGTCCTGCTGCGCGGCATGCCGCCGATGGGGTCGTCGGGCAGGCAGATGTAGCTGCTCCGCCTGGAAGGATACTGCGGCTGGGCGGGCGGTGGAGGGACAGCCTCGATGTTGTCATGCTCGGTGAAGATCTGCGACGAGTTGAAGTCCTTGGGGTTGTCGGGGGCATTGGCGAGGGTGCTGGACAGCGAGGCGTTGCTGGTGGAGGAAGGCGTGCCGGTGAGGGTGCTCGCCGTAGTGTTGGTGTTGCCAGAGCGGCGGCGGGCGAAGGGGTTGAGGGTGGAGAAGGATGCGATGGAGCTGAGCCGCCGCAACGAGCTGCGCCGGGACTCGGCCTTGGTCTCGCTCGAGTCGCTTTTGCGGGCCGGCATTGTCGGTGAGTGTGGCGGTGTTGAATGGCGGGGTGGAGACGGATTGGTGGTGGTGAGATGAAGAGGTGGGGGCGGAGAAGAGATGGAGGTCAAGATCGGAAGGCGATCGAAGACGCCGTTTGGCAGGAAGGACTGACCCTTGGAAGGTGCATGCGTCAAGTGCGTTTGATGGAGCAGCTACGATGACATGAAAGCGCAAAAGGAAGGAACAACAACCGCCGATCCTCGTCCATCCACCCATCAGAATCGATATCGCCCTCCAGCTCCTCCTCAACGAACATGTCAATGTCAAAGCAACCCGATTCCGCCCCGTCCGTTGTCCATCCCCTGAACTCCTCCTCTCTGTAGAGCCTCATCCTCCTTCACAGCTGCGCGCAGCAGCAGCAGCGTCCGAATCCAGCACACAGCCAGCAGCCCCAGATTCCCGAACATACTTCGTATCACCTCCTCGACTCGCGCTCTGTTCACGACAAGTCGGGTAGGGAGGCGATAGTGTAGGTCGAAGATGACAGAGAAAGCACCCAGAAGACGCCAGACGTCGACGACGAAGAGGATGAAGGTCCAGATCATGAGCAACTCTGCATCGTGCACCACGTTTCGAACACCTTTCGGAATGGTGTCGTCGATATCGCTTCGAACTGTCAGCCACTTCGCCGCCTCAGTCAACTCGAGCTGAACTTACAAGAACATGTTGGTGGCGATGTGGGCTGCGGAAAACGAATGCGATGCTGAGTGCTGCAGATATCAATGGCGATGTGTTGCGACGATGAGGTGATGGCGATTATGTGGAGTGAGTCCAAGTTCGCGTCTGCTTCGATCGGCGGGAGTGACGAGATGGCTGGAGGAAGTCACCCAACTTCTGACTTCCTCTTTCACATGAATCCATCCTTTCACGCCAAGAGCAATCTCCGAGACTGCCTTGAGGAATCATTGCATCAAAGTCAGGACAGTGCCGATCTCCACACGTCAAATATGCTCCTCAATGCAAGCGTTGTCCAAGAGGGTCGTCTATTTCCCTTTTCTCGCCGACCGATTCTGGAGAGAACTTATTCCAGCAAAGAGCGAGTAGCATCTTGTGGACGAGATGCACAAACAGCCACCGTCTGAAGGCAGGTCCATCGTACGTGAAAGCAATTTGGATCCTCCAAGGGCGGCGATATTGCACCTGGATATCAATGAAGTCGACCAGAGCAATCGCGTCTGCATGTAACAGCAGCAAGGTCCAGTAAGCGAGCAGTTCGAGATCGCCTGAAGGGTTGGTCGGTAGCTGTATGGGCTCATTCGAAGTTGTGTTGCGTCCGTCCATAATGGACCGATCGATTGCTGCTTCTTGTGAATACCGCTGATGGATGAAGTAGGAGCTGAGAGAGGTTCTCCTCATGTTTGTGGGCGACAGTGCAGCGTTTGCGGCCCAAACGGACGACATCATACGGTCTTACTCTGAGACAACGACCCACTACCGCTTCTTGCACGATATGCAGGAGTCCGTTCTCACCGCTGAACTATCAATCGACATACGAAAAATCACAATGTACATTCCATTCCCCTTGAATTGGAATGACTCCTCTCCGTCCATCTCAGTTCACCATTATCCTCACGCCCTTCGAATCTTTCGGGAAATCTGGATTGAAGATGTCTCCAACGATCTCCACATCTCTCGCGGTGGTCTCAAACAATTCGAATTTCATATCCTCTGTTCCGAGGAACGACGCCAGGGTGAGATACATTTCTGCTTTGGCCAACTCGATGCCGAGACATTGTCTGGTCCCTTTTGAAAAAGACACGATGTACCTATCAAGTCTTTCTGCTCCTGGCTGCAACCATCGATCAGGGTCGAACTTCTTTGGTGATGGGAAGATCGACTCGTCTCGATGAACCATCAAAGATGACATCGATGCTGGAGTACCAGGTGGTATGGTCCAGTCTTTGAATTGCAGAGCGTTGTTGGGATGCACACGAGTGAGACGACCTGTCACTCCCGGAGAAACTCGCAGGCCTTCTTTGATCAGCGCGCTCAGGTACGGGAGTTGCTCCAGATCTTGCCATTTCAGCTTTTCATCCCTCTTTCGGACAAGTGGTCTGATCTCTCTTTGCAATTTCTCCAAGATTGCTGTATCGTTCAACGTGTGAAAGGATATCACCGCCAGCGCATCCGCGGTGGTAGCCGTGCCAGCGGGAATGACCACATCGCCCTCACCAGCGAGCCTGTGCACCTTCTTCTCCTCCTCTGGAATGTCCGAGTCTACAATCTGGTGAAAGATTGTCCGGCGCTGGTCAAAACCTTTGCCGTCTCTCCGAGACTTCCGACTTTCCAGAACCTCGCCCACCTTCTTTTCAATCATCCTCTTCAATGCCACTATCCTTTTCATCGCCGGCTGCATCGTCTCCATAACCGCCGGAGGGAAGCTATTCATCAAGGGCCAGAACCACCAGAACATCCTCCCCATAGCTCCCATTGCCGCATAGTCAGCGATCAAGCGATGCCAGTCTGGGGCGAAGTTCTCCTCTGACAGAAGGTCCATCGCTGCGTCCGGACCAAATGAGTATGAGGAGATGATATCTCCAGTTAGAGCTGAAAACATAGCAAAGAGCTCAATGGTCCTCCCAGTCCCTTTGAAATCCCCAATCCGCCTCATCATATACTCCACCTTCTCCAAAATCAACGGCTGCAACTCAACAACCGCCCTCCTCCCAAACGCCGGCGCCAAACTCGCCCTCCTGCTTCGATGCAAATCATGTCCCACGGTCGCAAACCCCGAGTTATCTTGGCCAAAAATCCTCGCATACCTCACCGGTTTGTCGATTTTGCGATTCGCAGATGTCCCGGCGTAGAGCGTGTCGTAGAAGGTCGAGTCGTTGATATGGAGCTCATCGGGCGTGATGCGGATTATGGGGCCGTATTGCTTGTGCCATTCTTGGAGCTTCCAGATGTACTGACCGCGGAGGATGCCGTCGTAGTAGAATTCGGTGAAGAACGTTAGACGTGCGATGATGGGGCCGGGAAAGTGGGAGAGGGGGTGGAAGTAGATGCGGTAGATTGCCTTTGTGGCGGCGTAGATGATCGAGAGGATGAGGAGGGTGGGTATGGAGATGAGATCCATGGTTGTCTGATTGAAGTGAATGAAGCAGTTTGTATTTATATTTGTTTTGTCGCCGAGGAGTCGAGCTTCAAGACCCCTCATCTCAATGCATGCAGCTGCATGCATAGATGCATCTGCGGTATCAGATAGAGTTTACGTGACGAATTCCCTGCCTAGATAGGCAGGTGCGAGTGAATCAACACGGCCAAGAATGTTCCCAATCTCAAACAAATAGATACTCACGAGGTAGGTAAATCGCTGTCTAATTTCCATGGTCTTCAGCTACCAACACCCTATTGACGACCAGGATCTTGCCCCATCGTCCCGTCTGACTGTCGCAGATGCGCTGCCACAGGCCTCGCAACATGCTCAGCATGCTCAACATGCTCGAAACTCTCAGCATGTTCAGAATACTCAGGTGGCGGAGTACCAGCCTCATAACGCGGCAGAGGTGTCAAGGGTGTCAAGGGGCCTCCACTCATCGAAACTGGCCTCATGACCTGCGGTCGCATAGTATTCTGAGGTCCACGATTCCTCCGTTGGCGACGAGAGCAGATCGCACAGAGAAATACAAGGGCAACAAAGCCCACGCAAATTCCAACGATGTAATGCCACGTTGGAGTCGAAGTGTCGTAGTCGGTCATGTCCTTGGACGGCACGATTACTTCGCTCATGGCTATGGGTGTTTGAAGAAGTCCGAGACGGAAATACAGGAGGGAAGTGCACAAAGGTAGGTATATGAAGCCAAGTTCATCTTCATCAGAGATCTTCCCAAGAGAGTTTGTCTTCCCATCTTGCACCATCTTATCTGCAATCGAGGACGATTACTCGACGCAGGAGCTTGTGGATCTCGTCATACGTGGAACAAGACTCCGACGCTGCCATGTACGCACGGAACGAAGACATAGCGAGGAGCGAGTGTTGCTGTCTGCGTTCATCTGGCTTTCGAGCTTGCGGTCGTCGTCGAAAAGATCAACTTCGCGGTGGTGGTTGGGCGCGCCAAATGCTCGCACGCAGGCTCGACCAGTTCATTTCCGGCTCGACCTCCTCATCAAGCCGTGCTCTCTATGTGGAAGTCTTTTACGAAAGAGCGAAACCTGTGGTGAGACCGATCACTAATCCAAACCACCCCGACTGCCGAAGCGAGAAAGCCAACCGAACCCCTTCAAAGCTAGAAGGTTCAACGGTCTGCCGCACAGCGTCACGTGACGCACAGAATTTCAAAAAATCCTTCAACTTTAATTACTTACAACACCACTAATATAGACTAGATTAAGGAGGCATTATAGGCTCTTAGACTCTAAGATAAGCCTAATATTTCCTAAGTTACTAGAGAATTTAGTATAGAGCGTAGTAGGCTCTTAAAGCGATTTAATAGAAAGACTTCTACTAAGAGGAATTAATATAAGAGCTAGAGCCTTCTTTCTTAATAATAGAAGCTAGACCTTATATAATATATTAATACCCTTATAGAGCGAGGTCTAGTACCTACTCTAGTAATAATTTATAACTTTACTATAGAAATTAGTAAATAAGAGCCTAGAATATAATAGGCTTTAAGATTTATTAAAAGATAGGCCTATAGGCTAGACTCTACTTTCCTTAAGCTATTTAACTCCTTACGTAAGAAGGCTAATTCTTATATCTTATATACGAAGTATTTCGAGCTTATATAGTCTAAGATTAAGTAATATAACGTCTAGCCTCTAAATATCTATAATATAGATAAGAAGGGCTTCCTATTAGGAATACTTTTAAAAGTAAAGAGAGTATTTACTAAGAATACTCTTAAAGAGGGTAAGCTTATAGGTAATATATAAGATAGTAATAGAGAGTAGATTATAGTCCTTATAACGATCTATACTAATAGAACCTTACTACTACTAGCCCTTATCTATAAGGCCTAATCTAGTAATATCTAAGATACCTAGGTATAAGATCTTAATCTAGATAAGTACCTAGCCTTCCTTACTTCCTTACTTAATAGCTAGATAGATAACGAGCTTAGATTCGTATAGCTTACTTAAGTATTCGATAGATATAGTAAACTAAAGGCTCGTAATACCCGTAACTAGAGGTTACTCTTTATAGATAGCTATAGATCGTATATTAATATAATATTCCTTAACTAGTACTTAGATTATCGAATACTAGTCGCTATATACCCCCCTTACTTAACTTATAGGCTATAGCTACTAGATATTGTATTATTTACTCCCTTAGCTACTCGCTATAGCTAGTAGCTTAATAACTTTCTTCAAAGGAGCTAGGGTATTTCTAGTATTATAAAGCGAGCCTTCTTTATCCTCTTTTAGTAAGTATATATAGAAGTATTCTTAGCCTCTAATATTACCTCTAGATTTAAGAAGACTAGTATCTATCTATTAAATTTAGCTATAGTACTAGATAAGCTCTAAAAACCCCCTTTAGAGGTACTATAAGGTTTATAACCCTCTAAGGACTTACGCCCTTCTTCTTCTAACTTAGTACTCTCTACGAGTAAGTAGAGAAAGATTAAGAGTCTTATTAAAGAGGCTTTTAAAGAGGTAGATACTTAAAAGGTTAAGAAGCTCTTAGATACTATTATCTATATTATAATAGCTAACTTATTATTAAAGAGCGAGATTAAGGGGTATAAGTAAGTACTCTATAATAAGAAGAAGCGAAGGAAGCGAGGTAAAGGACTCTTTAAGGAGCTACGTACCTAAGATAATAATAGAGCTACCTTCTTTAGTCCTTATAAGATTTAATAAGCTAAGGACCTTTAAGTTAAGAAAGAGCGTAAGAAAGAGTAAGATAAGTTAGATAAGCTAGCTTAGAAGGAGTAAAAGAAGGTTAATTAATAACTCTAAGAGTAATTAAGGGTATAATAAGCTATTATAAGGTAAGAGGCTATAGATAAGAAGAAGGGTAAGGCCTAAGCTTAGGCTCTCTAAAGGGTATAGGTAAAAGATAACCTTTAAGCCTTAAGATAACTTAATATAACTCTTTAATAGTTAGCTAAGAAGCCTAAGAAGCTAAAACCTTTATTAAAGAAGAAGGAAGAGTAATAACCCTCTTAAAATTAATTACTAACTACTAGACCCTTAAAGATTAAGTCTATAAGGTTAGGCCGTATAAGAAGATAACCCTAGTATCTAGATAGGTATAACCTATCCTAAATTAATGTATATATTAAGATCCTTTAATATCTTCAATTTTGTATTATTTAGTACAGAGATTATAGAGATATCAAAGAAATAATATGTTAAAGAATCTTAGTTGATCTGTGCGTTAGGCCGGTCTGTGCGGTAGGCCGCCAAACCTTCTAACCTTGGTATGGAGGTTCTCAAGGCTTCGGAAGTGTTCCGGCATCATGGGGTGGATGAGCTTTGAAAACCTCCCGCTCTGGCTCAAATCTGCCGCCCATCTCCAGCGAATCGATCAGAATGTGGAAAACTGGCAGAGCCCGTCGAAGCCGACACTCTTATGAAGCTCTTTGATTCGCGGTGTCGAAGCCTTACCATTGGCTCTCCAGATCTGCCACTCTGGTACGAATCGGACTCTCAAATCCAGCCCTTCTGTGAAACAAATAAGCCAGTCACACCCCTTCGAAGCAGGTACTTGGGACGACCTTTGGCATCATGCCAGAGTTCTTATACAGCGGGGCTTTTACATATCTCGTCTGGCTCCGGTAGGCTTCGTCTCCAGCACAAACCTTCATTCTAAATCCAAACGAAGAAGCTGGCCAGAACCTCTAGACAAGCTGCCTCATATCGTCGTCTATCATCCTCATGGAGTGATTCTGCTGCATGGCTTCCAATGGCTTCAGCTGGTTTTGGCAGGCTTCGTCTCCAGGACAAATCTACTGTGCTGCGACCCGACCGATGCAACCCGGCGAAGCTATCGAAATGGCAGCTCGAATGAATCCTCTTCGCGGCATGTTTGTCATCCAGGCGCAAAGGGCTGGCTGGTCTTTGCCATTTCTCGCGAGCTCACGACGGAAGCCACATCACCATGCTACTGCACCGAAACGATGAGAACCAATGGAAACCCATCAAAGCCAACACTTCAATGATGGGCCTGGAGCTTATCTCAGTCCATACCAACTTCATCTTTGATTGGTTTCCACCTGCTCTCGTAGGTTCTTACTTGGACCCAAATCCGCCCAGCCCCGTCCCGTATACCGAAGCGAAGAGATCTTTGAAAGCTCGTCAAAACCGATGCTCGGGAGAAATTTCTTTGTGGGCTGGCAGTCTCCCATGAGCCAGGCTTTGAAAGGCTTTGAGTGGCTTCCATGTCGTCGACCTCTGGGGTTGGTGCAAGCGACCAGCTGGAATGCCTGGATACCGAGACAGCCAGACGATGACTGCATGCCATACCTATTGATTCGTCATGAGGAAGTTCAAGAGAAATATCTGTAACGTCACTCATGCGCCTCACCGTCGCCGATTGATGGTCGAGCGATTCCGCAGCTGGTCTACTTCTGCGAGAAAGCCTATCATGGATCGGGAAAACCTTGCCCCAGAGGCAGTTACTGAAGGTCCGAAATGAAGTGGGGAGTGATTTGGAGCCAAGGCTGTGGCGGGCTATCTCGGGCTTTTATGTTGTGCCTGGCTGGTGTATGTTGCGATCGCGGGCGGCCGTCCAGATGCCAGATTGATGGTCAACCGATGACGGAAGGCTCTTTTCAAAGCGTTGCGGCCATATGGGTTGCAATCTTTTCTATTGCCCACGCGATCCCGTTCGCCAGGAGTGGAGCTGGATGCGCGCCCTGTCGATGCCAGCTTCAACCGGACCATGGGTGCCAGCTTCACAAAACCCGGCAGTCCACGATACTGATTGATCTTGTACATCACTGGAAGTTCATTGGTTTTCCTTGGCCCCCGAAGGACTTCATGGGTTTCCGCTGGCTTTCCTCTGGAGGCCTGCATGTTCAGCACGGGGGCTGTATCATTTGCGAGCACTCTCTGTGTGTGAGATGATGTGCATACGCTTCAGAAGGATACATTCCTCTGTATCTGCGTTCTTATCATCCACAACTGTTCGATCCCAGCCGGAGTCATGCTTGCGCCTAAATCCAGACACCCGAGCCTCCTGAGAGCAGTTCCGATGGAGTTCCGTTGGAGATCGACTCCCAGTGCACTCTACACACCTCTCAAAAGTTCCCCGGGCAGCAGCTTTACTGGCTTCGTTTGGCTTCCAAGATATCGCACCCATTGCTGGTTTCGGCCATATTTGAAGCCACGGCGGAACCCATGGCGGAGATCTCATCACGGATGCAAGCCAACCATCTGAGGAGGTTCAAGATACCTGGAGAACTTCTTCGGTGCCAGGGTTTTGATTGGCTTCCAGAGGCTTTCAATGTACGGACTCCTGGTGCTGGACTTTTCGCTGGAGTCACCGATTCGGTTTGGAACCATGAACTGTCGACTTCCCATACATTTCATTTCGATAATGTCGTCTCAGCTGGTCAGTCCAACGACGGATGCCCTCGGAATACATTCTCTCGTCTCAACCATAGCATCTGCGAGGCCCATCGTCATCAACATTGCTATCTGACGGAAACCCAGCGAAGCCATGAAGTAAGCGCACTCTCAACGCTTCTCTGACGATCATAGATGATCGTTAGATGATGGGTTTTCATGGTCTTCCCAAGGCTCTCTAGGGCTTCCATCCCAAGGACCCTCAAGGCGATCCCGTCGCGACCAGCCTTCCACGACCAGTATGTGTGATACTGACGACTCTCTACACTTGGAGGACCGTGCTACGACTGCGATTGGTCGATCTGAGAGGCCTGACCGTCACTTCAAGCAGTGATCTTGTGAGACTGTGTGGTCGCCCGCTCAACACCCAGCCCCTGGTGGGAAGCTTTGGAGGCCACCATCAGATATTCAAAAGCCCGCTATGGAGGGATGCTCTACGACATCATACGATACTCTGCCGACGAAGGTTTTGTCTGGCTTTGCTGGGCTCTTGAGTTCCTTCGCCAGAGGGAACGAAGCCTATGAACTTGGCTTCAGCGGTGTTCGTACCCAATCCTGCCTCTTCGGTCTGAACAACTGCACCACACTTCACTTGCCGATGCGGTCCACCTTCAGCAGAAGCTCGGCCTGTCTCCTGCAACTTTCCCTATGTCCGCTGCTACATCCTCAACGCCAGCTCGTCTTCCCATCTAAGCGCATCGCCTACTTCGCAACCCGACACCAAATCCTCGCTACCGTTTCATCGAGGATTGAGTTCTCCGAGATCTAGGATGATGTTCGGCCGGATGCATTCCATGTTGGCTGTTTGTGGAGAAGAGAGCAGCATCCAAGGGCTCGACGGACTTTGAAGAGACCGGGCCTACTCAATTCGTCTGTGGTTCTGTGCTTCATGCTCCCGCTCGAAGCAGACAACGACTACTTTGCTGTTCGTGAACGTTGTTGAGATTTCCAAGCTTGTCTTGGTATCCTCTTGCTCTATCACGAACTTCCTCAGTCGTGAACCATCTTTAGCCTTGTCCTTGAGCTTGACTGCTGAGCGAGCGACTTTCACTCGGTGCCTACCCGGTTGACTACTCCTTGATAAGTGATCATTGATCACCGCCAGCTTCTGACGACGAGCTTGTCGGGTATGTGGGTATTGTGCGATTGAAGCGCAGCCTTCTGGGTGGGCGCCGCCGAGGACTCTTTCCCCCGGGGAGAGTTTCGAGGACGGAGCTTTTGCCAGCAGGTTGGTCGCCGCATACCAGGGAAGAACGGAGTGTCAGAGAAAAGGTGTCTTGAACTGTACGTCCTCGGACGAATGGCCCGTAATCGAATGACGCACGTGATGGTGGTAGAAGAGTTTGTTAGTCATTTGACAGATCCACGAGCTGTGAGTACATCCCGCCTGGCAGGACAAC
This sequence comes from Zasmidium citrigriseum, assembly GCA_002786025.1. Classification (NCBI taxonomy): domain Eukaryota; kingdom Fungi; phylum Ascomycota; class Dothideomycetes; order Mycosphaerellales; family Mycosphaerellaceae; genus Zasmidium; species Zasmidium citrigriseum. The sequence goes on along the minus strand of NHNW01000034.1, from coordinate 20,730 downwards.
TTGGCATAGTCGTGATCATTCCAAACTTGGTGGTGATGGTATCAACCTTTGCGCTCTCTGCTCAAATCTCCAGTTCGGAAAAGAGACTGTCCTTCTGCCACACTTTCATTCGACACCCAATCTCGTACGCATGCTCAGAGCGCTTTCACAAGGACCGGCGTCATCAACTTGGACAATCTCTCCGCCGCCGACCTCCACTGCTTCGCAATCTGCTATCTCTGCCCCGACATCTGCGATTGAGGTGATGTTTGAGCCATGTCTCCTTTCCACAGCGAGTGGGTCATATGACATCCAATCCGCATCCTCCGACACCAAATTCCAAGTCGCCTCTTTCAAGACCGTCACCGGCAAAGCCACCAGCAAGATCCTAAAGGAGATCGAAGCCTCCGGTGAAGGCAACGTTCGAAGCAAGGCGGAGATGGTAACAAGCTGCTATGACGTGATCAAGCCGTCTGCCTTTCGAAAGATGATTCATTGACGGAAGGGTTCTTCGTCTTGGCTTTTTGAAATTTGCGGGTGCTGTGCGATCGTGTCCTGCATGTCAGATTGATACCTGTGAAGACCAGGGCCAAGGCTCTTTTTGAGAATCCTTCTTGGTAGTTCGCAATGCCTCTAGCAGATGTCGAGCACCTTTACGACTCGAAGACATTTCTATTTACATCCCAATCATGTAGAGAGTCCCTCGGATCGGGCCTGTGGTCTGCTGGCGGAGTTCCCACTATGGGTGCGAAGGCTGCCGCCTGACGGTAGCCTCGGAGTACAGCCGCATGATTCGGTGCTGCAAACCGCACTGGGAGAAAAGTCTGGATTGAGCACTCGTTTGAGTGCGGTATACGCCCCCTAAGGGGGAGCAGCGATGAGATGTTGTTGCCATCACTCATCGAAGCCGAAGCCGGCCTTCAGCCTCGTATGACCAGGCTCTCATCTGTAGCATCCTTCCAGTCCGAATGAGCTGAACAACTCGAGATGGTTCAGCTCAACGATAGATGGTGCTGTTTTGCCAATCTGATCACCATGACTTTGATGTACGATGTTGCGCTTCCGAACCAACTCACAGCGGGCTGGCATCACATTCGTAGCGACAAGGCCAACGATTCGAGTGTCGTTCTTCACGATCTCCAAATTATACTTCTCACCATCCTGTACTCCGAGCTCGTCTCAATACTGGCAGACGACCAGCATGTCTACTGTCGCAGATCTCAAATCATGAAGCGGGAAACCATCTGTTCACCCGAGAAGCGATATCTTCGGCGCTGTTGGCTGTGAAGCGGACCAGAGATGGACCTGACGTCGTACAGCGCTGTCTAGCTAGTCATGGTGCTGTGTGTGCACAATGCTAGTGAAGGGTGCATGCGTACTGAGGGTGGGAGAGTTGTGATTGCCCACAGAGTCTCTTCCTGATCGTCGATGGTGAAGGAAGTAGTCCATTCATGCTCTGTTTCCGCGCCAGCGTCGCCAATCAGCGGAGCAATCTTACTCATGTACAAGACGCTGGGTAAAAGTATCGTGCGCGACCTTGAAATGTAGCATGAGCGGACAAATTTCACATTATTGGCGCTCGGGCTCAAGCCTGAGCATGCGTGCATTGATCTCACGCTGCTGCACTCGGCGAAGCTCTGAAATCTCCAGCTCGTCCTCCAACTTGTGTCTGGCCTCCGCGGTGGACAGTCGCAGCGTCTCTACTGTCCTCTCGAAGGCTTTCTTGCTTGTCTGACGGCGATACAGTCGAGAGTGGACAAATTTCGGAAATAAGTAGACCTTGCCAAGAACGCGCAAGCGAGTGAGATATCACATGGTCCCATGGCCGCCTATGGGGAGCCGCTAAAAGTCTGATGTCGTCCTACCGGCATTGCAGGTCGAGGTTTGAGACGATCACATGCTAGCCGGGCGGTAGTCCGGCATCTGCAAGTTGACGAGAGAGCTGAGAATGACCGATTGAAGTAAGAACGAACGACTGTGGTTTCGCAGCCGTTCCACAGCCTTGCCTTTACGAAATCGTGTTGGAATGCACCAGTTCCTCGCCCCTGAACTCTTTGTGTCTCTTGCCAACTTCAAACCACGGGCTCCACCGCAACACAGGACTTGACGAGGAGTCTTTTGCGTGCTCTCATTCGCTTGCTGTCCATTGTTAGTGCAACTGTCTGCACATCTTTAGTACATCAGCTTCTCCCCGACGCCTCACGCAGATTGCATTAAAATTTGCATTCGCCGCCTTCATCGCAAGGCAGCATGCGAAGATGAAGTTAGTCACAGCTCCGGACTTCAATGCCAACGGAACTCTCATTTGGTCCCATTGTTCTCCCACACATCTAATCGGATGTACCTTCACCAATGCCGTCTGAAGGTGGACCCCTCACCAGAAGCGCTCTCTTACCGCCCTGCGACCTCCATTCGCCCCCTTCGGAGCAGGGTTGGAAGGATTCAGGCTCTTTTCGAGGAACCTCGAACGAGACGCAGATAGACTACTTTACCTTGCGACGGCCCACCGTACTGCGCTAGCGGTGCTTGCCTGCGGCCGGACGCGTCCTTTCGCGGCGGCTCTGCTGCTCGATTGAGGCCGTGGAGCGGCAAATGTGTTGTGAAGAAGGACAAGCTGAGAGATTGCTGGGAATTTATAGAAAGCTTCCGCAGAGGTGAGGCTGCAGGGTCCATCAAATGTCGAGGTAGCGTGGGACGGCAATGAGAAGTGTTATCACCCTTAGCCCAGCGCATAAGATGCTGTCTTGTGTAAATTCCGGTAGCACGCTTGTCCTTGTTGGCCAAATCTAGAACATGGCAAATGTTGCCGCAATGAAATAAGTTCGTGGCAGTGCTGATGGTGTGAAAAATCGGCCGGTGGACGTTGCTCGGCCGGCCGGGCTGGCATTGCGTGAAGTTCAAGGTGTCCGCCGGATGTACAATCGTTCAATCCAGTGGCGTTTAAATAGTATCGCCGAGACCTTGCAGTTTCACATGTTATGACTGGTGTTGTGGAGCCCATGTGAGCGTTGTTGCAGGGGCAAAAGAAACGCATGTGATTGCCCAGTCTTGTGTGACGGTCTTGCTGGTTACTTCCTCCTTTGGATCTCCTTTTTGATCATGAAGGCACCTCCAATAATACATGGATGGCCGCAAGTCGGTCGCGGGCAATATCCCGCCGCTATGAGGTTCGTTGGAGTTGCGATTCATGCTTATCCAGGGCGTACTTTGAAGCATTGCCGGGCGACGTATCGAAAGAGTCCATTACCGCTGCCACAAAAATGGCCAATGCCCTCATGTCAGCTGACATGAGTGCAGCAAACTCACTGTAGCGTAGAAGCTTGATGTTTGAAGGCAGCTTGAGGGCCATTTGACATTGGGTGTGCTTGAGGATGTTCAAGTTCACAAGCCCAGACCTGGCATGCGGAGCTATAGGGATAGCGCAGCAGAGCGGAGATTTCGTAGTATTCTGGGTCACGTCTTTGAGTCCATGAAAGCGCTACTGAACGGTGGAAGTCTTACCGAGTTGACGCTTGCGGTGGTACCCGTGGATTTGTTGAAGGTGAAGGGGTTCCGGCCGCCAGAGCGACCCTCTTGAGTGAGCGGTTGCCGCAATGCGGCCCTGAGCTGCTGCTGTGGGTTGATTTCGACATGTTGAATCGAGGCTGCAGAGCAGCGTCGCTGATATTCTATATAAAGATTGTTATTATCGATTCCAGAGCAGCGCTATTGAAGGATGGAAGGCTCACCAGGTCCATGGTAGCGACGGAGCCGTAGTATCGGAGTGAGTGAAGCAGCTGAACTGCGAGAATTCAAGAGGATGACTGTTGTTTGCAAGGAGGCCGTCGAGCGGTAGATGGCTGCGGATGGTGAGGTCACCCGCCTTGAAGGTGGATACACCGAGGTAGGTAATAGTAGATGAAGAAAAGGGAAAGCTAGCTCGAGGCAAGAGGGAGATCTATTACGGACGCTAACGACATCTACGACAAGACTTATAATTGGATTCTGCGTATCCGAGGCAACATTATGCATAATCCTTTCTTCGGAATTATCGAATAGATAAGGAAAGAGATTATTAACCGTACTAAGGAGGCTCTATCCCTGTCCGTAGGCCCGAGTATCTATACCTAAGTAGATTCTACGAGGAGGATCTTCTATAACTAAAGAATCGCCGATTCGTATCGAGTATAATATACTTAAGACTAGAATCGTCCTTATCCGAGACGTTAGTACTAGCTACGGTCGAATATACTCCTTTAACGAATCTAGATTACGACCTCGCGCTAAGTACTATATAAATCTTAGTACTAGGAGAGCCCGTATATATACTATACCCGCTAAGCTAAAGGTATACCTAATAACTAAGGTATAATATTAGACGTAACGACGGTCTTCGTAGGTAGTTAAGCTACTAATCCGTCTAGTAGAGGGTATATTAATAATATAGATACCGCGGAGTAGTAAAAGAGCGTAGGTAGTAGTAGTAATAGCTACCCTAAGGCTAGCTGTAAAGTAGTTAAAGAAAGGAAATAAAGCTATTAGAAGACTTCTATATATTAGTTAGGCTTAGAAGTAGGTATACTCCTTACTCTATATCTAAAGTAGTAGGAGCTTATTTCGTTATAGATACTAAGCCTAATAGTCCTTCCCTAGCTTATTTAAGCTCCTTATATAGCGACTTCATCTAAAGAAGTACTAGTATTTTTATTTTAAGTTTAGTATATACCTAGTAAGGATATTATATGCTTTATCTATAAGATATAGCGTTATACTAGTAATATAATAGCGAATATTACTAAGGTAACTAACGTAGCGTCCCTACCCGTCTAGGCCTTAACTATCTTTTAGCTACTATATTAGTACTTTTACGTTATATCCTTTCTATTTAAAGTCGAGAGCTTAGTACTTATAATACTAAAGTAAGTAAAGGGAAGGTCTATTATCTCGTAGTAGTATAGTAAGCCCTATAGTAGGAACGTAAATATATAATATAATAGATTACGATATTCGTTAGATATTCTTTTATATACTACCTTATATAGTACCTTACGTACACTAAATATATACTCTTAAAGCCTCTTATTTTATTAATTTTTCCCCTTCTCTACTTATCTATCTTAGCTACCTATAGCTTCGAGGTTAACTTTAAGTTAACTAACCTTTATAGAGCCTTACTACTCCGTAGTAATAACTATACTACTTATATAGCTCTATACGAGTATAGCTATATATATAAGACTTAGTAGTATACTTACTAGTAGACTTAGAGCTACGTTACTTAAGAGCGTAAGGCTATAAATTATAGAGAGTAGTAATATTATTATATATAGGACTAATATATAGTATATAGTAATTAGGCTACGCTAGCGGTACGCCTCGTTAAAGTTAGGTTATAGAGGATAGAGGAAGAAATAGAGTTACTAAAGGATAGGCTTTAAGTAGCTAGCCTTATAAAGGATTATATATAATAGTTTAGGTCGACTCTACTAGTCTTCTACTAATAATACCTATAGATATAGACTTTATTCGAAACGGGACCTTAAGCGCTTATATATAGTAATATACCTTAAAATTATATAATAGACTACTATTAATTAAGATAATTAGGAGTACGTTAATAGGCGAAAGGATATTTACTTAGAGGGTATAACCTATAAACGAAGTAAGATAGTTCTATAAGCGCTAAGTAATAGCTAAATAGTAGTATCGCGCCTCTCTAGTAGTAGTATATAGAGAGGCTTATAGTTATAGTATTAAAGCTAGGAGAGAAGATATAGAATAGACGAAGGTTAATATACCCTATATACTATAGTATATAATAGGAAAGGGGCTCTAGCTAAATAGTATATAATTACTAAGCTATAGTTAAGTCTACCTCTAATATACCTTAATACCGTATATTACCCCTAGCGTACTATAGGTAAATATATTCTATACTTTCTCGCCTAACGAGATAGTAGATTCCTTATATATATAGCTATTTATTATAGGGAATTACCTTTTAGCTCTACTTTAATAGTCTCTACCTATACTAATAGACGAGACTATAGTAGCTCTCTACCTCTATATATATAGACTACTTCTAGTAGAGTAAGCTATATCCTAACTATAGTAGAAGGGTAGATTATTACTTTAAAATTACTAGATATAGATTATCCGTACTTATAAGAGGTAGAGCTTAAGGACTTATAAATAGCTATTAAGGAGTTATTATTCGCTTTAAGGATTATAACGATACGAGAATATATAGATCGAAATTAGGGATTAATTATAGTACGCCTTTATTATCTACTAAGCTAGAATAAGAAGGTAAATAGCCTCCTAGATATCTATCTATATAAGGCTAGGAGAATATAATTATCCGCTAGGAGTAACTACTAGAACTTATAGTAAACGTAAGACCTTAGGATAAGAAGAGTCGCTCTTTACTCTAAGGACTACTACGATATAAGGATATATATAGTAAGATTAGGATAGACTATAGTATACTAGCTTTATCTACTTAGTAGGATTATAACTAAGATAAGACCCGATATATCTTTTAGTAAGAGGAAGAGAGAATACTATAGCTCGTTAAGAGTAGTTATTAGAATTTATAGCTAATATAAGACCTTTAGATAAGAAGTAGCTAATCGTACTTTTCTTTAACCTATAGAGCGATATTACCCGTATAAATCTACTATAAAGTTAGAACCGGATATTAGTTAGGCTCTAGGTAGAGAGTAGCTAGATAGTAGTATAGTACCTCTTTAATAGTAGTATATAGAGGGTCTCGTAGTTATAGTATTAAAAGAAGTAGAAGAGTTATAGTACTATTAAGGGTTCTATACCTTCGTCGCTTATTAGGAGTAGCCTATATACTATAGTATATAACTTAAAAGTAATCGAATAATATATAATTACTAAGCTAGGATTAGATTCGAGCTAGAAGTATCGTCGTATATTATATCTTATCCTACTAAGTTATACTAGGCTTCGAAAATAAATATTATACGCTATAGCGGCTCTAGAGCTATTTATAATCTTAACGTAGACTATATAGTAAGTAATAAAGCTCTCGTAAGCCTAGTATCGTTTACTTATATAGCGTTTTACTCGCTACTATCTCTTTAGATAAGAAGTTATTAAACGAGCCTATTAGATACTTACGAACCTACCTTATTATAGTTAAGGAAATAAGGGTAACTACTAATAAGGGGTAAAAGCGCTAGACTAGCGTCTTAAGTAAGGAAGAGGATATAAAATAGTAGTAGGTATAGTAGTAGAAGTTATTACGCGAGCTATATATCTACTCTTAAATTTAGACCTAACGATTCGATACTTAGTTAACGATAGGTATTATAAGTATTAAGTAGTAAAGCTACCTTTACTTTCTAAGCTACGATAGATCGTATAGCCTTTACGCTACTCCTATAGGGTTTAGCGAGATAATCTAAGGTTTAGCGAGACGATCTAAATCGAATATAATCTAGTATATATTATATATTATATCTATAGAAGAAGTCTTAATTATAGGGCTAGAATTAAGAAGAGAGTCCGAAAGTATAGTTAATCTTTAAGCTTTAATATAACTAGTACTAATAGTATTAGTACTAATAGTATTAATAGTACTACTACTAAGCGACGAGTATAGATAAATATTATTAACCTCGCTCTCGTCGTCGATACTATAGGATATTAGTAGGAGATATTTAGAGTATAAAGGCGCTAGAGTAGTATAGAGATAGTAAGAAGTAAGGCCTAAAGATCTAGTCTTAATATTTAATAATCTACTCTTCGAACGGCTTTAAGATCTAGTAGCTAGGTCTTATTATAAGTATAGATCGTTAAAGTAAGAGAAAATTAATAGTAGGAGTATTTAGGAAGTATATATCCCTTCTAAGATTACTACTAGTAGACTATCTATATAAAATTACTACGCTCGTAGTAGCGGATCTTATAGTATTAGCGGCGTAAATAGCTTACTTAATCGTAACTCTATTAGAGGCGAGCTATAGTTAAAGAATCGGTTAGAGACTATAGCGGTTTATACTAAGTAACTTAAACTACTAAAGAGGAAATAAATTCGCTCGAATTATACTATATTAAGAGTATATAGGTTTATTATAGATATAAAGCTATAGTATAATTAAGAAGAGAAAGGAGAAAGATAGGAGTATAGGCCTTCTTTATTATAACTATAAAGTATTCTTATTAAGGAGAGACTTCTTACTTTATAATATAAAGTAGAGAGTAATATACTATATACTATTCCTAAGCTATTATAATTATTCCTTAGTACTAGGAGTAGAGAATATATACTTAAAGCTATATAGAAGGAGTAGAACTTATATAATAAGTCTTATATAGTTCTATAGTATAATCGAGCGGCGACTATATTATCGTCTTCCCTTTAGTATCTATAAGCGGAGAAGCCTATAGTAGTCCCTAAAGTAGTCTAACTATAGGTTTATTACTAGCTTTATCGCTATAGGTAGTAGGAGAAATAGCCTTACTAGATATCTTACTTTCCTATATAATTAGCGAGTAAGTAGCTAGTATATAATCGCTAAGCTAGTAGTCTATATAATCTACTAGAATATTTACCTTCTCGTATATCTAACTCTATCGCCTTAATCCTTTTATAGACCTTATAGCCTAACGATTTATCTATAATAGAGAACTTAAGAGGTATAATATTTTATAAGAAGACGTTTATTAGCTATCTCGCTAGTTATATTTAGTTATCGCCGCTATACTACTTACTACTTAGAATAAATAAAGAAGAGTAATAGAAGGGTAGAGAGAGGTATAGAGGATTAAGAGATATATAGCCTCTACTATATCTATCCTAGAATAATATAATAGCTATATAGTAGTAAGAGGTAGATTATATTACTTACTATATAGTAGCTTTAAAGCTATAAAAGGTAGATAACCTAGTAAGGAGAGGCTATTATTAACGATAATATTATAGATTAGTAGAAGAGCGTAAGTAGTAGGACTAATTAGATAGCTAGTTTTATATAAAGGAATAGCTAGTATAGAAAGTAAAGCGAATAGTTTAAGATATAGAGTATTAGAAAGGCTAAGCCTTATAGTATTATAATAAAGGTAGACGCTCTATATATATAGCTTATAGGAAGAGAGATTATAACTATATATAAAGCTTTAGTATATATCGCTAGAAAAGATAGATAAAGAAAAGCTCTCCTCTCTCCTCTCTTTAGACGTCGAGCTTTTAGAGAAGGTACTTAGAATCTAATACTTTACTCTACTACTAATATTTATATCTTCTAACTATTTATTATAGATATTAGCTAGTATAGAGTAGACTTATATAGTACTAGTAGTAACTATATTATATTATAGTAGTAGGTAGTATAATAATATAGACCTAGAGCTATATCGCTAGCTACCTATACTTCGCCTTAGGTATCTAGAGAGCTTACGACCTCGACGACTAAGATTTACTATAATATTATTACTAGGTCTTTAGATATATATAACTAGTACCTCCTTATCTTAACGTAAGAAGTAAATCTTACTTATAGTATAGACTTCTTAAGTTATCTCTTATTTATATAGGTAAAGAGCGCTTTAGAGTTATTAAAATAAGCTTTAGGATACTTTTATCTAGTACCTATAGTCTAATAACTATAGTATAGTCGACCCTATTATATCTTAACCGATTATACTAGCCTATAGTCCGTAAATAAGCTTAAAGTATAGCTACTCGTCGCTAGTATAGACGGGTTAAAGAATAGTATAATTAAGACGATTAGGGATTTTACTTTAGCTTTAGTAGCTAGAGTACGCTCGCTATAATTCCTAGTCCTTTTATCTCGATAATCCTACTTATCTATAGTTCGATTAGAGTATCTATCGCTTAATATCTCTATAGCCTAAGGCTTTCTACTCTTAAGGATAACTAAAAGATCTTAAGCGAAAGTTAATAATAACGTTTCTACCTTTAGCCTCTTACTATAATCTTAGATAAATACTAGAGCTATATATTTATTATCGAGTTTAGCTAGGCTCTATATAGCGAAGGAATATTTACTATCCTATTCTAGTATAACTAATCGAATTATAGGCTTAGAAGAGGAAGTTTATTATAAGATAATATAGTAGTAGAGTTTTATACCTTAATAACCTTTACTTTAGGATTAATATAAAAAGCTTCTAATCTCTTAATCCTTAAGCTAGTCTCTAAATTAGAGCTAGGATATATACTCCTCTATCCTTAGAATTAACTCTTATCCTTATCGTTTAGTACTACTATTAAGAAATATATAATCTACTAAAGCTTCGATTTTTAATTAATCGCTTCTAGCTATTATAAAGAGAAAAGGAACTAGGCTTTCTAGCTTTATAAATATTCTATTTAAGGCTCGAAAATTATCGAAACGCTTAATATAATAGGCTTATAATAAGGGTTTTTAATATTCGATATCTATACGATACTAATATTATTATAGAAATAGTTAGTTACTTAGCGTATTAGTAGGATCTATAAGAATAGATTATACTATAGGATATAAATACTATTAAATAGGTATAGTATTTACTATAAAGAAGGTTATATTCTAACGTTTTATATTAGAGCGAGCTACTATTACTACTAATATATATATAAGGACGAGGCCTAATAATACTTACTCCTTAATATAGGTAGACTCTCGAATCGAACTACTTAACGCCTAGATATAGAATCGTTAGATATATAATTTACTCTTAGGAACTTTAAGATAAGATATTATTTACGAAGAGTAGAATAGGTTAGTTCTTTCTTCTCTATCTATTACTATTCTTTAAGGTCCTTACCTAATACTTAAATAGGCTAAGTACTATAATCCTAGAGGTAAGCTTATAATTATATAATCTCTATAGATAACTTTACTATATATTAAATCTCTACTAAAGAGGTACTACTTCTTATTTAACGTTCGTAATAGCTTAGCTAGAAGAGAACTTAGAGAATAGGGCTTAGGCCTAATATTAAGCTAAATTCTTATAGCTTTCTTATCCTTAATTAGTCCTATAAGAACTACGTAAGAACTTAGCCTTAGTTATCTACTATCTTAAGATTCTAATCGAGCTATATTCTTATTCTATATAAAAGAGCCTCTAAGTTCGCTTCCTTTAATTAAGTTTTAAAGATAATTTAGGTCGTTAATACCCTAAATATACTAATAGGTTCTATATTAGGCTATATTTTCGTCCTAAGATCTTTATATTTTATAGGCCCTTAGAGTTTTTTAAAATTTAGGTATACTTAAAGAAAAATCTAAGAGAAGTAGAAGAGATTACAAATAATATCTTAAGTATTAAAAAATTACTAAAGAATACTATATACTTAGCGTAAGTTATTCCTAGCCCTTTAAGTAGCTATTAGCTTCTAAGATATTTTTTAAAATTTAGATATACCTAGGAAAAATTCCTAGGAATTCTAACTTATTATAAAGAGTATTTAAAGCCTTAGAAAAATATCTAGAGGCTATTATATCCTTAGTCTAGTTATACTTAGTACTTCGTATAGCTACTAACTTTAAAGATATTTTCTAAAATTTAAGTATATATACTAAAATTATAAAAAAAATTAGAGACGTTATAATTAATATTATTACTCTTAAAAAAATACTTATATAGCTAGGAAAAATTTAGTATATTAGCTATATATATAAGTAGCTATATAAAGCTATCTTAACTAGAGGAGATTCTTATAGTTTTATCTAGTAATAATTAAACCTTCTATATCGTAAGTATTAAATAAGAGGATAATATACTCTCTAATAGATATATAAGCGACTATTAATATAGAGTATATTATAGTTATTATAATAAAGGCTACTTTAGTTAAAATTTAATAGACTTATTTTAAAATATTTAGAAGAAATTTAAAGTCTACTATTAAATTTTAGAAAAAATTTAGATATAGGTTAGATAAAATACTAATTAGATTAGAAGTATATTATAAGGTTTATATAGGTAGTTTATATAATAGGTTAGGTAGTATATAGAAAATACTTATAGCTATAATAATTAAAAATAGAGTAATAATAAGCTCTTAAGGATACTACGCTAGGTTATTATAGTAGATTATAAGTATATTAAAGATATTTATAGAAATTTCCTAGTATAGTTAGAGGTAAAGTCGATTTTTAGTTAAATTAATTTAGAACTTTTATTTCTAAAATCTATAATAAATTAGGTAGTACTCTAAAAATTATCCTATAAATTAAATATACTCTTAAAGAGTCTAGGAAGCCTAGGAAACTATCCTTAGATTTTTCCTAAGAGTATATATATTACTATACTACTTTATATCCTAGTAGGCTAGCTAGCTAGCTATTTAAGGTAGTATAATATCTAGTATAAGAGTATAGACTATAAAAGAACTTAGGAGAAGGTAAAAGAATAGCTAGAGAAAGTAAATTAGAGTAAGTATATATAGTAAGCTCCTATCTAAGATATAGGTATAGCTTTTAATAGCTTAGAAATACTAGAGTCTTCTATAGTAAAAGCTAAAAACTATAAGTAGTATAATAGATTTAACTTACTCGCTAAAGCTATTAGGTAATCTTTAAATAAAATAGAATTATAAAAACTAAGATAGCTTAATAGAACCTTATAGTAGGAGTAGATAAGTCGTAAAGTATAGTTAAATAATAAGAGTTCTAGTACTATTAGCTTCTTTATAGTAGGTATTTATCTTAGGCTATAGTATCTTTTATCTCTACTTAGGATACTAAGCGAGAGCTAGATTATAAAAGGTTTAAAAGGCTCTAAGGATTTATAGGTAGTAACTAGTAGAGGTAAAGAGTACTCTTATATTAAGTATTATATCTTTAAAGATAACTTAAATAGAAGCTTATAGAATAGGACGTTAACTACTATATATTAATATTATAAACTAGAAATTTATAAGGTATAAAGAGAGAAAAGAAAGTAGAGTAGATAGTAAATTATATAACTTTAATAGACTTAGATAGGAAATTACTTATAAATATTTAGAAGATATAATCTAGTTAGTAGTAAATATAATAGCTATAGTAAGATAGTAGAATAGACTAGAAAATTAGCTTAATAAGCTATATTTTAGAGTATAAAGTATATTACTAGTAGAATAACTCTAATATCTACTATATTCTCTTCCTTTATATTTAGCTTTTAACTTTAAGCCTTTCTATTCGAATACTACCTTTATAGTTATATTAAACTAAATCCCTACTTCTAGTCTACTTATAATTCTACTCTTTAGCTTTATAACCTTTATTATTCTATTCCCTTATTAAATAATATATAGTTATAAATTCTATTAGATATCCTTTATACTTTCGCTTTACTACTAGCTAACGACCTTATAAGCTTCTATTAAACCGCTTTCTATTAAGGTCTCTTCCTTATAGTAGTAAGGTTCTTTCTATTAATAATCTCTAGCGTCTATCTTAGCTTTACCTTTAGCTTTCTCTTAGCTTTTAATAAGGAAGAGAGTTTTAGTAATAGAGATAAAGAGATACTAATATTAATTTAATTACTACTAAGAGGTAGGTTATATTTAGTATTAGTCTATTAAAAGTTAGTAATAAGGAGAGGTAATAAAGGAAGAGAGAAAGTAAGATAGTAGAGTAAAGGAGAAAGTTCGAAATATATTATAAGTAAGCGCTATATCTATAATAAAGAAAAGCTTATAAGCTCTAGTTCTAGCTTTATCTTCTTTTATACCTTCTAATAGAACTATAGTAGGATTATAGAACTTCTACTTTAACTTATACTTTATAATCCTTATACTTAGCTTTTATAAGTAGAGTAGCTTTAATACCTTTCCTTATAGTCTTATACTTCTACTTTACTTTATAGATTCCTAGCTAGGTTTTACTACTACCTATAATATTAGTCCCTCTAATTTTTTATATTTATAGTCTTTATCTATATAAAGTTAATCTTCTCTCTTCTAGTTTAGTTCTCCTTTACTTAAATCCTACTATAGCCTCTAGCTCTACTATCTTTATATACTATACTTACTATCCCTTTAGTACTAGGGTAGCTTCTTTAGTATACTATATAATTAATCTATAGATTAACGGATTAATAGATTAATAATAGGGTATTAATTAATCTATAGTATTCGATTAGATAGTAGGGGTACTAATTAATTAATCTATAAGCTATCGATCGATTAATATAGATTAACGGATTAATAGAGTTACCTCTATACTTTATAAGTAGATAGCTAAAAGCTACCTAATAGCTAGAGCTAGTAAATTTAGTATTAAACTAGGGATTCTACGACTTTAACGTATAATTCTTTATAGAGTATAGTATATATAACTTAAGTATATATAAATCTAGATAGTATAGAGTTATAGCTTTATTCTAATATAAAAATCTTAGTAATTAGCCTACTAATACCTAAGTTATAGTAGATAGAAGCTTTTATCTAGGAAATAGAGTAGTACTTCTATAATTTACGTTATTCTAGCTTTCTAAAATAGATATCTAAACGCTTATATATCTAATATTTTTTATTTTTATATTATTAGAAAGCTCTCGCTTTATACTATAAAGCTATATAAATTTCTAGTTTATAAAATATTTAAGAGTAGATTAAAATCTATAATATATATTAAAGTTTAATATCTAAACCTTATTTCCTCGGATTATAGATAGTCTTATAATAAATTAGATTCTTTAGTAAAGCGCTAAAATATAGCTATAACTCTAAGAGTTACGAATTACTCTAACTAATTTATTAAGATTAATTAATAGATTAACTAAGATTAATTAATTCGCTAATTAAGATTAACTAATCTTAATTCTAATTAATTAATCTAAATAGGTATAGATTAATTAATAATTTAATCTAAGTAGCCTAAGGTAGAGTATTAATTAATCTAAAAGGGGGTAGATTAGATTAATTAATTATATAGTATACTAAGCTTCTTAAGATATCTTATATATATCCTAAGAATTAAAGTCTATATAGAGTCTAGACTCTACTCTATCTATCCTTTATAGGTATAGTTACTAGACTTTATCTTAGCTCTAAAGTTTATATTACTTTAGACGTAAGACTATAGTCTTACTAGATACCTTATAAGTATAACCTCTAAGGCTTTATATACTTTAATAACTAGATAGGCCTAAAGACGAGTAGGTATTAAAAGATAAATAGTATAATATTTCTATAATTATTAGGATTATAAACGTCTAGTAAATACGACGGCTAAATATATTAATAGTCTTTTACTTTCTTTACTATTCTACTACTAATACTAACTATAGGATTCCTAAGGCTAGTATATTATAAGTAGTAATAGGTTAGAAAAGAGTCTTCTAATTTAGCGTATTTATAGATTAATCTAGTAGCGATTTAATAGTTAGTTAGATTATCTACTTTTAAAGGTTATTAAATATATATCTTACTATCTATAGAGAAACTCTTCTAAGAGATTAAGTTATAGGCGGCTATAAAGAATTCTTAGGTTAGGAAAGTATCTATAAATAAAGTAAGCGCCTAAAAGTATTAAAGGACGAAGTACTAGATTAGGATAGTTATAGAGGACTATATTAAAGTAGAAGGTTTATAGAAAAAAAAGATTTTTAATCTAATATCTAGTAAGGCCTACTTCTAATATAGTAATTATTAGATTCGAATAATAAAGTAGAGGATTTACTTAAGGTATACTTAAGGATTCGTTACTTAATAGAAGGAATAGATTTCTTCTTAGGTATAGGTATCTCTAGTAGAGATAGGATTAGTATCTTAGTTTTAAGCTAAAGTTATTAGAGGTTAGTTAAAGGAGCTACTACTAGAAGTAGATATTATAGTAGAATAATATAGATAGGACCTTTAGTAAAAAGGCTTAAGCTAATACCTACTACCTATAGCTAGTAGTACTTATATTAGCTAGCTAACTAAAATAGTTTTAGAATTTAAAAGAGGGATAGAGAATAAGTAGATATTTATAGGTATTCTTTAAAAGAAGTTAAGAGATAAAGTATATACTAGCGCTTCTAATTAGTAGAATATAGCGTTACTACTATAAGCTATAAGGGAAACTTAAGTAAAGCAAAGTTATAGAAGCTCTTTCGAAAGGGCTATCCTATAGGATATCTAGGCGATAAACTATTAAATCTAGAGAAGATAAGCTAACTACCTTTAAGTCCTTATAGGAATACTTATATATAAATTAACCTATATACTTCTAGTAGTACTAATCCTTAAATATAAGCTATAGAGGTTCTTATAGTCTTATACTACTAAAGGAGGTAGTTACTAACCTAAAATAGAGATAGAGAGGAGAGGGAGTTAGAGCTAATATACTATTCTTCTTAGGATAAAGGTTAGGCCTATTTTCTTACTATAAGATTACTAAAGCTACGCTAAAGTATATAGCTATTAGTAAAGATTAGCGTTACTATAGAAAGGTTATTAGTTAGTTAAATATACTTATTATTCTTAGAGAGTATAATTAACTTTAGCTCGAGAGTAATAGTACTATAGTAGATACTAGAGATATAAAGTAGAGCCTACTAAAAGTTAGATAGTTAAGGTATTCTTACGCTTATCTTTTATATATTAGATCTTTATAGGATATATATATTTACTACTACTATAATAACTACTTATACTAGTATATACCTACCTAATAAGATAGTAGCTACTAGTACTTAGCGAAAGATATATAAAGTAAAATATTAGAGAAGAGAGTTATATATTAGGTAAGAGCTAGTTCGAGCTTTACTCTACTACTATTTATTATCTAGTCTACTATATAGTCTAGTATTACTATACTTATATCTTTTACCTAATACTATCTATATTCTAGACTTAACTTTTAGGTTTAGGTTTAGGCTTAATTTATAGTTTCTAGTCTTCTAGTTTAGTTATTATACTCTTCTAGGTATACTCTATAATTTATATATATAAATTCTCTTTATATCTAGTTTCCTTTAAAAGATATTACTATTATAAGCTCGCTATTCTTAAAGCTTACTTCGACGCTAAAGCTAAATCTAGAAGTAGTATAGCTTAAAGCCCTAACTACTAATATAAAGCCCTAACTACTAATACTTACTAATTATAGGCTACTATACCTAATTTCCTATAAAACTTTTATAGGAAATCGAATACTATAAACTTTCGTTATATACTCTTTATATAATATAAATTCTTTACTATCGCTAGTCTAGATACCTTATAGCTTAGCTATACTAACTCTTTAATTATATAAAGATACCCTATTACCTTCTAACTATATATTAGAGAACCTCTAGTTAAAAGATATAATATTTTCTTATAGTATAGATATACTTCTATAGCTAATAGTATATATATATATTACGTTAGGCTTCTCTAGAGCTTCCTCTATCTTATATTAAGCTAGATCCTTAACGACTCCTAAATATAAAGAAGTCGTATCTACTACTACTTTTTAAGTCTTTATTCTATACTATTCTAGCTCTACCTTTACTTATAATAGTAACTAGTCTTCTACTAACTCTACTATACTTTATATTCCTAAGCGAGGTAGACTTACTATATTTAGAGGCTACTATTACTATATAATAACTATAACCTTCTATATTAAAGATTATATATAGCTTCCTACTATCTACCCTTAATACTACTACTAGTAGTAATATATTATATTAAAGCGCTTTTCGATTAAACGACTTCTTTATTCTTATATTCTAGAGCCTAGAGACCTTTTAACTATACTTTATTATACTAGTAGTATTAATATTACTATTAGAAGTATTCTAACTCTAATTTAACTATAACTAGATAATTATAGGCTATATCTAGATTATCTATAATAGCTAGACTATATTATTTTCTAACTACTCTTAGTATTTAGTCTATTTACTTATTCCTCTAAGAATACTTTAACTATACTTCGCTTTCCTTAGCGCTTATTAGGCTATATACTATCCTCTTTACTAGAAAGTACTAAGCTATAGTAGCGCTTAGGTTTAATAAGAGGTATCTATTTAATATACCTTTTAGATCGACGTATATTAAAGGTACTACTTAACGCTTTCCCTCTATTAAGGCTTTTCTAAAGCGTTCGTAGTCTTTATAACCTCTAAGAATACTATTACTATTAACTAATACCCTAATATATCTTAAGAACTATTATCTCTTAGAAATCTAGAAGGCGATCCTTTTATATAGATACTTCGCGCTATTTATTAGCTTAAACGAGTATTAGGACGAGTAGTAAATATCTTTCTAAGGTATAGATAAGAGGCTACTATTAAGGTTAGTCCTACTCTCGATACTTTTATACTTCTAGTAAAAGCCTTCTAGCTACTACTTTAGTCCTCTTTTCGAATAATCTAGCCCTAACTTAATAAAGGCCTAAAATAAAGGCTCTATACTTAAGTTATAATAGCTACCTTTAACGCTATAGAGGTCTACTCTCTACTTTAACTTTAATAGAATAGCTAGAATTCTTACGTTAGAGGCGATTATTAACTACCTCTATATATATATACTATATATACTAAGATAGGCCTACTACTATATAATAAGCTATAGGAGCCTTATACCTCTACTTTAGAAGGCCTACTAAATAAAGTACCTATACTAATCTAGCTAGCTATTTATTACCTTATAGTACTTTACTACTATCTACTATAACCTAGAGAACTACTTTAAAATATAGAGGCCTTTTAAGACTTAATTAATTAGCTTACTATAATCTCTATTATATACTCGCTAGCTAGCTTACTAGAAGATACTTAGCTCTACTAAGACCTTATACTACTACGATCTATTATATAAAGCGTTTAAGAATATACGAACTACTAGAGCTTTCCTTCTATTAATATATATATACTAGCTTAGATATTTAATCCTAAGCGGCTACTTAATTTATTTAGTACTATACTTTAGTCTATTCTTCGTAACTTAACTTAGTAGGGAAAGGCGCCTTTCTAGCTTATATAAACTATAGGGAAGATAGCCTAGCTTAAGAATATAGGAATATTTAGTAATAAAATTAGTACTATAGGATAGCTAGAGGTTATACTAAGTAAGAGTAACTTTATATAGTAAAGGCTAGGTTTAGAAAGAGCGCTTAATTCTATATCCCTTTACTAGTTACTCTACTATTAGTAATATAACGAGATTGTATTAAATATATATCCGAGTATATATTATATATATTTACCTATAATTAAGCTTTATTACGTAAAGATAGTTAAGTAGAGCGACTAATTTTATTTAGTCTTAGGAGAGGTAGTAGGTTACTATAGTAGAGTAGCTAATTTTATTTAGTCTTAGGATACGTAAAAGTATACTATAGTAGAGTAATTAATTTTATAGGTTTTTAGAGTATATAAATATTACTACTATATATTAGCTAAGTATATCTAGTATTAATATATTAATAAGGCCGTCTTTTAACTATAAGCCCTAAGACTAGATAAAATTAGCTACTATAGAGTAATATTCTAGTATAAAGCTAGAGACTAAGTAAAATTAGTCGTTAAGCCGTACTTAGATCCTAATCCTCTACTAATCTAAATAGAAGCGGCTACTATACTATAGTACCTTTATATATACTTTATTCTAATAAGAAATTTATTTAGGTTAGTATATTAATTATATTAAGAATACTTCTATAGCTACTAAGTACTTAAGTAAGATACTACTAGCTAATCGCCTTCTATTACTTATCTTCTAAAGCGTTAAACCTCCTATTTCGAAATATCTTCTAAAATCCTTATTATTATTAGTATATCTTATAAAGCGAGAGGATACTTTTCTAGCTAGGCCTTAAGTATTAGTCGACTCTTAAGGTAAGTATAGCGTAAGTAGCCTTCCTTTATAGTATCTTTCGGATACTCTACTAATCCTAGGTAAAGCTTATTATCTAAGTAGACTACTATCTATAATCTCTATCTCCTATTTTTCGTCTTAGTAGTATCTATAAGAGACTTCCTATTCGGTAGAACGCTTAGGAGGATCTAATACTCTACTAAATAGTACTACTATAGGTAAGTTTAAAATACTAAACCTTTAAGGTACTACTTTAAAGGTAATATAAATCCTAGTATATTATAGATCTAGCTAGTATACTAGGCTAGCTTTTAGAACCCTTTCTTATAAAAGTTTAATCGAGTATTATTAGAAGGAGGTATAGTTTAATTTAAGTCGCTAAAGAACTAGCTTATAAGTATACTAGCGTTATACTAAATCTAGGTACTATAATCTTTTCTAATAATAAATATATCTTTCCTATAGAGTTTCCTAAGCGACTTATATATAAAGTCTATTATTCGCTTATTTAGACTCCTTTATTACCCTAGTAAGATATCGTCCTAAATAGTAAACTAAATATTATCTCGAAATTATTAAAGTATAAGGGTAACTATTATAATTAAGATATAGTAATAAAGCTCTTTACTACTATACTCTAGTATTAAGTATTAATACCTATAGATAGCTTCCTATCTCTTATTTATTTCTTCTACCTTAGTATTATTCTAAGAATACTATACGAGTAGTCTACTATAGTTCTAAAGTATTAATACCTAGTAAGATTCTAAGAACGTATAACTCGTCTAGTCGACTACTTTTACTACCTAGTAAAAGCTATACTTTATTATCGTTTCTAAGAACTCTATACTAGTTACTATAATATTTCCTTACGTATCTAGTACCTATATAGTCTATAGTTCCTACTTACTTAGGAAATTAGTAGCTATTAAGAACGAGCGTAATATATTAAGTACTATAAAGGCTATAAGTATCTATTAAAGCGCTAGATTCCTAGA